>OW679198.1:106655834-106805270 GCA_940337035.1 Agriotes lineatus
AATCCTGGGCAGGATCGAAGTATTTTGGCTCTTTGGGTTTTTATTATTAGGAGGTACCGTGGCTCAGTCGCTTAGCTCGCTGGGATACTGATCTACGTTCCTCTAGGTGGCCAGGTTCGAATCTCGCTGGGGCCGTGCACTTTAGCGTTTTTCGAGCCTGAAAACGTGGAAGCCAACGGGATACCACCATGCTGCCGAGTCTATCCCCAGGATGTTGCCTCCCCATCCAAGGTTGGAAATCGTCAACGTGCTGTATTTACATTTCCCACTAGCGCAACCTTCCATGGAGTAGCAGCACCAAGACAAACCAATGGAGGTTTAGGGCTCTACTGGCGCTATATACTATAGAATATAATAACTTAGTATGTAGAACAATGTAAAAATGTAAATAAAAAGACATAAGGCACTTTAAGAAGAAGAAGAAGGTTTTTATTATTGGGTTATTCACCATACTTTTGCCCGGTCTGGCTATATTTCGACTGCAACAATCGATTGTCTTACTTTGGTGTTAGTAAAGACCGGCTCTGTCAATCATAAATGACTGCGGGAATAGTGGATCTTGGAGAAGTAGGAGAAGATTAAAGTTAAAGCTTTCTAAATAAAACCAGTTGAATGATAAACACACTTAGTACTGCAAGAAATCAATCCGAGAATTTATAACTGAAGGAATTGAAACCAAAGGAATACTTGGAAATCGACATATTAGAAACAATAAAATAAAATTGAAAACAACAGATCACAAATATACATAATTGGTAGATAAGAAATGAATATGATGCGTATCTATCGTGGTAAATGAAAGCTACTTGTGTTACATGTTGTTGCTTTCCAATAATATACAATTAAATACGCTTGGGAACATAATTTTAGAAACTGTAAACAGCAAATGTTAATATATGCAAGTAGATAGCGATCACAATTTCTTAGCAAGGTCCAACAAGGAATTAAAATACTACAATAAATATTTCATCCACGCAACTTAAGGTTAGCCGAAGTTATATGAATTATAATTACTCGCAGGCCTCAAGATACATATCAACAATAGTTTATAACTGCATGACAATGTACTCCCACATAAGTTTGAAATCGGTGTAATAAAAACTACTTAAAATAAGCTGCCTCCTTACATCAGCAATAGTGCTTTAATATGTTCAGTTCACATTGTATTTATACCGGGAATTTTTTGTATGCATAGGAGCTGTGTATACTGATAAAATGATAATGCAATAGGCAAACAACTATCTACACTAAATTAAAAATGCAACCTTCAGTTTTTTTAAAGAATAGTCTGTATTTTTTGCGGTATTTGGAGAAAGGAGTGCTTTTTATTCTCAATGCATTTATTGTTTTTAAATTCAATTTTGCATTACATTTTAGTTTGTGATTACTGATTAGAAATAACAATACAATATCCATTTTTAGTAGCTGAAGACTAGCATTCTAAAATATTTATAATCACATACTGATTGTGCGAAACTGACTGACATTATATGCCGTTCACGATCTTTTTGGGTCAGGTGAGGATATGACCATTTAGTAATTTTGTTGGCAGTACCTCTGTGGCAACTAAACTCCCTAATGGAAATTGACACTTTTTGTGTTAGGTTAGGTTGTTTTCAGTTTAGGGTTATATTTTCTGAATATGTAAATTGTTGCCCGATCTCTGTTTAAATTAAGGATGAAAAATTGAAACGGTTTGATAACTGACGACATAAACGAAAATGAGAACTAATGCATAAGAAAAGCATTCAATATTAATGTTTATTGCAATTTGGATAAGAATTGTGTACATGCTATGATTATGCCACTTTAAGAAGTCCTCGATCGGTACTGAGCCGGGTGACTATTCGACGGTGCGATATACTTAACGTATAATTAACGAGGAACGAGACTATATCTAAAACATATACACACTCGTGACTCGGATGTATTACATCAGGTACACTTTGAGTCCTAAATGCGCGTGTTTAGTTTAGCTTCCACCTAACAATTCCAAAATCAAACATTTTCGTTAGGAGTGTACACCTACAAATCAGACAAGCTTATTGAGCAGTAATTTGTTATTAAGTAACAAACGACTTCCGGAATTGAACCGTGTCATGATTGAGATCGAAGAACTCAACGTTTCGCCCACTTTCGTAAGGGGCTTCATCAGGAGGAAAAGCAAAAGGGCACGGTAACTCAACATGTTAACCACGCCAGAGGCGAAACTCTTTGCAAGGGAAGTGATAGAAGAGAACGGTAATTCAACGTGTGAACCACGTCAGAGGCGAAACTTGACTGTCGAGTGCTCTTTTGCTTTTCCTCCTGATAAAGCTCCTTACGAAAATGGGCGAAACGTTGAGTTCTTCGATCTCAATTCCGGAAGTCGTTTGTTATTTAATGACAATGGCCGTAAAAGCCTCAGAAACCAGTAATTTGTTAAGTCTGCACTGTCACCACCAACTACATTTTACCTGTTAGACGGCATTTTTCTTTCCTCCAAGCATCGATTTAGAAACATTTTTATAGCGTCTAACAGTATATCACCTCATAGTTTAAACATTTCGTATATTATGTGATCTTTTTCGGGGTTTCTCCATTTAATATTTACTCTGTGCGGCAACAATCACTTCAAAAATGAAGTGTGTCTTCTGAATCTGGATATATATTTTCTATTGTTTTATATATGCATCGTTTAATTTTGTAGTTTTCACATTGTGCAGATCTAATGTCTTTTTGCTTTTATTCATTTGAGATTTGCCATTTTAAAGCTTGGCACATAAACGCTCTCTGATTATGTTAGTATTATAACTTCTCATTTCTTGGCTGATGGGTTTGCTTAATAATGTTATATTCCTCTTCTCTTCTAATTAGCGTTTTTCGTTGTTCTATTAGCCTAATAGTTTCTGCAAATCTTTATTCCTTACTTGTTACGGGTCAAAAGTCGTTTTTAGCTATTCGCCTAATTATTTGCCCTAATCTCGGTTAAAATTAACTTTTCACTATGTCTTTCTTCAGGTATGATTTTCCCTGCATTATCTTTGAGCATTCAGATCGTCTGACAGTTTTATTGCAAGCTAAGTAAGCCATTCGGTCGATATTATGGGTCCAAATGCCCCTGCAGTGTAGGCTTCACCTCATGCATTTCGAGTTGCATTTTCCCTTTCTCCCAAAATTTGATTTTTGGCTTATCAGTTTTTGGAAACCATCTTGACATTCCGCCATCCTGTGCTGCAAGAGCTAGGTGCTTCTAAATTTACGTTTTGATGACGTACCTTAATCAGGCTTTTTCGTTGGCATCCTAATTTGGAATTGTGCCGTTTTGTGTCGTGAACTCCATGGAAGTTCGGAATTGGGCTTTGTGAGTTGCATTTTTGGCGAATTCCAGCCCGAATATTGTTTGGGGATTCCGCTCTAGCAAGGCACATGTTTTCACTTTGGCGTTGAACAGCCGTAGAAACCTGAAACGGATAGGTGAATAATTTGGACTTATTCGGTGTGTCTCCATGGCTATTTGCCTTTCAGCTTTTACTCGACGGTAGCATGCCTGTCGAACTTCCCTCGTTGGAAGCGAGGCTACCGAGCTAATCCTGCTGGGAACGCAGCTATCGCCGTATGGTCACGTAGCCACCAGCCTGGTGACGAGTTTCGCTGACTGTGCCCCCCCCCTCAGCTACCTGGTGATGGCTTGGCCTCCTCGTAGTCCTTAGGCCTCCCCTGTTTTTAACATCCGCAGCGGAAGAGAAGTCCACTGCCAAAGGTCTGTCAGTTTAATATTTCCGTTTCGAACTCTCGGGAATCAGGTGCCCCCTTGGGCCGTTTGCGTGGCAACGCTGCAAGGTGCTCGATAGACTCGTTTGTTATATTGTGTGTTTTTTTTAAAGCTATGAACTCACCTGCATGAATATGATTGATTTTGCCTTCAGCAAATCAGTTTTAGCAGTAGCTCTTCTGCACAGTAAGTAGCCGATTAGGTCATTTAGGCGAAAATGTCTCTGGATTCGGGATAAATTTTACCGGAGTTGTTTTGTATCGCCGTGTGCGGAATATTGTGTAACGGTATTATATTCGCATTGTGAAGCCAAGTGCACGAAGGTTAATCCTTTCAGATTTTAAGTGTTATTTATTACACCGTTGAATTAGACTACTTGACCAGCTTTGCAAGCAATTATTGTTAATGCTCGCACCTCGGCCGTTTTAATGCAGAGTACATTGCATTACCCGCGAAATCGCTTCGTGGTACCATCGCAAGATCTTGTCGGTCCGCGACGACGCTAATCTGATTTGATCATTATTTCATTACGAGAGGAACCTTGCATACAGGGTGTTCAGTTAAATTCAACCTACCTACTAAATTTACCTTTCAATTTAATCATTACGCCGGAGCCACGATGTTTTCGAGCTCTTCTTAAGTGCTTATTTAGTAATGCATTTGGCCAAATTTTATATCAATCTTGTAATCTTTTTTTTAATACTGTTAATTAGCACTATATACATATTGTGTGAAATTTTATTAATTCTGGGCCCGCCCGCTAACTTCGCTTGATGCCCTTGTATATGTAACTGGCTGTACTGTGGTGAGTTTAGCCTCAAGCCACCTTTGATATTTATTGAACTGTGATATGATCTCCCTATTGAGATTTTGTGATATGATTCGGTAGCCGTATATTTTGTGTGTGTATTTTAATTGTGCCTGTATTCTTTGTTTGGAGCAATTATACTACCATGACCTATTTGTTTGCGTATATGATTTGTGCCTTGCCGTTACTTTTACTTTTTCAGGTTTGGTTAGTAGCGCCTTCCGTAGTGTATCTTTTGTTTAGCAAAGTGCTGGGTTACTAGCTACTTGGCGCCCATATTTTATTTTTCAGCTAAAGCTTACGAGTCTTTTATTTTACCCACGACCAGCTCCGGCTGAGAAGCCGTTGGCCTTTGCTTGCTTCTTTTTAGTCGCCGTAACGGTAACATACTTTTCCTTTTTCCTGTGTCACACATTTTTCGTTGAAATTTAAATCTCTTATAACTTTGCCAGCTAATTTATCTAATTCAAGGTTTTCAGGTTTCCAGCTGGAGTAAGTTGGAATTTCAATTCATCCTGGAATTTCATACTATTTTGTTCTATATCATTTTTTACTTCCCTCGTCTAAAAGATGAAAGAAGTATTGTAATCACGAAAAAATCACCTTCCGAGATTTCTTCACATCTTCACGTTTCAAGGTTCCTAGATAACGAAAACAGGTTTACTCAATTCCGTCTGCCTGTCTGTTGGCGAATTTTATTTGGAGGAACTGGCACCATACAGATTTTGACTTCGCATACTCAATGATTGTTTCCTTCTCCAGTCCAAAATGTACCATGTGTTGTACATCTTCTATTTAGATTCAATTGGAACATGAAATCGAATGCATAAATGTCATATTCCATATGCCTTCAGTTTGATTTGCTTTGCTGTAGTAAAGTAAGCGTTTTCAGCCCTGTAAAAATTGCCAAATATTATAAGAAGAATGAAGGGGCACTGGTACGGTGTCGTTACTAATCAAATTTAGCATTATCTGCATATTACGTTCAAAACAAGTCGTCTTTGAAGTTCATTAGGTTTACGTACTAAAAGTAAGTTTAACGTACCACCAATTTTCTCTACAACATCACAACATATTTTTAAGTGTTTTCATTTGTTCAAAAAATATTTTTGGTGCAACAAAACTAGGACTCTAATTTTTGTAAATAGTTTTGGAAAATTTTGGAATTATCTTATGAAAACTTAATATTGTATGTAATGCACTTTAGGATTAAAAAAAATCCGTATCAATGAGGTAGCAGTTGTACGACCAAATTTGGTTCTTATAAATTACAGCGAATCGAGTTGCGAGGTGTAGTTCAATTTTATGCTGATTCGGGTCCCTCGGCTTCCCTACAGTTAACCTGGTTTATTCAATGAATTAGTATTTCACAGTAATGGCCGCCCATAAACTACATTTATTTCTTTTAAATGCAAATGCGCACGGTTTTCTTCCCGTATTCAGATTCGATAACGCATAGCAAATAACTAATAACCTATCATTACTACAGAATTAACATCAAGATAGAAAGCCATACATTTAACAAAAGTTGAACTTCACAATTACTTTTATAAAAAGTAGTGCGGGAATGTTTTTGTTCAGCCGTTTTCTAAAACGTGAGTTCTAGCCTGCATTTTATATAGTTCTGTGTAACTGCATGCAGTATTATAAAAAATAAAGAAAAACTATCAAAAAGTCGCAAAAATATTTTTCCAAGTAAAAACGAATTTACGTACCAACAGAAAAATAGCGAAATATGTTTCGTCTTCCATTTATTTCGGATATATGTTTTACAATGTGTTGATTAAATATTGTTTTCTCAACAATTTTGTTGCTAAATGAGTATTTAAAAATGCTCTATCATGCTCAAATGTTTTCTCATGAGACCATTTTCCATAATGCTATAGTAAAAGAAATAGAAACAGGTATCACTATTGCAATTACCAATTTAAAATTTCAGGGGTAATTTATTGTCTAATTTTAATTGTGTATCTCGTGCATGCATGCATAAATAATATTACAGAAAACTAACCTACCGCGACATAATGTAACAATTTCTAACTACGATTTTAGTACTGTCGTTGATAGAACCGTAATTCACTTAAAGAAGAAACTAGATAGCAGCTGCCCACACAATTAAATAGTTGGCGTGTTAGTTCCCTGTCGAGACTTCAGATTGTGTTTCCGGAATCAATCTGACACATTGGTTTTCTTCAAGGAAAGTCCTTAAAGTTGAACAACCTGCATTTCGGAAGCCATCTGGGAGCTGCGAAGGCGGATTCGTCATAGTGACATATTTCTATTTAAATTTGAAATCATTTGTAATATTGTAATTCAATTTGCAAATGTGCCGGATAGGAGGTTTTTTGTTAGGTATAGCGCTTGGCGTATGACGAAGATCGCAAGCATGCATGTGCATATTTAATCGCGATTGCTGAGGTAATTGATGAGTATTGGTTTGCTAAAATAACGATTTTAAGTTGTTTTGCGACATTCTACTTAAGATTATAATTTAAAATTTGGGTTGCAGAAGTATCATATTTACTCGCCCTTAGAGCAATATGCATAATTTACTATTTTATTTAATTGGTATTACAAAATAAAATTCTATTCTATGGCAAATTTACATTATTAACATTTAAACTAACTTTAATTTGCAATTTGCTTTTAGGCATTTTTTCTTATAAGTGTGTATCAAGAGACTAAATAAAGCCGATTGATGTTGGAATATGTGTGATTTTCGAACATTGCAATTAACTGCCATTGATTCTGATTCTATCACACGCTGGGGTTTAGGTGGTATAAACGCAGGGATCATTATACATTCCGGATAGTATCAATTAGCAGCATCAAAATATCATAATTTATGGTGATTAGTAAATAGTCACTGCGAAGCGTTTCCAGCCAGCAGCACAAATTAATCACGTTGAGATAAATAAATGATTTAGATTATGAATAGCAGGTGAATATAACTTTTATTTTAGTTTTGTTTTGTTGTCACTGTTTAATCTGAAATATAACCAAGTTCAATTCGCAAGGCGCTAAGAATGAATTTATATGTATATTAGAAATTAGGAAAAACAACAAATCGGCTATGCCAAAAAGTGTGGATATATATAATCTGTTCACGACCTTTTTGGGACACAGTTGGCTATGATTTTTTCTTTTCATGTTGGACTAACTGATTCGGTGATGTAGCGAATGCAACTTTTTTTCTGTCAGTGTCAGTTCGACATTTTCTTGCCACCACATTGCCAGATTTATTATTTTAATATCCGTAAGAAAAGAAATGATTTATGAAGTGTGTAAACATAATTTTTATTTCCGTCAAAGAAAAATGCAAAATGTCCAAAATAATTTTGTTACAACAAAAAAAATCCATTAAGCGATGCTACTTCCAATTTAAAAAGGACAGACCAGATTTAAAAGAAAACGAGTTGATGTGGAGAGTAGAGAATATATTTGCTATATGTTAAAAAATTAAATTTTGGAAAGGAAAAACAACCCAGCGTAATGTATAATAATTTATTACCTACCTACTTATTACTATTTTAGTGTTGAAATGTTATGTGGCAGATGTGAAAATCAACATGAAGTAAAATGAGCAAGCCATCCATTTGACAAAATATTTACATTTTTCACACGTTAATTTCTATAAGACCAATATTGCTCAATTGCTCTACTAAATTTATTTGGCATCAGTTTGTGACGTCTTTATCCTTCCACACCAGCCAGCAAGCAAGCATGCAGCAAGCATGTGGTGCTCTACCCACTGCGCCACCGAGGTAGTTCTACTGACGAAGATGATTACAAATCGAATAAAAAATAAACAGAATACAGTGTTTGAAAAACATATTGAGTATAATATACCTATCCACATGACCTTAATCGATTTTCAGAAGAGCTCGATACGATGGAACTACGAACAGTATTTGCAGTACTTAAAAACCAGAATGGGATCAGAAGGTAGTGGACGTAGAGAGAAAGAACTTAAATCATCTGCACTTTGCCAACGACAAGGTATTTATAAGATTAAATGTCGAAGAACTTCAAAGAATGATAATCCAACTTAATAAAACGGCCAAACGAATCGAGTTAAAAATGAACTTAAACAAGATGAAACTTATGACGCCCAATAAAAGACTTAATAGAACAAAACAACATTGATACAACAGAAGAATAAATATCAGAAATATTTGGGTTAATCAGCATAGTCATGTAAGAGTGCCCAATACTGAACCAACAGAGTTATGCAATGGTGTTGAAGAACATAACAATATGTAGACCACAAAAGGTAGATGACATTAGAAAGATTGCAGAAGAAAGGTGCTAGATAGCTCAAGGTGAGATAGTTTAGAGAAACCAGAGGCCTATATCAAGCATTTTTCATGGCAAACGCTTAAGAAGAAGAAGCGGTAAATTCCTTGTAGAAACCAAAACATTTGTTTATAAGATATGACCGTGGCGATTGCTGAACTACTTCCGAGTTTTATGCCAAGCATGATTGAAATTGTGTCATATCCAAAAATAAAAACTAAGTTAAAATACTCATTGGCACCAACCACCTGTTAAAAAGAATTGGTGGTTGCTTCAATGATACTACTAAACAGCCACGTGTTTTAAAGCTCTAAAATCATGGCGGAAATGCATAAATTTCAGGAGCGTGGTTTATGGCTTCCAGCGCTAATTCCACTGTATGATGTAGTAATTTGGTTTCTGAAGTGACCCACTAACACCAGCCAAGTTGAGCATACCAGCGGAACGCGTAAGTGTACACTGCGATTAAGGGACCGTATCACAAGCGTGTTCTAAATTTGCTTGTTTCGATTAATGGCGGCAGCTCTTGACCATAAAATAATAACTAAGGCAGAAGCACTCGTCTTCGTTTAATCGGCGTGTCTGGAGTCCGAAATAAATTGTAGCGGCTGGGACTCGGGAATTCATGAATTCAGGCACTTTAGATTCAAATCTAGGAACATCATTGAAATACCTGCTGCCTTAAAGTTCAAGAGTCAAATTTAATACGGGACCCCGCTACGGAATGGAACATCTTTTATGTAAACAGCCATATTTTTTATGTAAAATAATAAGATACCCTCTAGTGCGATGCTGCACAAACGAATTCGAGAGAACAAATTCGGCGTTTTAGGGAAGTTCATTACACTTTGTAATTCTCACAGTATTTACAACTTTCTCCCCGTTATTTATTAAATCCGGAGCCGCTCCTAAATCTGCCATACATTTCTAGGCGCGAGAAACCTCAATCTGCATGCCCCGAAGCGGTTATCCCTTCGATGTTCCGCTTTTATCAATCTTTTTATCTTAAACAACATAGGCTTTATTAAACAGCTTACCTTTTTTAAATCCTTGTTCGCATCTGCGTCATCTGCTTTCCGCTTCTCCGTTCCTGTCAATTTCCCTTTATCCTTTTCAGCGCCGCACACCTGAAAGCGAAAAGCATTTCTTAGATCACGAGCACACACGAATTTATTGCCATGTTTTCATACTGCTTTGCCGACGTTAAAAGTGAGAGTAAATGGAGATCCACCATTCCACCCTTCTTTTGTTTTTCGGCTAAAACGCAGGACTTGTTTGATTTGGCAGTCGTAAAAGCCCCGCATAAAAAGCAACAGTTCCGACGAATCAGTTTCATGCACGAAGCAAATTTAAAGGACAACAGAAAAAAGTCGGTTTAATCTAGGATGCGTCGTTCCCGCACGGAGGAACAATTTTCCGGAAGGCTTGGCTTGCATCTACAGTGCGATTACAAAAAATTTAGACACGAGTAGCTGTGGATTTGTAACTGGGCGTTTTAGCTTGTATCAGAAACAGTATAATCAGCTGTTGCCATTTAGCCTTAATGAATAGATTTTCGTGTAAATTCAAATTTGCTATTTTCTTGTACGCAGTTATGTACCAATTTTTTTTTTATTCATAATTACACATAATTACACAACATTTAGTTGCTGCTGGTCCACGAGTAAGAATGTGGATACACAGTATTTATAAATGATAATACTTATTGGCAATCAACAACTATTTATTTATTTAAACAAGATTTAATATGATCACATACATAAAAATATACATGTAGGATGATACGCAAAAATACTTATACAGTGCGCAATTAAACGCGTCTTGTGAAGGTTCTATGCACTCAAATGCCGTCATTACTGACGTCGACATCTACACGTGCTAGACTACTTGTAGACACGGAATGCCGAATGTCATAAAACGACTCAATGGAATAGACTAGAACAATCATTACAGTAGAATGCCTCAGCAAGACAGAACGACTGCTGGCGCTTATCTGTCCGTCCTTGTCAGTTGCGTCAGTAGAGGATTTATTGCTTTACGGTTGCCGGATGGGCTCTCGCTTTCTCGAAAGTGCAATTCGGCATTGTGCCACGTTTCTTTGTCGAAGAATTGGAATTGCTTTATTACCCTCTTGCTGAAGCCGGACATATCAGTGAAAGCGTGCTACTGCCTGAGCGCCTTGCGTCAGATAGAGAGAGTTATAGCTTGTCTCTATTTCTGCGGGCCGTTAGTGGGATTTCCTCGATCCTTGAGCAGTTGTTACTATTGCTCAAAAAGTTTTAGCGCTGCCTGTAGTTTGCCATTGCAAGTCTCACTGTTCGCAGATGGCGTAATGTCGCTGAGATTTGAGTTTTCAATTGCGTGCTTTCACGTTGCAATTGCGGATACAATTCGTCACTCGCAACATCAATTATTCACTAACTCGCGCGTAGCGTTGCATCCAAAAATAGTCACTCCTTGATTTAGACTGAATAGCTTGTTGATCTTAAGTTTTTACTTTTAACACTTCCTGCGCTGTTGTACGCCCTTTTGCGTGATAATTTACAGGCGGTTCACGTGCCCGGGTGTCCGCTACACGCATATGACATGGTCACTCTAACATGGTCTCCTACTGTGCAACAACCAAGCGAATGAATTATACCGAGTAGAAACATTGGGGGTAAACACTACTAATTAATATTAGTATACCTTTGACTATGAAATTTTAGGTGTATTGTTTTTCCTAAATGTCATACTCAAAGGTATACTGATAAATTACTGGTGTTTCCACTCGGCAATTACTTTAAATTACTGATTGTGACTACCATAATAATTTTATGACCACACTACTGTATAAACCGCTGACAGCGTTGAGGGGATTATAGGTACGCCGCAGAAAGGTAGAAATACACTCAGAACATTCGCGTTTCCTTTTTTAACATAATGCGATAAAAGTTAGGAAATTAAATTCACCCGAACTAATTCGCGAGCACGCGAAGCCAGACATGAACAAGATAATGCCGTGGTTATAAAGAAAATTTTATGAGTCACCCTTGAGCTACGGGGGTTTATCCAGATATTAAAAGTTCTATGTTCGTCGAGAACTGTAATTAGCTTGTAAACATTTAGGTCATGTTAGGTGGAAAAGTTCAAATGTGGAACTTTAACGCACGGAAAATCGACGATGGTAAAAATAATCTGAAACACGAACTTTCACCCACAATCAGGGGAGCACACATGAGAAGTCTAAACTAGGCAATCATGTGGGAAAAGTATCAGAATATCGACCACTGCGCATTGCAGATAGGCACATATCTGCCCGATAATTGCTTTCATTTGTAATATTTCTCGCAGTAATCCGCACGAACCTTGCCCTGAGACGACCACATTAAGAGGGTCATGCAACATCGATTTTCCCTACGGGAATCACAATACAAACAATATCATTTGCACATGACATATTAAATTCACAACGAAACATGTCGCCTTCTTGTTTTTGCTGGTAGAAGGTCGAGAGTTTATTTTGCACGTAATGGGAAACGGTGGAAATAGAATAAAACAATTGCTGCTACAAGATTTCCATTTCCACTTGAGTGGAAAGGAAACGTTTGTTATTTTTAAATTTTGAGATGGAAACGCTACGCTATGCTCGTTTCGACAAAAAATTACTGCATGTTCTAAAATCTAGAACAAAATTGCTATATTAGACTGTAGCACAGTTAATCTGATAGCATTAAGTACGAGCAGTTTATTCACATGTCTAGATCTGCGATAGGAATTTATAAATCGTATCATAAGGGCAAAGGTGACTGAGTAAAAACATACATTTCATAGCTGAAATGCAATGTATCCATACTTCAAGCATCCGCAGAGAGTGTACGACAATTTACTGTAGTCAAAAAATATTACTTTTTCTAAATATTCTCTTTTAACTTCAATACACCTACCCCAACGAAGCTGCAGCATCTCCACTCCTTCCCGGAAGAAGTATTCTCCGATGCTGTCGAACCAGTCAGTAACGGCATTCTTGAGCTCTATATCTGCAAAAATGTCTTTCCCCTTACATGGTCCTTTAGTTTTGAGAAGAAGCGATAGTCGCTAGGGGCGAGATCTAGCAAATAAGGCGGGTGGTCAATCAATTCAAAACGAGTGTCAGCTTTACAGCCATTGATACACATGAGTTTGAGACCTTTTTCGACATTCCATGCAGTTTTTATTGCTTCTCGCAATATATTATGAAAGCGGCAGTAGACGGCTGGAACGGAGGAGAGGAAGCAATAAAATCCCCAATTTGCGTTTTGCTGACGATATCACGTTGATAGTCACTAGTGAGATGCCAATGGTCAATGCATTAATCGCATCCAGGCGGAAAACCCGTAACTGTGGGCTGGAAATTAACAGGATCAAAACGAAGCTCGAATAGACTGTTTTAAACTTAAGGACTTCAAGATAGTGCACAATTTCATATACCTGGGGTTCGTAGTAGCTGAAGTAAGGCGTAGGTTAGGTCATCCCTATGACCTAAAGCGCAATGGCCGAACTTACAAAAACTTGGAATGACGGCTACATTACTATACAGACCAAAAGATTGATCCACACTTTGATATTCTTAATATTCTTGCATGGAATGGAAACATGGATCCTTTGAAAAGCTGAATGAAAGAAGATAAATGCGTTTGAGATGTGCTGCTGGAGGCGAATGCTTCGAATCCCCTGGATAGCTCACCGAATCAATACATCTATTCTCAATCATATGGTTACACCGCATTCTGCAGTTTTTCGGATATACTACACGCACAGAAGATAACAACTTGGTGATGTCAATTGTTACAAGTGAAGAGAGGTGATATTCAGGGTAGAAGGAATCGGGGTAGTTCACCAGTTAGATGGGTAGATCAACATAAAGAACTTTTAAAAATGCCTGACGTCCGCAATCCTCAGTCATGAGACACCGACACTAAAGAGAGAGAGCGTAGAGACAATGTACTGTAATATAACCGAGATTTAAAATTCTAATGTAACTAGAACCAGGTCAAGGGCGAAGCAAACCCATCAACCCTCGTATCTAAACATATTTTTGTAAAACCACGTGTCAGGGGTAAATGCACCTTGTTATATATTCACTAACTTTTGAGCCTACTACATAGGTGGCCTCTAATTCATAGTAATTTTTGCATTTTAAAAATCAAATTGTGTATAAAAAAATTACAGAGAAAAATGTTTTAACATCTTTACTAAGCGGAAGCGCAAGAGGCAAGAGCCTTCAAAATTATGTACAAATTAAGTAAAAATATTTAATGTTTCTAATAATAGTGAAACAGTAAAAGGAAACATTTAGTAATGTGAATTACTAATTCGCAAAGAAAACAACATCGCAATCGGTGGGATTTGAAACCTGCGCTACGATGGCTAGCCAGATGTTTTAACCGCTCACCTAAGAACGCGCACCTAACGTACTTACTTATCGCTGGTTATAAAAGACACGGTGACAACGTATGGAAGTATTGCCGATCGAGGACGAATTTCGCCCGATCGTTGACGATGATATTTTATTTAATGTGTCTATTGCATGGAACGAGTTCGATTACAGAAATAATCGCAGTTATTAAATATATCATGAAATGAGATTTGTTATTTATTATTTCTTGTAGCGCATCCACAATTTTCAGAAATGTCTTTCTAGCCCATGTTCGCTATTTTGTAGCTTCATACTCCGTTCCTGTTTTTCTCTTTGTGAGATATCATTTTCGTATTATAGCTAATATGTCTGACTTCTTCTCCTTTGCTGCTACAATTTAATGCTTCCTCTTTTTCTTTTTGATCTGCCAAACGTCTGTAAATGCAATTCACATCTATTTAGTCACTTTGCAATCGACCAGCAATCAAAAAAATATTGAAGTTGCAATTACCATATCACCTAGCGCAATTACTAAACCACGATTAATCTCTATGAAGAAACATCAGCAGATCTTGCTATGTGTAACATCATCCAGTTTATTTATTACTCATTGCTGTTCTTAAACAAGTTT
Source organism: Agriotes lineatus (assembly GCA_940337035.1). Classification (NCBI taxonomy): domain Eukaryota; kingdom Metazoa; phylum Arthropoda; class Insecta; order Coleoptera; family Elateridae; genus Agriotes; species Agriotes lineatus. Next base: position 106,670,701 of record OW679198.1, read on the forward strand.
ATGAGAATAGGATACACTTTGATCGTCCTCTCTCTTATGCAGCGTTCTGCTTGTTCTTCATTTGTTGGTAGTTGGTTACCAAACGTTGAAGTTACCGATTATCGCAATAGACGATGATTAAATTGTTAGAGTGATTATAAAGGTTCCACTTCTTCATTGTCATCGGACATTGAGGTATACAGTTGCTTCCTAGTTTCACTGCAATATACGCTACTCTACTATTTCATCTTTATATATATTCCACACATTCTACAGTTTTCTGTGTGTGATGGAATTAAATGATGAATGGGCGAAAAACATTTAAGACCATGAGTAAGAACAAAAAATCAACAGTAGGATCATATAAAAACAGACATTCTTCTCTAGTGAAGAATTGGGTATAGAAGTACCACCAGGAAATTATATGGTACATTTAAAAGTGTTTCAAGTCGCTCAATCGCAAACGCAAAATTGCAAAGGGGGAAAAGTGCGAAAGTTGATAAAATCCTGTGCTCAATACTGGACAATATCAAGAAAAACACATGAAAATGCAACAGTACACAAGAAACTGATTGAATTTTATAATAGAACACTGAAAAAATGAATAAATAACTGAGAATATATATTTTTCGTGCAACCGTTTTAAAATATTTTTAATACCAAAATCTGTCATTGAGGTTGGCATTTCCCTTTCTGATAAAAAAATGTGTATTTTGCTAGGCAGATTAGCAGTTACTAGCTTTTGAGCCGACCAAATAAGTGGAATTATTCTAATTAAAATAATTTATGCATTTTCAATATTGAACCGTTTCTAATGTATTTAATAAAGAAACCGCACCGCTAGAAAACCACCTTTTGCTAGATCAAATAGCGGTTGAAGAGTCTTCAAAATTAAGTAAAAGATAGAAAAACATATCTTCAATGTTTCTTCTTCTTCTTAAGGTTCCGTCTCCTAACGGAGGTTGGACATCATCATGGCAATTTTTATTTTATCCACTGCCGCCCTAAACAATTGTTTCTAGTAATACTTAAACAGTAAGAGGAAACACTTAGTATGCGAATTACATTAATCTGCAAGTAAAAAATCGCTGCCCGATGTATTTGATTATCGGTACGTTATAAATGACACACTGACGACAGAACCAATGGCGGACGAACTGCGCCCGATCAGTGTCACAGAGACGCAGGCACAACAAACGTTTATAATATAGGGATTTCGGAAACAAGTTGCAACACTCTACTTTTTGACACGTATTGCGTACAAGATTTTTTGCAATTCTGTAATAAACACAAAATTCTAGATATTCTAGGTTATGTTGACATACAAATTGACGGCATTTCAATCATTTAAACTATTAAGTATTTCGTACCTTTCTTCGTTGCACAAAAAATAGTATGTACCTATCATTCGGATTAAAGGTGGCTACGTTTAAATCGCAATTGTTGCTTTGCTCAGCTACGCGTAGTTCGCCTTGAGCTAGGTAGTAAAATAAAGTGCCCTTTTAATCGTAATAAAACGATCTACTATTGCTAAAAATATATATTTGATTTTTAATTTTTATTTCAAGACACGTTTGAAAGAGGCAAGATAAAAATAAAATAAACGCATCAAGTAATTCCCACCTGCATTTTTCCTATCAAATATAGCGAATTAAATAAGAAGAATATGTAACAATTTACTGTTGCATCACGCCACTGAAACTGAAGCAAACAGAAACGTTACTATGACACGATAATTAAATGTAATTTCTTCGGCGCATAAATGTAACGACTTTGTGATCAAATTGGAGGCTAAATAAGATACATGTGAGTTGCGTAGCGTGTTAAATTATTATTGGCAATTGGGGTGACTATTATCCTCAGATAATAAATAATCCGTACAGCTTGGCAATTGCTAACGGCCTTCGAATTATATTCTGCTTAAAAATTAGGCTAGAATTAAACTCAATTGCAAATTGTCTCTTCCGAATCCAAGAGCGTGGAATACTAACGACAGAAATATTGTTAACCATTTGCCAAAGTTACTTCAACTACCGCCTGCCAAACTGTCATTTCGGAATAGTCGGCTTCCTTTAATAATTTTCTTCACTGTGAATTAATGCCACGAAACGAACTCTTATTTACTGCATGAGACGTGCATACAAATTGCGTTAATCACGGACAAGCCAAGATTTGCGAGCGAAAGGAAACATTTAGATTAAGTGGCCATAAACGTTTAATTTGGAAAAAATGGTTTCGGCAGTTTTGCCGATTTTGTACGCTTCTGTTTTACAACAGAACATTAAATGTGTGCCCAACGTCAAAACAGAACGGTTTTGATGAATAACAAAAACAAATTCGACATAAAGCTAAATATACGATTACGTACCGATTTCACTAGTTGGATTACTACTCTAAACTTATCGTAATCAAATAATGGAAATATTGTAATGGTTTACTGCCCACAGCAATTATGGTTGCCTAATTAAATAAATATTTTATTTATTGCAAGATAATCAGTACTTTACATTAATAAATGCACTTGATGTGAGCAGCAGTAATTAATAATTTGAGGGATAAAAGTTAGCATGAAATACAGCAGGTTTCAGAAGGGTTACGTTCAGAGTTTCAGATATGATAAATATTCGGAAGGACCAATGCAATTTAATTTTTAACTGACGGATTTGAGCTTATTAATGTCAGACATAATGTGAATAAAATGATACAGAATGATTTGTTAAGTACAGAGAAAATATGAGCGTTATGTAGTAAAAGTGTAAGCCAGCAAACGGAAAATTAGCTAAAAGGTAACCGAAACAGTGCTAGCAAAATAATGATTGCAATAGAGCAATGAAAATGGAAGCCAACCGATCGAAAGGCAGTTGGTGAGACGCGAAATGAAGTCCGAGTGTATCAGTGCATTATAAACAAAAGTGATTTAAAAATCAGAGCAAAGTATAGTGACACTATTCAAAGAAAAAGACAATTTTAATAGTTAGGCACAGACATGACATTCAAACTGTAGTCCATAAGGTTAAACAAGTTATCAATCCTAATTTCTTTTATAAAAATTGAAAATCTAGTTGCTAAGTGACATGACAGTTTTTTGTTAATAATAACTAAACAAGCTTGTAATTTTTGTGTTGGGGCGAGATTGAGCTCCTCAATTTATCACCTAAAATTATAAATAAAAAGTCTATAGTTATACCAATTGAGTGAAAAGTTATTAACCAGTGTACAGGGCATCCATGGGTATAGTTTTCCAAGTGATAAGAAGTCCAAGTGAAGCAGATTATCCAGCAGTAAGAATCGTCCAAGGGCGAGTAACTTCAAGAACCTATTTCCAAAACTAAGCAGCACCCCCCAGCAAGAATAGTGCCTGCTACGTGTAGAGGGGACCTTCGGGAGCCCGTGCGTGTAGAAATTCCAACCAACAAGCCATTCCCAAGTGCATCATTCCCGTGGCGTCATTGAAAAAAGTATCCAGCGTTCAAAAAGTGTCCGGTTAAGGTAGGATTTCATAAGAAGCCGTTGCTGCAGCCCCATAATTCGCGGGGTGAGTCAAGTTAAGACTGTCTACAAAGTGTAGCACCAGGTTCCAGCTATCCAGAACCATCCAGCTTCGAGAATTTTAGGTAGCGTCCTTTGAAAATGCACGATAACGCAGCATTTTTCACTTTTAGCCGGATGTAGAACAAAAACAATCGCGCGTGGGTTTCTACGGCACACTACAAACAAAACGAGCTTAGCAGTTGCTACGTCACAGAATTAATAATTACCTGATGCTTCCATGCCATTTTAGTGTCTTAAAATTCAATTTAGCGCTATTTTGCACTGGCAGATCATGTTTGTTGCTGAGACAAATTTAGAGGTTAGCTAAACGTCAGATCGAAATTGTGCATTTGCCCGAAATATTTTAGAGTATTTGTAATACAACGAGTTATTTGTCATACAAATTTTTCTTAATTTTACGAACCTACACCCTGAACCAAGTTTGTCGATTTTCTACGGAACTAAGCCCGAATTTATTGCGGACATATAAAATAAGAATGAGCAATGAACCATTTATTTTTGGTAATAAATTACACTCTTTTAATTTTAGTTTAACAGGCAGGTTTGTAATTGAATCTTATACAATTTATAAAGTGTAGTATTCCTTGCCATCATTATTATATTTAAAAACCCCTATTATTTAAGCGAGGGGCTATTACAATACATATAGGTTGCAATAGAAATGCTGTACGTAGGGAAAAGGCAATATTAAAAATTAAGAACGATCAACTCTAGTTCTGACCTGAATAAAACATTATTATGGGTTTTTTGTGAACATAACAGTGCAAATATTCTGTTTGTTTTGACGTTTAGCCGAATGTATCCATAAAATATTATTAGTTCTGAGCAAATATATTTCATAAAATGAATAAGCTTTGCTTATTTTTAAAATTGATTTGATATAACAAATATTAATTAACCGTTAGCATGGTAAAACAAACAACGTTGCTATGTTACGTAACCGCAGATATAGTCGATACTTCGCAACTTTTAATGCATGTATAAGTGCCAAACATACACTAATAAATGAGCATAACAGTGTTTTAAATTTGGAATATTGCTATGGATCTTCCCTGATAGCAAAAAAAAAAAACAAAATTCTAATGCATAAAAAGAAAACTATATTTTTTAAATATCGACCACCATTTCCTTCAAAAGCGATTTTTTTGGGTAGCTGCTCTCAGAATCAATTATTACATCTTTAATGACAATCTTCCTACAGTTTAATGCGTAGCGGTACCTACACATTTTTTTCAGGTAAAGTACGTTTTCTGTAAGTCAAAGTATTATTAAGAAGCGTTGTTCAAAATTTAAAATTATGGTCTCATGTAAGATTTCAGAAATATCTGCAAGTTATCACAAAAGTACTTCATTTAAAGCACACGGTTTCAAAACAGGACGTTAATATTTCTGAAATTTTGTATGGGACCATTATTTTACATTTTTAACAACTATTCCTGATGACATTTTGTCGTATTTAAAACAGAAGGGGTTGTTTACCTGAAACAACAATTCTTTTTATCTACCGCTCGTGAGGACTCATGAGGACCAATCCAACATTTTCGTATTATGATTTTCTACTTACAATTTTATTACCAACATGGCCACGTGTAGTTTGCACACCAATTTATACACACCCTGTATATATTTGCTGGCCAATACCTTGTCGACGTTACTAAGAGGGCTAGATGTACTTGATGCTTTTTATGAAGGCACTACTACTGAAATACTATTTGAATTCTTACAAACGAAGTTAACCAATACACTTTCCACAAAAACAAAAATATGTACAAATTAACACTGTACAGTTTGTTCCTAAAGTTACTGACGTATTTTGGTTTAAAAATTATAAATCATAAAACTACAAACTGTTGAGAAAGTACAGAAATGTTGCCTTTGCCACACACGACGGATCATTTTTTTTAATTCTTGGACTGGGCAGTTTAAAATATTAATACCCTTTTTAATTAAAGTTATTTTGCATGACGTGTGCCTTGGTAAGTCAGCTTGTGTTTTCTTGTATTATTGACTTAGTAAAATAAATAAAATCAACTATAAGGCGTTCATAAAATTTCTTGAAAAATAAGAAAAAAAAAGACTAGAAACATTATTTTTGAGAAGTATTTTTTCCTTCCAAGTTAGCTATTGCCGATTGGTATTTAAACGTGGTCGAGAATCATGATCTGGTGATCAACGCACAGGACTCCCCTTCACCAGTCGAAATTCGTTTTCGAGTAGAAGCGCTTTGTGGAGACGAGCTAAATTTAATTACCAACTTGCCACTAGAGATAAAACTTGGATCCACCATTATCATCTTAAATTGAAACAAGAGTCCATGCAGTGGCATGTCAAGAGCTCCAGTCCTTCCAAGAAGTGGTAATAGTTTGACTGACTATCTGAACAAGGGTTGTATAGTAACATGCAAATATTACGCATCGCCTCAGCGAGTTACTTAAAGCGCCAAGACGCGGAAAACTGACGCGAAACGTTTTACTCTTGCACGACAATGCACCAGTGCACAAGTCCAAATCTGTAAATGCTACTGTTGCTATTGAAGAATTTGAACATCCTCTTTGTAGTCCAAACTTGGCATCTAGTAATTATTTTTTGCTTCTAAATCAAAACAGGGTTAAGGGGAGAACATTCGCACACTATCATAAACAGCATCTATTAAGGACTATTTTGAGGAGAAATAAAAGGATTTTTTTACAAAGGATTAAAGTTGTTATTGAAACGATGTAATGCCTATTCAATGGCAAGGAAACTATACTATACCGGGTGCTGACTTGCGCGACGCACCATAGGGATTTGCACAGTAAATCCTTTATATTCAATTATTTGCCCACCTAATTATTTTAGAGCTAAAGAGTAAATACATTTTTTGTAGAGAAAAAAATACGTTTTTCGTAGCTACTGATGATGACAGCTTGGCCGTCAAAATACGTATTTAGCATTTGTTAAATATTTGTGTGGTGAGGGATTTTAACGAATTTGTGATATACAGTGGAACTGTACCAATTTTATAAACATAATAAACTTAAGAACAAAAATGTTTGTATTTGTTAAAATGATAGTACTGATATAACCTCAAACTAACATATATAAAAATTCACTTTTACTGCCAACGATTGCCAACTTAATTTTTTTATTAAACTATTCCAGAGCCCTCTAGGCTCTAGAGGATAAAAGTTTTCAGTCATACAATCATGCAATAATATATGGAATTCTTTTCGTCTTGCCTCTTATGTTAATATTTCGGTATCAATAATTGTATTAGTCTCGCTCTTCCATTTTATACTCGGTGCAAAATTATTCTTTAAATATTCGCTAAAATACTTTATTACTTTTTAAAATATTCCAGTACATATTGTCAGGTCATTTTGTATTTTAATTAGCCACCTAGGCTTTAGGGCAGCGTGCCCGTATGCTAAACCCTTTTAGTTACTTATTTGGCTTCATCGCCTAATTCCATAATAATGATTTTGCGCATATTTGGCCTCAAGCGCAGTATTTCTCGTCATCCGGGGCACCCCTTTGTTGGTACTTTGACAATCGGGTGTTAACGCTCGCAGGATTCCCGAACCTTCTAGAATTTACGCTGTTGGTGTGACTGCGAGGCCTAGCGCTGTCTTCGTTACCGGCACTTATTTGTTTTATTGGGCGCCTCGCCATTGGCTGTCGAGAGTCACGTGGTAACGCCGTTTTGGCTCACGCGTCCTAAGGCTTCTTGCTTGGGGGATTTTCGATCTCGGGTTGTCAAAGAAGTCAGTCGTTGCAGAGTAATTCCAAGGCGGCCGGCGTCTCGCCTTGTGCGGGGCGCCGTCCCTTCCTTTTGTGCCGTTATGGCGGCGTGTCTTTTGTCCATTTGTGCTGTTACAGTGTGTTCCCGAATCCATTAAACTATATTTGTACTTTCGTACCGTTGCCGAGAAGGCTATCTTCGTATCAAGTGCTCCCGCGGTCAGGCAGTTCGCAGAGACTTCAGTTTCGGCCGCGAGAAAGTTGTAGGTGTTAATTGACCCGATTGTTAACGGACGCTTTCGAATACCGTGTGCCTTGTCGGCGTCTCTACCACAGCCATAGTGGGATTATAACGAGAGCGTGCCTTGTTTACCGTCTTCATGCAAGTCCTCGCCGCCCCTTTGGGCCGCATATCGTGTCCTGAGAGGGATTCCTTGGTAGTGTCGTTTGCACCTGCAGCCGTGAGCTTTGCGACCTTCCCTACGCTGTGAGACGAGCCCATTGCAGTACCGAAGTGTAGAGCCAGGTGAAACTAATACAGGTCAGACCATTCAGTGTGTGTTTTATGTAGTTACCGCTTTATCGTCACCATTTAAAAGTTACCGACTTATTTAGCAATTTACATTGTAGCGCAATATATCAGGCGATGTTAGAGTATTTGTGTAGATTTAATTAGATAATTTTCTATACCAATTTCCTATTAATGTAACAGTAACGTACCGATTCAAATTCTCGTTTATGCAGTTGCTTTAGTACAGTTAAGATGCACCAATTCAATCACTAATCCGGGTGCTAATTATGCATTTCATTTAAGAATTGTTGTTAACGTAATATTACTGCTCAGTGTCGCTTGATTTACAGTTTTGTGCGTGACGTTTAGTTATGAAAACCTTTGTTTACGATTTGAATAATAATGTTTGCTGTGAAAGCCCTTTTTACGTAGTTAATAATGTTTGTTATGGAAACCCTTTCTACCTTTTGTTTACCAAGTTTGTTTATGTGTACGCAGACCAATATACCAGTTTGTTTAAATTGCCTGTTGTTTTCTTTGTGCCGATTGCATGCTAATTTTCAGGGTTACGATATATTTTGTGCAGATAAATGTAAGGTGAAACCTGGAAAGCAGTTTAGAGCCATCAAAGGTAAGTCGGTACACTCGTCGCTACAGCTTGGGAGTCGTCGGCTTTCTCGAAATAGTTATTTGTGTACTTCTCGCCCCGTCTAACCGTCCAGGTCCGGTTTTACGGGAATGTTGTAAGACAGACTTGGTGGCGCCCTACTTACTTTTATCGATACCTACCGACCCTCTGGCCGTTGCCCTTTTCGTAATCTCGTTAAGGACCCGCCCAGCTCCACTGATGCCTTAGCCGGCCTATCTTGTTGCGGCATGGGTAGCGGCCTAGGAGAACTTTTGTCCCGATTTCGTCCATTACGGCACGCGCCGGCCGTTTCGTTTATGTATGAGCCGGTGCGGTGTCGTAAAGTCAGTTCAAGACCGTAACAATATCTATCTATTTATAACTCTATCGGAACATTCAACTAACATCTACTTTTTCTTTTTTATTACTACTGGCTGTGACTATTGTTACCACTTGTATTCCTGCATTATTATTGTGGCAAATATAATAAAACATCTTTAATACGTTTAAAACTTTGAACTAGATCGGTTACAGGTATTTCCAGTTATAATAGCGAAACGTGACTAACTTAGTGATTAGCTACCTCCCTTAAGCAAACGTCTATGCGCAACTCCTCCATGCGCAAAATTACATGAAGAAAGAAAATGGAATGTTACGGCTACTTACATGATATTTCCAAAACAATACAAAACACTACCAAATCTGCACCCAACATAAAAGTAGGATTCGATTGACCAATCAACTAATTCTACAGGAGAGAAGAAGTGTTCTCCAAACGTGGGTAAATTAACCAAAATTGGTAGAAGGCATAACACAGAATACAAATAAAATTTACGGCAAAGGTGTAAAAGAAGAAATACTCTGAAAAAAGTGTAACTAAAAGTGAAGCAAAATAAAGACTTGGCATTAAAACACTTGCATTATTAATTTTTTTGTGTTGTTCTATGAAATTTTATTTTTATTAATCGATTATAAAATTTTACCAGAAAACGGAAAAATACATAAGAGTAAAGTGCCACTTCCGGTTGTCCGATTTTAGCCAAAAATCACTGGAATCTTCTAATTTATATTCCAAACGAAGATAAAACTTTTGTGGCCGATCGATTAAAACCGTTTGGGCTGTGGAAAGAACACAGATACACAAACTCGAAGACATATATCACTTCGAAAACCACTTTTCTGAATCAGAAGACGAATATTTCCGCAAACATCACGAGTTTTAAAAAAATCGTAATTACTGTATGATAAAATGAATTCCTGATAAGTTCTAGGCAACGAAGGCAAAGTTTGGAAAGTCACGTGTAAAAAGCGTAATTAACATTAGAATTTCTTTTGTGCATAATTCTTGGCCTTCTCCTTTACTTGAATGCGGTCGTCGTGAGAACGTAGCTTTAGCAATTGGGTAGTAATCTGCTTTACCGGCAGACTGAGCAGCTGTTTCAAACAATTCGTTTTGTTTTTCTCTTGTAAAAAAGTGGCGTCAGCAGAATTCCTGTGATTGTGCTCCAAGTTTTAGCTATTAGCTTCGGGTATTTTGAAATATTATTTGTGGAAGCTTCGGTTTATAGGCCTGGCAACTTATGCGTCGTTGAGACGGTTTTTCTATCACAGGTTTGCTAGCAGTTCTGGTCAATTGCCTGTATTGCAAGGTGAGTGAATTACTTCAATTTCGGTCTTGGTAACGTAATATATTTAGCTGAATTTCGTCCGGCATTTCTAGCATCACCTGTGAGTTGCAAAGCATCTACGATTCTGCTTGCTTGAGAATTTCCGCCAGGGGCCCGCGTGAGCTGTAAAAACTTCAGGAATTCCTTCTACTTCGGAGAGACCCTCTACTTTTGGGAGCCTAGTTGGTTTTGGGCCGGGTCGCCTTGGTGCTTTGCTGTGCCGTTTGCTGGCGTCCTCCACAGCCCGCTTCGGAGCTATTTGATTCGCCTCCTGCAGAAGCCTGATTATCTCAGATAAGTAGCGTACGATCTAATAATCTGTGTTAATGTTATTTGTGCCGCATACAATGTGAAAGAAACTGTAGCTGTTCTTAGTATGTAATTATACATTTTACTGGTTTAATCTTAAATTGCGTATTGAATTGTGCTAATTACTGCTATGTTAGTGTAATTTGAGGTGCACCTTTCGAGTAAGTAACGCCAAAAATTATATAATTATTGTACTGGTTACTTTGTGCAGCGTTGCTAAATAGATGTAACGCACTATTTATACCATTCATTATCTGATTCCGTTATTGCTATCTTCTGTATTTCAGATATAGTTTGCTGCGATTAAACTGAGTTTATAAGTTCTTGACCTATTTGAGTATAATTGTTGTAAAACTTGTTGGAGCTCATTATATTTGGTAATTACACCATTCCAAGAACTGCACGCCGTCACCACTGGGTCTAGCTGGCGGGCTCTGAAATATATTCTCGTAGCGTTGCGATATTTGAAAATATTTAGGGAAACTCGAGTTAATAAGAAGCGGCGTTAACAAGTAGAAATCATCGTGTTGTGGAAAAAGTAGTAAACCTAAGAAGATTGGTGTTAGCAATAAAAAAGGGCGAAAATGATTTTCAGATAACAATGTATAAACTAGAAACTAAGTGCAAATTTTAGTTTTCAAAGAAAACGCCATGTCTGTTCACAAATTATCGTGAATAATAAAAATATGACGCAAGTAGGTAAGTCATTTAAAACAACCGAGTTGCAATGTAAGCTAGGAACACTAAGATGACATAAGAAACAATACAAATAATTGTAAAATAAAACATTAGGTAACAGACATCAAAATAAAATTTTACAAAACGCTAGCTAAGACGGAATATCAAGTAAAGAAGGTGGCTAAGAATTTTAATAGAATTAGAGAAGAAAGACTACTAATGAAAACGAAAAATATATAAACCGAAAGCAAAGACAAATACACGTCTACGAAAAATATGACAGTAATTGAAAAATGTATAGTTATAACAGCCAACTGCCTAATCCAAGATCTAAATCTTCTACTATAGGCCTTTTTGTTCGCTTAAATTAGAACACAATAGTTTCTTGGTAGTAGTTTGGAATTTAGATTTAATTAAGCGAAGTGTGACGTAAATAAATTAGCGTTGCACTTGTTACGATGCCAATTATAAAATTAGATTAGAATAGAGTAGCAGTTGCTATTATAATTTACACAAGACCTATTATATTTTCAAATGCGATTAGCGTTTAAAAGCTTTAAATCGTTAAAATTTATGTCTAGTCTACGTACTCCCAGAAAAACGTACGGCGAATATATTTATAGCGCAGAAAAATCCCTAGGGACAGATAATCCAAATTTAAGCTCGCCTCTAAACGAATCGCAGACAATAAAATATAATAAATTAGCCGGGCGAGAAGGTAAAACAACGAACAAAAGTTCCGTGGTAAAATTAAATCGATCACCGAGCGCATTAGTCCTGGCACTAAATCAAGAATACGTCAATTAAATTCTGGCCGAATTATAGATAGATAAAACTGTATAGAACGCATGTAAGTAAAATGGGACATTAGTAGGCTCCATAGATTTCCCTTATGAGCGTTTATTACAGCCCTGAGCGATAAAAACTAATCGTAATGCGTTCGGCTGACCATAGTTTTAATTTTATTTAGCTTTAGCTCTGTCGCATACCATGTGAAAATCCAATATTGTAGGCTTTCAGCGGCAATGTGTACAAATACAATTAGGTTCCCATAAATTGGGTTGGAAGCGATAGCACAGAAACACAGTTCACTATTTCCACAGGAGTACAAAAAAAACAATGAGTTCACGAACGACGGAAACCCACGCGACACGTGGCCGATTGGGTTTTGCGGTCGACTCTCCGCGAGCAAATGCCAAAAATTTAAATAAAAGCTTTGGCAACTTCTCAATATGTCAATTTTACGGTTAAATATGCCATACTTTTTCACGGCAGCACTATATCTTGAAGCGGGAATAACCTGAAAGCGCGGACGCCAGGAAGTTCACAATAGAATGAGGTATGCCAAAAACGTGACGTAAACATATACAATAGCCGAAAGTGGAAATCGAATGCTTAGCGGATGCGACAAAAATGCGACAGGCAAAACGACTTACAAAGGATTTCTACTCACAAAATTTGGTTTATGAATGGAATTTGTCTGTCTGCTGGAAAGCGACGATTTAAATTTAAATCGTGTGAGGGACTACGGAAAATAGTTTCCGCCAGAGGCGGCGTTTTTATTACTGAGCAAAGAGCAAAATTACTGTGTAATGCATGATGTGAAGCTTAACAGGATTAAGAAACTCATAGAAAGATTCTGAAGACCCTCATTTTCAATACCAAGAACATCCTTTTTTGAAATATTACTAAACCATTATTAAACGTTTCATGTACAGTCAAAAAGTCAACTCAATGCTTTAACAAACCACAGTCTGGAATTAACATTTTCCCCAAGATCTAAAAATCTTTACAGAGCAAAAAACGGGTTATTCTGTCCTGAGCTTTTACAAAAATTATATGGCATTTTCTTTGCAACATTGTAAAGTAGATGATAGGGACTATCGAAATATTATTATGTTTTTACTAACAAATGAATAAGGATTTATAATTTCTAGATATTATTGGACAGTTTTTATACGTCGATTCAAAAACTGTAAATATATTTTTTTCAAATACTGCCAACACGTTCTTTTATACCTTTAAATTGAGGAATGAACGAGTACTTGCACTTTGTAGACGTTTATTTCTTAACTTTTGGTATTACATTTTTTTTGTTTTTAAAATCTATATCGAAATTTCCTGAAATTAAAAATTAGAAAGTAAACAAAACTAACTGATGTCATGTACAAGATAGCAAGGTTTAAATGGAACTGGGCTGGACATCAAGCAGCCAAGAGAAGCGGAGGAAGCCCCAGAGGTGACGGCTGAATGATACCAAGAAAATAACGGAAAACAGATGGTAGCATACAGAACAGGGCAGAAGAATTTGGCAAAATACCGGGGAGGTCTATGTCGAGCTATGGGCAAATAACGACTGATGAAGATGAAGAGAAAGATTATTGCCTTACAGCTATAGAGGTGAATTTATTTGTAGTATGCGACAAATAAAATTAGTTTTATATAATTTTTTTCAAGTTTTCAAATTGTTATTTCTTTTAAACTTGCAAACATTGTACGTATATATACGATTAGTGCTTGATTATTGTGATATGGTACATTATTGCTAGATTTTATAACAAAACGCTCTACTTGCGCATATTGTTAAAATATAAAACTTTAAAAGTTGTAATGGCCCTTTTTGATTTTGGTATTTGCGGATAGATTCTCCTTGTAAATTCATGGTTTGTCCTTTTTATTACTAGCTGAAAGGCATTTTGGATGATAGAGCTAACATCGCTCTATAGTTTTGAAAAGCCACGTAAGGTCGTAATTTATGATCGGCTTTCACTTCGGCCGCGGGGTCCTTTTTTGAGGATTTGTTTCCCATTTACTTCTCCAAAGCCATCGAACGCTTGGAAGTGTTTCAGGCTGACTGTAGCGGTGGTGCAGTTATTTTGCTTCAAGATGCAGACCGTGCAGTTCCAATTTTCACTGCACGTGATATCGTGGGGCGTTAACAACCTAAAGGTAAGCGTTTTTCCCGCTAAGCCCGTTTCGCTATATGCTACCCTGAAATGTTTTATCTGTCACATCCACAATTCCGGCGAACTTTTTGTTTCCTTCCCAGCGACCCCGTTACTGCCCCAGGAAAACCTGATGACCATGGCTGAGTTAGAGCGTTTAGCTCTATGTTACAATTTTTGTATTTAATTCTCATATTTCGAGACGAGATGAAATCTAGAATTATCTCGTCTCAGCGGCATCGCTACTGCCTAATGTCGCGCATAATTCAGTAACATGTATCTTCCTGGTTCGTTTTGCACCTAGCGACCCAGTTTAACATTTCCGTGTCGGTGAACTAATTGTACCATTTATGCCCAGGCTCCTTTGCATTGGCGAGGTTGGTTTAATGTTTACCTTCATTTGGTGTTAGTATTCAACTGTATTCCAACACTTTAGCTATTAAATCCCCATTATTATCCCCAACTACTGGTATATTATTTTTATTTGACCCTACCGATACCTGCTCGCTTTTTTAGAATATAGGTTAGTGTAAGCTAAAAGATAAATGAGTTTTATTTAGACTGTGAATCGACTAGTTTCTTTTGTTGTCGTATAAAGAACATTAACCTCACTGCCTGATCCTTTCCCATGACAGTAAATCGAGGGAGCTTTAAGCTAGTCAGGATTATGCACGCCTTTCGCTGAGCGGCCGTTATCAACCTTAAGGTAGGCGTTTTCTTCTTTTGGTTTAGTGTACTAATTTTGAGCGCATCGCGTCTAGGCCCGTTAGGAAACGCTAGGAACGGCTAACCCGTTTCACTATATGATAAATTCGCCCTGAAACATTTTATCTGTCACATGGAAACCTCTTTGCAGAAGCCAAAGGACTTCTTGCATCTGAGAGGATCCAGCATCCAGAGTTCCAGCGAGCTTTTTGTTTCCTTCCCAGCGACGCCGTTACTGCCCCAAGTAAACCCGATGACCAGGGCTGAGTTAGAGCATTAGCGCTATATTACAATTTTTGTATTTAATTCTCATATTTCGGGATGAGATCCAGAATTATATCGTCTCAGCGGCATCGCAAGTGCCTAATGTCTTGCATAATTCAGTAACATGTATCTTCCTGGGTCGTTTCGCATTTAGCGACCCAGTTTAACATTTCTGTATCTGCGAACGAATTGTACCATTTATGCCCAGCCTTCTTTACACTGACGAGGCTGATTCATTTAGTAGTATTATTCAACTGTATTCAAACAGTATAGCTATTAAATCCACATTATTATCCCCTTATACTGGTATATTATCTTTTATTTGACCCTGACGATACCTGCTCACTTTTCTAGACTAGGGTAGGGCAGGCTAGAAGAAAAGTTAGTTTTATTTAGACTGTGAATCAACTGGGTTCTTTTTTATCGTGTGAAGAACTTCAAGAATCATTACCTGATTCTTACCCATGACAGCAAATCGCCAAGAGCTTTAAATTAGTCAGGATTATGCACGCCTTTCTCTGAAGGGCCACCGTTACAGCAGTCTCTCAAGTTGCGTTACCTTCGACCTACACCTCTCTTTCCTCTTACCTTCCCTAGCACTCACTAATAAATATGCTTCTCATCTGAGAATATACCACAAATACTGTAACTTTCTCATTTTAATATTTTTGATATCTCACAATCTTTTTCCATTTTTCGCAGTGCATCTGTAACTCTTTCTGTCCCTACTATTCTACACACTCTCCTATAAAACCACATTTCAATGGTCTGGAGGTTATTGATGTTTGTCGGTTTCAAGGTCCAAGCCTCTGCAGTCTTCACGTCATATAATGTGGAGAAGATGTAACATCCCAGCATTCGCATTCCAAGATTTAAGTTAATACCTCGGCGACAGAGAAAGCTATTCAATATTATAAAAGTTCTCTTGCTATATCTTTTGTGTTTTTGTGATCCATGTCCCTATATTTTTACGACTCGACTCTTTCAATTTGTGTGTTAGAAACCGTTATATTTGTGTCAATATTTACCCTTTTCGCTATCATCATTAATTTCGTTTTATTCAGGTTTAGTTGATAGCCGTAATTATTGCTACGCATATTTATGTGTTCAACTAAGTGCTGTAGATCTTTTAGATTGCCTGCCAATAAGAATGTATCATCAGCATAACGTATGTTATTGACGATATCGCCATTTACATTTATTCCAGCATTTTCCTCTGATAAAGCTCCCTCATATATGGCTTCGTTCCTGCTATTAAACACCCTTTGCGGACACCTCGTTACTTCCGTTAGTTTACATTCAACCCTCACCTTTGCCATTTCGCACAACTGCAAATTGGTTCTCATATCTCCGCTATCGAATGTTTTTCCTTTTAAGTATTTCGTACAGCTTTTAATGACGGACAACAAAAGCTTTCTCAAAGTCGATTAAACATGCATAGAGGTCTTGGTTTACATCCAAACATCGTTGCATCAATACCTTTACACCAAACAAAGCCTCCTAATCCATTTATTTACTATTAATCTGTGCTCAGAGCATTCGTTCGCATTATTATTCCTTACTATTGTGACAAACATAGATAACAGTCACTTTTCTGGAATAACACCCGTTCTATAAATTGCGTTAAAAAGATTTACCATTGTGCGAATCGCCTAGTTATCTATAAGTTTCGCTGAAACGTCATCTGGTCGTGTAGCCTTCCCCTTTTTTGTATTTTCAATGGCATATTCTACATTATTTTTTATAATTTCCGGTCCTGACTCTACGGTTGCGATCTTCGACATTTGTGACCTGTCGACTTTAAACAGTTCTTCTACACGTATGTATTCCGCCCATCTCTCCTACTTTGCATAGATAATAATTATTATTCTGCCATCTTGGTAATTTAATGTACTATTTTGATCGTTGTCTCTTTGTTATTGCTTTAATCTTTATGTGCATATTAAAGCTATAACATTATTCGATCTTATTACAGCTCCTTTGCAGCAATTTTTATTTTAATTACTCAAGTTAGTTCTCTGTATTTTTGTTCATTTTAGCCTTGTTATTCCGCCCTTCTTTCATCAACTTTAAAATGTCTTTTGTCATTCACATTTTTTAACTCTAGCTGGAACTAATGCTCTTAACCAATTTTTAATAATGCAATTTCTATGTTTCTCCATTTCCCATTAATGTTTTCCGTGTTTTATTATCCTGTTCGATATTCTTGTAGTTACCCTTTTTTTCGGGTTGTCGTATACATTTTCAGTCTTTTTACATCAATTATTTACCTGTTATTAGCGAGATATGTTTTTGTACATGTAATAGCATTTCCACACCTACTTCTAATTATCACGTCAATCTAATTTCTAACGATCATCTATTCGTTGTTCATAGGTGCTCTTAACAGATAAAGATGCAATAACATTTCGTCTTTGTTTCACTTTCTTGAAAAAAAAATCAGCCAGGGACCGATTAGCGTCGTAGTCTTTAAATAGCATTTTCCTTTCTGATTCTTGTTTGTTGCTGCTTTCTCTAAATCTGCGCTTTTTCCTCTTCCGATTGCCACTTGCTTAATGTTATCCTACCACCCAACTCAAAGTTTATCTCTTCCTATTTCTGTTTCCATTTCGAATGTTCTTGTTAATTGTATACGAGATATTTACCATATTTACCATCGTAGTTGCCTTCTGAATTCCGGCCACACGTGTCTAATTCCTCTCTTACACTTCTGTCAACTTTAGCTAGGCAACGCAATAAATATCTGTTTAATTGATTCTGAGTTATGAAAAAATTGTTTCTATTCTTGAAGTTTACTAAAAAATAATCAAATTCCGTGCACGTGTCTTGCTTGGCGGTCGGATTATTTAAATGTCAAACAAACAGTATGTTATTATTGTGCAACAAGTGATCGACATATAACCCGATAATATCGAAGTACTTATGTTATTACCACTGATTATATTTGGCTTCCCTGCTATCCTTAGCTAGTCTCACTTCGATACAGCATATTAGGTATGTGTTTACTCGTGTGTACATATGAATATATAAGTTAATAGTTTTAGATAAGTGATTTCCTAATTCGGTTGTCTTTCTGATATTATTTATTTGCTTTAGGGGATACTTGCCCTTTAATTATGTTCTTTATTTTTTCATTGGTATTTCCGTCGGCGATATTACAACTACATATCACAAGCAAGAACATATTAACTCGCTATTGAACAATACCGTCTTCAGAAAACCGTTATTAGGGAGCTTTCAAGTTTCGAGGGCGACTGTTTGTCCATGACAAAAGCAACGTCAACGCGCAAATCTTCATTCCCCATTTAAATTCCAACTGTTGGATGTTAATCGTGTTAACAAGTTGAATACTTTGTTTTG
Source organism: Agriotes lineatus (assembly GCA_940337035.1). Lineage (NCBI taxonomy): Eukaryota > Metazoa > Arthropoda > Insecta > Coleoptera > Elateridae > Agriotes > Agriotes lineatus. The sequence goes on from OW679198.1 coordinate 106,689,019, forward strand.
TAATACATACCTATTACTCCAATAAAATATCTGCATATCAATTTAGCCAGGCAGACGCTAGTGAAACTAAATAAAAAATTAAAGCTCAAGTCATACTAATCTTCTTAGAGATTTGTTGTTGGAAACAACAAACATGACTACGGGAAGCGGGTTGAGCTTGTGTGCCGGAGGTTAAAATCAACCCTCAACCACGCGAATCCGGATTTAAATACAAGGCGCTGCAACTGTTTTGCAGAGCCGCGTAATTTATTCGTATGCAATACACAAGCAGTAAAATGGGACAATAAATCTGGGATTGTCGCCTTCGCAAATCCGCGCTAAGTTGAAAAGCCCACAAATTATAGCCGTATATGGCTGCACATCGCACAATACGACCTCTTAGAACCACTTTAAATGCCGCATGTCATTTTGCGGCCCGTTATCGGGGGCTGCTATTATGTTTCAAGTAACTCACCACTGTCTCTGAAAGCTTTAAATCATGCCAGGGGACTGAACATCATTTCATATACAGAGCTATTTGCACAAGTACTTGGAAATTCCGTAAGAGCCTTTTCAGTTTTTATAAAAGCGGAAACGAAGAGTAGCTTTTTCTGCCAGCCTCAACTGCTTTCCTTTCATTTGGTTTATAAAATTTGAAACTGAGCATGTGTTGTAGGCAGACAACGGTTGTAGTTATTGTCCGTTACCCCTTCACAGGTTCGTTGAATATTTACTGTAGTGGATTATCTCTATATTACTTCTAAATTGCATCTTTAGGGTTTTTAATTTTTTCTCTATCAGAGTAAGGAAAATAAGAATACCACAAGAGGCACAATTATCTAATTCCTACGTGAAACGAAGAACAAGAAGAAGAATTACACATACATTCGAATATACTGTAGCGGAGGCATGGCCAATGTAGCGTCCGTAAATCATCTCGCGAAAGGTCTACAAACTAGAGCAGGAGATCATACAAGTGAAAACTTCACAACGATAAGAAGTGCAGCCTAAATCAGCAGAGAACTAATTTTGGATGTTACGCTTGCGCAACTAAGTGACTAGTGTTGTTAACTGAGTAAATAGTGCCGCGAGTAACAAATTGCATCCGCAATACGAGTGTGAACAGTGTGTATTTGTATATATTATGTATATACGTGTGTAATCGTTAATAAATTGTGTTTAATTAAATAAATGATTATTGTTTTCAATAAAGTGTTATCATTTCGAAATACTCAGAGTGTTAGTATCAACACCAGTGGACCAGCAGCACGCAAAATAGTTTTTGTGCTTTTCGATACTCCAGTTCTAGCTTACTAACTGTAGTATGCTATTATTTCTTCGTTTTATATTAAACATTATTACAGTGGGCAATTTTAGAAAGCCTAAAAGAGAAAACTACACCAATAAATATACAGTGTTTTTAAAATTTTTTTTTAGTTGCGGTAGTATTGTACGACCACTAATATTTGCTGTTGAATACAAATACTATAAATGTTTCAAAAATGACTCAACAGTAAAGGTAAAGCCTCGTAATGGTTATCTGATATATCAAAAGTGCTAGTGAACACACGAGGTATTCGTAAATTAAAAAAGATTCTAGAATTGTGCTTTAGTGTCGAAAGAGTCCATGGCATAGCCCTATGGTGATGTGACTATAGTTACGAGATGACTACCGTGCACAAGTGAAATATTTTCGCACCAGATAGATCCTCCAAGATCTTTCCACGTTTAGTTGTGTACATGTCTGTTTGGAGTTTTCGGTGAAGTGTTGTCATATACTTTTACAAGCGATAGTTACAAATTGTGGCTCTTGTTAGTTGCTTATGTTAGGGGAAGTTGTTTACTTATAAAGGGCGCTTTCAAAAATTATATATGCCACATATAACCATCGAAAATCAAGCAAGTTGTACTTTTGGGCTCTTTGATTATATGTTCGCATTCAAAGGCGTGGTCATCCTTAAAATAAGTTTAATTCTTCTGCAATAAGTTTTAGTGATTATTTATATTTTTATTATTGCATTTATAGTAAAGCAAGAAACTTGGCTTAGTTTTCTTACTTAAAGAAAATTATTTCTAATTCCCTCGGAAACCTTCCAACACACAATAGCGTTGGAATACAAGCATGGTTCACTACTTTTGTTTGAAATATTGTTTCTAATTAAACATACAAATGTCGCTTGTTTGACACACAAGTCAGTTATGATCCTTTTCAGTGACACTATCTATTTATTTCACGCATATTCACTTTTATAGTTTTACGAGGTTTTAATAAATTCCAGTCCTGTGTAATTTTTAATGAAATTTAGGATATCATCTATTTGCAGACAACACAGCTGATTGTTTCGTTAATGTCACTCCAGTAGTTTTTCCGGGTCATTTGTATAAAGATGATAAACTTCCGGTACGATTGTCCAACCAACACTGCCTACCGCCTCTAAGTATTTCTAGCTTTTATATTTATATCCCCCAATGATTACTAGGTCGGATCCTGAAGGAAGTAGTTTCACTCGGAAAGACACGGATTATTAATTTACTCTGATGGATCTTCTAGAGCGAGTCATTTCGAATTTCTTTTCATCATATCCCCTTTCCTGATGTGCTAGAGTGGCTTCAAGTAAACAAAAATAATTATTTCATTTGTTTTGGTAAAATAAATCAATATATTGTTATGATATTGGTACAGGGGTAAAAAATCAGATTAATAGAATTAAAAATTATAAAGATCAATTTAGATCTGAACTGCATATTAAAATTATAAAGATGCATTTAGTAAAGAAAGAAAATAGAATTTATAATTTAATAAAATGAAGCTGATTGAGAAACAGAAGGAATCTAACTTAATTTAATATCTAAAAGAAATTGGAAATTGATGACAAATACTTTTTCGGGATAGACTATTGAACATAGTGGGTGTTAATCAAATAATAGGGCTTTTATAGTGTGTTGGATTGAAAAAGAAACTAGATCGTAAACGAGTTTTTATTGATATATAAAATTTTGAAACCAAAAGTTTAAATATGTTGGTGAATAAAAGGGTTTCAGTTTAAGATAAAATTCGCATGGTATATAAGAAATAAAATGAAATGTTAAAAGTAAGAAGGTGAGCAGACTAAAATGGAGGAAGATAAAGAATATGGTAAGAATACCAAACTAAAGCAGTTCTAATCTACAAAAGCAAACAAAAAAAATACTGAATTAAGTTTATTGTGGGATTACACTTGGCGTTTTGCATCGATTACATACAACAAACAATTTACATGGGAAGAGAATCGCAAAGAAGTCGTTGGCAGAGTGAGCATGTTTAGGGGGCTTGTCAAATGAGGTCTGGTAGCTTGTCTTTGGTCAGGATTCTTGACGCTGAGCTGTAACGTACTTTAAAGGCGTAATTTCGATTGAATATTAAAGAAAAACAACTATAACTGGGGTCTGTTTGGATCTGTGCTGTGATAGGGATGTGTAGACTGATTCCTGGGGCAAACTAGTTTCCTGGGTTAATTCAGATTCTGATTCTGGACATTTTTGGCAGTTTGGCTATTAGTTGAGGCATATATCGTGGTTTTGAGTAGAGCAGTGCTTTATTATTGGGGATTGTCATATGACCAATGTAACGATGAAGTATTTGTGATTGAATTTTCAAAAACTATTTTGACGTAACACTTGACAGAAGTTTAGAATTGTCATAATTAAAATAGGATAATCAAATTTCAGAATAAGCAGTCTACATAAAAAGAATCCGCTCTGATTTTCAGTTAAGTGTATCTACAGAAGCTAGCAGAAATAATTTAAAATATTCAAAATAAATAAATAGGGCAATTTAATCGACTAATATTTAATTATAAACATAAACTTATAGGCAAAATAACGTTGATCTTTAACCTTATCAATATATATGCGATAAATTGTATTTATATTTTATGCTAAACTCAGCACTATATTAGGATTTCTTAAAAATATATATGTATATTGGCAAGCTGTAGCTTTGGACGTTCTGGTTCAAATATATTATATGTCACATTACAGTAATATCTGGAGTCATATAAGCTTAAAATATGAGATATTCTATGAAAAAGCGAGGAGTACGATCGAATCTGTTAAAATTGGAAGCAATTGTCCGATAGTTTAATAATTACATTATTTTTAAACTACCTAGTAGTTTGGTTATAGTTTTTTTTTAAAGCAACAATTTATTATTATTATACCATGTAGTGGCAACATCGTCGTCAGCCTCCTCATTCGAAGAGGTTTAAATAGTAAACCCAACGGTTGCCAAAGCCGTATTGAGGAATCGCAATGACTGGACGCTAGATTCAAATCCAATTCCAGATCAAATTCAATTTCCAAAGCGAATTCTGCCAGAAAATTTTCAGATTTTATATTGTCTAAACGCATTTTCCGAACGGAACACAACACGGTAACTTGAGTTAGCATCATCCAAACGAGGCGTTAATTGAATTCGCTGCGTTGCTAGATAAACCTGTCAATCATTTCGGGGAAATCTAAAGCACAGGGGCTTAAGTGGGCGTTCCAATTTGGCCGATGAAAATTCGATCAAAAGTCGTTTGTGAAGTCCAAAGCAACAACACGCTCTAATCCCGGCTTGGCCTAAGCGTTATCTGCAGATCGGGCTTTAAAATTTCGTTTCGTGACTGTCGTGTTCAATTTTCGACCAGAAGGTCGATGCAACGCACACCTCTGACATTTTCTAAACACGGGAACTTTTACGTGCCGAATTTCCTAAGTGACGCAGTGCCAATTTGCATCCACAATGGATTTAATCAAGCTTCTGTGCTGCCGCCAACGCCTGTCGTTCTCAATCGTTGTGCAAATTATAGAGAGATGCTCACTTAAATTATCTTCAGACCCGGCTCGACTGATGGCCTACGTTTGTAAGGCACTGCCACGAGTTGTCACAAATTTAAGGGAACCATGTGATTGCTGGACTAGGACATAAATTTACCCAGGCCGCTACGTTTGGAGATTAACTAACAACATGCCAACGACGGTACCCACAGCGTCCCGACGCAGATTGCACTAAATGGGGACTAAATGCACTGCAACCAAACGCTGGTAATTAATTGCTTATTTTGTTGACTGCACCTGCTGCTTCAAACTTAAATTGGGAGCTACATAAATTTCGTTGGAAATAACTTACTAGCTGACTTGGTTGAAAATGCGGAAAAACTACTCCTTTGTGAAGCGGCCAACGCAAGTTATTTGTTTCCAAAAAGACAACTTCCGCGCTTAGTTATATTCAAAAGCGTGTTAGGTTTCTCGAAAAGCTTCTGCACGCGATCGAGAAATATATTAGGAATTTTTTATAGTCGCGGTTTAATGCCGGTTTATTAGCCAAAGCCACACATCACAGCCTTTATGATTGATGCTAAATTCGACAGCGATTTTAGTAACAGTCTGTTGGTTGATGTTTTTGGATAACGAGCATTTTTACGGGCTATTAAGGTATTTTCATTTTAATTTTCTGTATCACTACTGCAACATTTAACTTTAAACTATTGATCAACTCTAGAGCAATAGCAAGAGGAAACTGTGATAATCCTATTGTATTTTACAATCTATTATTATGTAAACTACGTGTGAACCACGCCAGAGGCGAAACTCTTCTTACTAATCGAGTTACCGTGCTCTTTTGCGCCCCTGCTGATGAAGCTCCCTATGAAAGTGAGCGAATCGTTGACATCAACAATGACACAGTCTAATCCCAGAAGTGGTTCGTTACATAATGACAGTAGCTGTGAAAGCGTTCGAAATTATTTCCATTACTGTGTTGACAAACGTTTATGGTAGAAGACTAGTGCCTAGGCAATAAAAAACTGAATTTTACTACGCCAGTGAAACTGTCAACGAAACTTGCTCACATGCGCATGCAAAGTGCAAAACTTAGTAACTCTATTAAAGTAACAGCTACGATACAGTGGATACAATAAATAGATTACACTGGTATTGCGAAATTAGTCGTAAACCAATTTTTAAGTGGAGGCAAAACGCACATACAGCATTGGAAATTGTTGAACATGCCAGAAATTGAAACCGCTAGGCTTTGACAACGCATGTTGCCCGAACATGAGCTAAATCTACATACCGGTTTAATTTTTTATAATGAAGCCCATTTTTCTAGCGCTACCGCAGATGAGTACATACTGTGACAGGAACATTCTAAATAATTATAAACACACTTGCAGCTACAGCGTGAAGTTCTAACCTCATTCGCACTTTATTTAAAGAATGCTCTTCCAACGCGTGCTGCTTTTTATTAGCAGCACATGTGAGTACTGAGTAAGCGCGATCATATTATATATTTTTACACATACAGATTTTATTTAAACAAAATGTTACTGAGACAGTACACTTTTTTAGTTAGAACACTGAGTGTAAAATGTAAAGGGGCTTACCCGAAACTTCACTTGCAAGTGCGATAACAAAATGGACACAAATATCTTAACGTTGCTAATGATACTGATACAGTGAAAGAATAATGCACATATATCAATTTGTAAATTTAAAAAAAACCTGTAGCCGGTGGGATTCGAACTCGCGGAATTCGATTGCTAGCCAGACGCTTTAAGCTCTGGACCGCTAGGGGCGAATATAATACCACACGACAGGACAGATGTAGGATGTTTACCCTGTATCTGTGGGGTCCACAATAAGCTTATTTGCATCAAAGGTCACTTTTTTCAAGATTACAATACTTTCTTCGTCTTTTGGACACGGGCACTATACAACCAGTAGCAAAACTGCTGGGTTTAAAACTAGATATTGAAGAGCGGCCTAACAGAATAATGTTAATGGAAAATAATAATTAATAGCTCCCGACTAAAATATATTTTTATAAAAATAGACTTACACACAGGCTGGTAGTCAACATGAAATATTGCTAAGGAGTTCAGTATCACAATCAATGGTACAATGTTTCAAAATTAATTTTTCGAATGCGTGGACTGTGTGTAATTCAAAATACAACCATCGACAGGAAATATCACCCTACTGGGATAATCAAAACGTAACTTAAGTGATATTTTACAAACAAAAGCTACCTTCAGAGGTTAAGTACGTGATACGACAATTTGGTTGCGAAATTGTGTGCAATAATTAAAGAAACCGCCTTCCCTGTTTATATTATTCAACTTTTTTATATCTGGCAAGTACTCTGGAACGCTCATATTTTAAGGTGTGTTAATTTGTAAAAGTATACTCAGTTGATTATCTGTATGCAATCGCTTTTATGTTCTTGAAGTCTTGAAGACCAATGCAGCAAACGACCAATCTATGCAATGTAACTATATTGGCATAAACAAATAATTTTATATATATCAGTTGTCTTTAAACTCGATATGTTGTGCTTTACCTATCCGAAACCATGACCCAAACTTTCTTTGGTTGCAATAGTAATTTACATTGCAAGACCGTTATTTAGAACTTGACCTGCGAGTACATTATCAAACGAGCGAGCGCCAGCGAGCTTGTTATCCGTGTGCGTACGTAAAGTTCTGGTAACGGTCGAGCATTGTATGTAAGCCATTCTGTATCGTGAATCTTTAATAAAAATATTCTTAAATTCGAATGACGTTGCTACGTTTCTTTATGGGTTGAACCCGTTAGGATTATAACGAGTTGTTGTATATCATGAATACTACAGCAACATCCTAAAGAGCTCAGCCCGTAAAGAGACTCTTTGCACATAGAGATAGAGCTTAGTAACCGAGCGTTTATGACTCACAATGCCATAAACACTGCTTTGATGCTGCATCCATTTAGGACACGTTGCATCCTTCAGCTGTGCCTTTACTGTAGGTAGAAAAGCGAAGCCTTCCAGAGGTGAAGATTTCTAGTTAGCTTTTTGTGTTATAATATTGTCGAATGCTTTGCGCATTTACGTATAGTGTATCCATTCCTATGTAATGACACAAATAAATGTTTATTTTCTTACTCCGCGTCTGAGCTACGAACTGTTGCCGTCTGAGCTACGAACTGTTGCTTTATCTGTTTCTGTTTGTGTGTGTCTCCTTCCTATAGATCGCATGTCCCATACTGCTATCTGACTTATTTTTCACCAGAATGTCTACGAATGGAATACTGTAATTTTCCCCCACTGCCACTGTACATTGTATTTTGTGATGTATAGAATTCGGATATATTTAGAAACAGGTCCGTGTGACCAGATGACGACGGTATAGTCTACAGATCTATACCGGCATTTCGGTTGTAATTGCAATTGTCGAATAACCTTCGCTATAAATAGCGATTACATGTGGTAGCGATGAACCCACAGCCGCTTATTATATGTTTCGTTTTCTATTATATCACCAATAGAATGATAAAAGCTGTAGAAAAGCTTAAATATGTAAGATACACCATACCCAAAAATATAAGTACGGAAGAAGAAATAAAAATAGATTAGGACAGACACGAAATTATATAAGACAACGCCATCCTATCCATATGGAATAAAGATATTACAATGAATACAAAGCATCATGACGTACGTAGCAAAAAACTGGATAATAAATAAGAGAAATAAAAGCAAAATAACAGACGTGGTGATGGAATATTGGAGAAGTTATTGTGGAGTAACAAGAATGGAAAGTAAGAAATGAGAAAATCAGAGAGATAATAAAGGTGCAAGCAGATACATTGAACAACATAGGAGAAAAGACTTCAAAGGTACGGATACGTTAGACGATATAGCAATAACAGATGGATAAACAGAGTGACGGATTGAAGCCCTATGGGTCAAAGAAAAAGAGGAAGACCAAGAAGATCATGGAGGGACGAAGTTGAAGAAGCAATGAAGAAAAGAAAATTTAGTGACCGAGAATAGTGAGAAAAGGAAGACGCTGACAACCGTAAAATCCAGAATATATATATATTACCAAACGAACCTAAACAACACGTTCCTATAATCCGCAAATTCTTATTTAACAAGATACGGCCAGATACTCATTAATTAGACAATAAATTCAACTAATTTTAGCTTAACTTCAAGTTGTCGACCAAGATTTCCAATAATGCAATGAAGTTTGTTATTTCATCTACGTAATAGTACGATACATGAAATAAAAATTAGGCGCCAACTTGACAACTTTGGCCCACTCTACAAGTCGTAATTTTAGTCGCATATCAATTTATTATAGGTCAAATTGAAGCTATTTTCAACCTCTACAAGTTTGATGATGACTACTTTTTCGATAAATAGAAAGAGAAATGAGACACAAGCCCAGAAGCTCGAAAAAAAATCTCGACCCTTTCACGCTGTCCTTGCGCGTTCGATATCTCGACAAATATCGCTCGTACGCTAAAAAGTAATAAAACATAAATTGTAGCGCATTCAAAATTCTAAAAAAGATGTCCACATTATTTTCATGTAGTGTTAACGGGAACCGATTTATCGCAAAAAAATCGTAGGAAATCTTGGTCGACAACTTGAAGTGAAGCTTTGCTGGACCTCACCAATACCGCAAAAAAGAAATTTCAAATTTCGCTTCACTTTCAAGCAAAAATGACATAGTGACTGGACTATTATAGTATATTACTATATGAGCGATTATGACAGCCATTGTTCACGAAGATGACATTTGCGCCATAAGCCGAAGACGCGTGGCGCAAGTCATCTGAGTGAATAATGGCCATAATCGCGAATGTAATACGATATTTTATCTACCCCTATGCAATAGGAGTTTTGTGTTCATATTTCCGAATTATGACATTTGTGACAGCTGTTAACTGCAAAAGACATTTAATAATAAGAATGCATTTTGTGATTGGCTACAACCTATTGAATTATGAAAATAGAATTTTATGATTGGCTGCAAACCGTGAATTATGAATCATAATTCATGGCCATTATACAGCAGGAGTAGATAAAATTAGTTTTTGACACAAGAACCAAAAGCCAAAAATGAATACTACAATAATTAATGATTAATCTGGAATAATAGCGTACCGGAGACTACAATCAAAATTGATATTTTCCAACGTTACATACACGGACGGTGGTTCAACATAACGATCCTTTTAGGCGTGGTGGATCTCTCACATTCAGGGTTTGACCGTAGATCCAGCTCCGGTTTTTGAAGGTGAATTTCTTACCTGAAATAAAACATAGTATAAATATGAGTCACACACAAATAATACATCCCGAAATAACACATATTACTATTCTAATATTTTTCGTCTCGTAAATTACAGCTAAATAAAATAAGAATCAATGTGTCAATATTTCCAAACATCGTAATTTTGTAATGTTAATATATCTGGTAAGGCAGCATGGAATATATAAAAAGTACCTAAAATGCACACAAGATAGCTACGATACGACTTTGAATACTTTCAGTTATTTTAAATTCACGGTTCACTAATTTGAAAAATTGGAATCCTTGAAAGTAGCTTATTCAAATTTGGCAGCATCGATTTTTTGTCCTCTCGGAGCTACTTGCATAAGCAATGTTTCTCGTTAGGATGGGTAGTGAAAAATAGCATTATATTATATATACTAAGCAATTATACCGTGCTTTCTTTAAGGCCTAAACTAATAATAGAAATAATATCCTACAATAGTAATGTTGACCACGTTATCAATTCAAGAATTATATTTAGATACCACATTTCGTTTTGCCAAAATCTTAACAATGGTGAAACACAATCAAAACTTATAACTTGGCATAGAATTCAGGCTAACAATAGCACCGTGCTAAAACGCTAAGCATTGTTTTAATGTTACATCACAGAAAATTCCAAAGAAATTGGGCCGACATCGGCCTCCATCAAAAGCGAGAAATCGTTGCAGGTCGAGATAATAGATCTGGCTTTTCTGGTTTCTACGCTTTACGCAACGAATATCCCAGAAGAATCGGAAATATCTCCTAAACATTAATGAGCGGCGCTATTTTAGACTTGTCTGTTACACCGACCGTGCAAATTTAATGGCCTAAAAAAACTCCGCAAAATTCAAATCACCACCGTTGTTATCCGTATGTAGAATGTGTAGGATAGCACGCCTGGATTTCATTTCAAAGTCGAATTGCATGGTTGAGTATAAAATCATTAGAATAATAATTTTCGTATAAGACTTAAAATTTTTGATTTTAAGACATAATCATTTTTAAGTAAAAGGTCAGCCAGCATTAATAACATTAATTAAGAAAAAGAAAGATACAGTTTTAAACAAGGAAACTAACGTTCAGCAGTGAGTTATTCTGTTTGCATTGGAAAATTTACCCTGGAGGATGCTTCCAATGGATATTGGAATCCACCTCAATGTTCGTCAAATAACGTGAGTCGGAACTAATATGGGAAATTCTTAGAAAAAAAAGATGGGTGGAATTTATCTGCTAGACAGCTTCAAACAGTAAATATTTTACGTCCGTATTAAGAAATATTGAATCTTTTTGAATCATCTCTGTCAAATTGAGAAAGAGTTGTCCGACACGACAAAGATTCAGATTTTCACATCTTTCGCTCTATCAAATTTGAACTTCACTTCCTCGAATTAAAATTTGATTGAGAAAATCACCCTCCAGTAACCAAAACCTACGAGGGCACAGCACTAGAATACCGACTTATTTTTACAATTTTGTTTTTTAAATTAAACAGCAACGGTTTGATCCTAAGCAATAAATTAAAAAAAATGTGAAAGCTCAGTAAAACTACACAATTTCAGCAATTAGTTATAGGTACACAGTTACGACTTCTTAAGTTGTGTATTGTGGCATAGAAATAACTATAAATTTGAGTCTACAATTTCTTTTTGGACTGGATACTGGATACTGCGCTACAAACAGAAGTACCGTTGCGGCCAACTCAAAGTGCACGGCAGATTTTTAGCTTGTAATACGATATTCTAATCATAGACGTCGAGTTTTGACGTTTACGTTTGTCATCAACTGTCATAGAACTGAAAACTCGGAAAATTCCCAGACAGTTGTCAGAAGCAGAGAAAATACGAGCTATTACAAAACTGGAAGAGAACTGGTCACTGAGTCGAGTCGCAACAGATTTGCATGTGAGCAAGAGCTGCACTTTCAAAATTAAAAATCGTTGCAGCAGAGACTTCTGCAGGAAAAGATTTTTTAACACCAGAGAACAAAGAATGAAGAGTACAATTTGCAACCGACTATTTGAATGAGATCGACGACTTTTGGAACACGACTGTTTTCTCAGGTGAAAAGGTATTTCAGTCATTTACCAATTGACGATTAAGGGTGTGTAGACCACAAAATTCAAGATTTGAGGAGCAATATTATGTTCAACCCTTAAGGAGTAGTGGACGATTCTCTGTAAACGTATGGGGATGGATCAATGCTCACGGATCTGGGGCATGCTATAGAATTAATGGTCGACTGAATGCTGAAAATTATCGCAACAGTTTGCAAAATGTGATGCTGCCATCTGTAAGAGAGGTCTTTACTAATCAATTTACTTTTCAACAGGCAAGTTATTACCTAATTAATTAATGTTGTTTATGTTAACATAATTGATAACATTATTTTCACAGGATAACTGTCCTGTGCATATAGCAGGGGTTGTTCATTGATGGTTTGATGAGAATAATATCAATTTATTACCATGGCCTGCAAGAAGTCCGGACTTGAATCCCATCGAAAATGTTTGGGGCTATTTAACTACAAAAATTTATACCAGAGATTTTGCACCAAACAAAACCGATGAATTATGGGAAAGAATAAGAAATGCTTGAAAGGAACTGAGAGAAAGATACAACATGGAAACATTGGTCAACTCTATGCGAAACAAACTGCAAAGCGTAGTAGCAATTGAATACTGATACATATTTATTAAATACATATTATTATATAGTTTGTTTACTTGTGAAACTTTGCTAAAATACAAACATTAAAAAAGTAATACCTATTCTTATAACCACAAGCAACGCCACTGGAGAAACCCCCATTTAATAAGCCGAAAAATCGCAAAAATAACCATAGTAACAAAAAACCGTGCACTTTGAGGTGTCCGTAACTGTACAATAACCGAAAAACACATTTAATTTATATTTGAAATTAGTTTCCCACACTACAGTTCGAGCTACAAAATAATTTTACAGAAAGGTATACACGTACCTACAATTTCATTGTGATATTTTTTAAATCTTGACAGTTGCACTAAGCATGGATACTTCAAATTATTCGTTTTAGTTACGCACAGAAATAAATTATAGTTTATTGTGTACCTATAGCCACTGATAGTTGGAATACATACCAGTACATATGTTGATTCGAGGCAAATGGAGAACCGTCAACTGCATCTAATCAACAACAAACATCCATCATCCAGAGATTCGTACCGTCTACCATCGACTACCCAGAGGTGAATGAAAACTCAAACCATCGTAGACATCAGTACTACGAGACATCTACTTACCAGTACGACAAACATCTAGTCCCATGGTCATCACAATGCCGGGACATCTATCTCGTCTGATTCAGGCAGCCACTGAGGCCATCCCCATTTCAATCATCTCCAGATGTGCCGGTGGGGTCTGATCGCTTCCTTTTAGTAAGCTCTTGCCTAGCTCATCGTTGCTTTTGGATGTGGTAGCATGGCTGGGTTAAAATTATAAAAATCACTGTTATTGTTAGGCTGTTGCTAACACTATGTGGAGTTATACAATTTCAGGTTGCTTGCAGATCTTCTTGGATATGAGCTTTAAGGTATTGAGTTTTTTTGACATTGGATAGTGAAGGGTTGTAACGGATATTTTGCTTCCGTTGTCATAGTATCTGTTACACGAATTCACCAGATTTTGTTGTTCAACAGCGAGTTTGTTCATCTCCTCCATCCCGACAGGTACGGTTGATCGTATGGACTGAGGATGTACCAATTGTAGTAGGCAGATAGTTCTCGTGCTGATAACGACGTAGATATCCCGGCGGCATTTAAGCACAACGTACATGGCGCGAGCACCTACGCAGTAATGAACGGTTTTCATTGGTCAGCGCCGAACAACAGTACGGGGTCACCTAGAAAGAAGAAATGCATTCTTCTTTCTAGGTGACCCCACCGGCTCATTTGCCTTTCTGCAATAAATTCTTAAATCTTGTCGTGTTTGTGTAGTTTCGATTCTATCCAATCGTGTAACTCCTTTTACTAGTTAGTCGAAGGTGCTTCATCTGGTAACTTGTTCTTCTGTCTACCGGTTAGTATCCAAGATTCGCAGCCGAACGTCAGTAGATGCTTAGTTTCGTTCTCCTAGATACTTCTTCCTCGCTTATAAAGCTATGATGGATCGCATATGTCCTTAGTGATTTTAGAATTCAGTTATTAATTTCTAATCATTGTTCTCCAGTGTTGGAATCCTACTGTCATAGTCTTTGTTTCTACATTATTCATTTTCATTCAAAGGTCTTTAAGTGTTTCATTCAACTCCTCCAATTTTGTCTACATTTTTTTTCGTTCGCTGCCATCATCAATACGTCATCTGCGAATATTCATTTTGAAATTTTTTCTCTTTGTGAATTTCTATAACTGATTAATAGTTCTTTTTTTGCTTTTTTGAGTATCTTTTAAAAATACTCCAGATATTGTGTTCTTGAAGATAACATTCTTCACATATAAGCTTTATATGGGTCCTCTTAAATTTTTATTTATATTCCTTCTCAGTAGGATATCCCTTACTTTTATCTATTATTTGTTTGATAGTAAATGCCTGTTCTTGCGTACTCCTGCCTATGCGATATCTATTTTGTCCAGCAGTGAGCGTACTTTCAACCGCTGTTTTCAGTCTTTTACCATGTATTTTCGCATATAATTTCATAGGCGTGCATAACAATAACGTTCCCCTGTAATTACTACTTTGTTTACTATACACTTTTTTGTATATTGGCAGTGTTAGTCCTATTTCCATTGTTATACATTTCCGTGATTTTTTCAGTTTCCTAGGCTTGTTTATTTTCAAACGTTTGATTACCTTGATCAGTTCCTTTAGTTTTATTTATTCGATAACACCTTCTACTGTTTTTCTTTATCTACTTCGACCTCTAAGTCCTCTTCAGTAACATTTAGAAGATCTTGAAATAGTTATTTGTAGAACAAGTAATGAAGGCAACGTTCTGCACAATATCTCGCAACTCGAAATTTGGTGAAAAATGGGTTCATACTTTACAACTATCAAACTGACAATTCACAATTTCAATAAAACATTTAAAAAAGTTTTACGTTCTTCACGAGCGTTCGCTAAAAAAGAGACATGAATCACTACATCAAAAATTTTCTTTTTATTTATTATATGCACTTTTTCTGTCAGTATTTAATACCAAAAGAGCAAGTTAGAATTCGGTTTGTTCTTTCCCATACTATCAGTACGTATAAAGAATTCAAAAATTGTCGCCTTGGGGTCTAAAGGTGATCAAAAAATATTAAAGGCGGAAAATCCTTAGTACTTAGCGTTGCATTAACATGATATAAAAAACGTAATGCCGAAAATCAAATCTCTCGAAGAATATCAATTCCTTCAAACTTCCGGTACTTTTATTGTAAAACGAATGAATTGTGTAACTGCGCAATTCAATCAATCAATTGTGAGGAAAGCAGTAATTGCTGAATTAATATTGATTATGGTTTTCTGCCGTGATGTGCTTTGCCATTTTAATTTGATTTTCCGAACTTACTTCTCCAGGTGCTGACTTTAGTACGTCAATGCAGAGAGTTGCTACAAGGAAATTTATAATTTAAAATATTATTCTGAAATAACGATAGACTGTCTATGGGCCGGTCCGACGCTGACTTTCACTAAATAAGAAAACAAGATTGAAAATAAGGGAGCAATACTAATTACCCTAATCGTTGTAAAAACTCAAGCGAGAGGACGAAGAGTAATCGCATTAATTTTTAAGTCGCAAGCTTAATAGCAGAATCGATCAAGCTAATTCCAGCAGCGTCGAACCCTTTCTGCCCAAGTTAAAAGCTATTAAAACGTAAATAAATCAATTCTTCAACCTGGAGTGGCGAAAACTGCATAAGTCGGAACTGATGCAAATCGTAAATCAAAGCCGGCGGTATAAGCTCGCACCGCGAAGCTCTTTGTAAAACGGTAAAATGGCGCTCAATTAAATTAAGGCATTGGACGGAATTTGTAGCTTTCTAGATAATAGCGCGGGTTATCGGTTCCGGAGACTCCGGTCTTTAGTTCCGAAAGCTCGGAACTGTGAACGAAGTACGAGTTTCCGAAGCGGATGAGGTTCACCACAACACTACAGTTAGAGTCTGGGTTTGGACAGATTCATCTTGTTCGGTGACTGCTCAAGTGCGTCTACATTTTCTTTAGTACATTCATTACAATACCGTAGAGTTTATACGGTCTATGATCCGTGTAAAAAGAATAGACTCTTTTACCACAATATTCGAAACAACCACGTAACATAAGAAAGCGCATATGGCTGCACGCAGTATATACTATGCAGGGTGTCCTGCAATTCAACCTACAAGCTGCTGGGGGTTAGAGAGGACGTTGAAACATAAACTTTTTCTTTTAAATTTCTCCCTGCCGTGTTATACCCTCCTAAAGAGGGTGGTTATATTAGAACTTTTTAATGGAGAATAATTTTATAATACCAAAATATGGACCAGAGCGCCTGATTTATGCAAAAGCTCTCTTAATTTTCTCGCCAATCTCATATTTTTTGTGTAAAAAAAGTAAATACTTTATGATCAACGGCACAGTTATTCAACAAAACTCGGCAAAATGCTTTTTTACACAACTATTGGTTGTGCAAAAAAAACATTTAAAAAAAATCAGGCTTTTTTATTAGGTATTTTTTTAAATCAAATTCATGTCCGTTAAAACGTTCTAATAAAACATTTACAAGGGTTGCTAATTCAACCCCATAGAGTCCCACGTAAAAGTTAAAAAGCATTTAATAAAACAGTATATTATTGGTAGAATGCATCTGCTAAGTTTTTAAATTATTATAAATTTAGTCAAGATTACGTTCACGAATTTCCTGTTTATATAAAAGCCATAGAGGTTTGCTCCTTACTCTTAAGTTTCTTATTTGCCTTTCAGTTCTAATACAGCAATATATTTTGTTAAATTATAAATTCTACATTAATTTATAATTCTTTGAAGATTTATTTACCAAAAACTGTAATCAGTTACAGAAAACTGCAATCAGTATAGAAAACTGTAATTAGTTTGCTAGTCTTACGCCAAATGGCGTAGGTGAATGTGACTAATTTCAGAAGATTGCGGATATATAGATCTGTATGTTTATATTGTTAATATTATATATGTTCCGCTTTAATATTGTCATGTACTGAAACATGTTTTATATTAGTCAGTATGCTTTCTCTTAAAAATAAATTAAAAATCCGTTAAGGATCAGAAATTAATTTCGAAAATCTGATTAACCTATAACCAAAATTAATTCCAACAAACTGTTTCACTATGCAATCAAACTGTAGCTAATATAATACTCCTAAAATATAAAAAAAAATCAAATCTCAAGAAGTTGAAGAATGCAGACCGCCAAATGAGGTAGCAGCTGACCACAATATCTTTAAACCTTTCTCAAATGAAATCTATACATCTAACGTTCATTTAAAAATCTTACAGCACTACCAATTACATTAAAAAATATTATTTTAGTTAATACCTATGCCAAAAATATAGCAATATTTCAAAGCTCTGGAGATTGTTGCTACCCCTTACGACAGCTTACGACCACTTGAAATTTTTTCATTCGATTGATGTGCGGAAGAAGAATTTTTGATAAAAGTAAAAAAAATAAAAACTACGTATGAACATTGATATTTTAGACATTTTTAATTTTTGTATGGAAAGTCGCCTATTTTCGGATAGCTTTTGAAAATGCCCATAATTTTTGATTTTAAATCAAGTTATCTACTTTTTTTTAGTTTCATAACACAGTCCAATATATAATAAAACATAATATAACGAAAAAAACATTTATTATGACTGAAATTCGAAAACAAAAAAAAATAATCAAACTCATACGCTTTTTACTCTTTGAAAAATGGTCTCCTAATTTCGGATAGGATGGTGTCCTAATTTTAGATATCCGAAATTGGGAACAACACTACTATCCGAAATTAGGCGACCATTTGGAAGTCCATGCTGAAACCTACCTAATCTCTAGCCATCGGTAAAATGAAAACAAAATTGCAGAAATAAACTAAAGGAAATTCTGAGTTAAGGAACTCAGTGGTTCAAACAAAACAAATCGCATATGTAGTCCTTCTTGTCGCTGTTGGCGCAATCCTCATGGGCCCATCTGAAGCACTGAATGCATTTTATCCACTTTTCGCCCCGATTATCTTCTGGAAAGAGACTTCCGCAAAACATACACTCAGTATCCGCATCGTCCTCAGCATCCATATCTGAATCATCATCCAAAATGGGTTCTTCTAAATCTGAGTCACTACTTTCACTGACCATCTCTTCTACTTTCTTTTTATTTGTCTTCTTCTTTCTTTGCCTTCGAAATTCATTTCCTAACTTAGGTTTTTTCTTAGTTTTCAGAGATTTTTTACGTTCTTGCTCACGCAAACTTTCTTCTAGCTCATTTTTGTATGGGGTGCTTGTTATGAACCAACTGGACCCCTGGCGAGATTTTCTGCCTCGATTGGAGATTGTGGTAGTTAAGGAGCACGATGGCATAGGACTAAAATCCGTTATTCTAACAATTTTATTATTGTCAGGAGGCCGATTTTTCAGAACTTGTTTTGGAGATGTTTGCTGGAGTTGCTCTATCGGTGGTGGTGTTATTTCTCCTCTTACAGCTAGTAGTTCAGCCTCATCATGTTCTGGCGTTCTTTCCCTTTGACGCTCAATTATAAAATCTGTTCGGTGAATATGTTCCTATTCATGGGAAATATGCCAGATTTTCGAAATCCATTCACAGAAATCTCAGCTATTGCAGCTTTGAGATATGCAGGACACATTAGTTTGCATATCTGAAAAGAGCCTATGTTTCGACCAGGATTCGTTCTCAACCACATTTGAATTTGCTGTGAGTAGTATGTCTTGAATGGTGACATAAACGCCAAATCCAGTGGTTGCATTTTGTGGGACGTATGAGGTGGCAGGCAAACAATGATTACGTGATTAATCCGAGCCATATCAATCACTTCCAAGTTTCTGGTATGACTATAGTGTCCGTCCAATATTAAGAGAACAGGGTCACCTTCTGTTGGTTTCACATTTTTGATAAAATGCTGCATCCATTTTGAAAAAATATGAGATTGAATCCACCCTGATGGATGACATGCAGAAATTGAACCAGGTGGTGCCCCGTCCATTAGCTCAGACATATTTTTGCGTGGGAAAACAAATAATGGAGGCACAAAACCTCCAGCAGCATTCATGCACATTACAACCGTTATCAATGCTCCCCGTTCGGCTGCTGTTAATGCGCCAACCTGTTTTTTTCCTTTCAATGTTAAAATGCGTGTAAACTTTGATTGGACTGAAGTAATTCC
This sequence comes from Agriotes lineatus, assembly GCA_940337035.1. Classification (NCBI taxonomy): domain Eukaryota; kingdom Metazoa; phylum Arthropoda; class Insecta; order Coleoptera; family Elateridae; genus Agriotes; species Agriotes lineatus. The sequence continues at coordinate 106,708,465 of OW679198.1, forward strand.
GGTCTCATCTACATTGTAGACTCTTAAAGGGTTATGCTTTATTTTTTCCATAGCTGGCTCCAGATGGTCAAAGAACTGCGCAACCTTCTCTGGTGTGAAACCCTTGATTCTGCCTTTCGAAATCCCCTGAGGTTTCCTTAAAGATAATTCTGGATGGCGCTGCAAAAATTTCTTGAGCCATTTTTTCCCGGCCTGTCCAGTTCTTTCTGGAAAGGGATGTCGTAGTCCATTTTTCAATGCTAGCTGATAAGCAAGTCTCATAATATCAACTCTTCCCAGACCATAAAATCGCTTATCCATATTCAAGCAATATGTAACTAGATCTTGCTCCATTAGCTCGTTCAGTACAGGTTTTTTGCCTATTCTAATTTTACCTACTTGCTCTGGAGGGATGTTTCGCTTAACGTAGTCTTCTAAGGTAGATTTTGGTACTGAAAATGTTTTGGAAGCTTTTAGATACCCCATTTCCTTCTTCCTCAGCGTCAATCGCTTGTCGCATTTGATTTGCATCCCATCTTTTATGCTTTGTACCCTTACGAGGCATAGTGTCACTGTAATAGTAAGAAAAAAAATTCGACTGAGGGTTCATAAAAGCAATATACTGTGATACAGGTGCCTAATTTCGGATGTCCGAAATTAGGAACCCTCAAGTATCCGAAATTAAGAATTTGCACATGTTAAGTTAGGTTTATGGTAACATTCATAATTTGTGTTTATATCTAATTCCGACATGTGGATATAATGGGATAGGTAGTAAACATACGTATGGTGAATTTAGTAGCGAATATCCTACTTACTTACCATTGAAAACTGCAATCAAATAGCACACAAAATAAACTATGAATCACATACACACGTGTTTTTATTTTTTGGCCATCTGGCGGAAGTTTTTTAAAATATCGAATCATACAGAGGTGGTAACTATCGACTTGGTAATAACGGAAACCTGTAGTTCAGCGCGAATTTTGAATAGTTTGGGAGAAACGTCACTATCCGAAATAAGGCGCCTATCCGAAAATGGGCGACCTTCCTCTATAGTGGTCTCTGAAAATCTCTACGGAAATGTTTATACATTTTGAAAGTGATTTACCCCTTCTTCGCCTGCATTTTTTAGTGCATTGGATAGAGCAGCTTTAATGGAAACTACAATGTGAAACTAGATATGGATAATACTTTAGAAATGTCTTGCTACTCCTTCGACAACCTACGACTGTTTAAAATAGTTTTCATTGCGTTGATATGCACCGTGAATGAAACATCGAATTTCACCCGGACTCATAGAGCAATAGTACGTGTATTACGATACAATGTAATACCGAAACGACCTACGTCAGATTTTTAAGGTTACGCTGCGCTTACTGTAATTTAATTTATTCGCAACCATATATGTAATGTTAACATTCCTGACCTCATTTGAGTGGGGGAAGTCGTACATTTCAGCCCGCTACTTCCCGCACTCATTTCCCGCTCAAGTGCGGGAAGTGAGTGCGGGAAGTACATTCCCGACCGCTGAGTAGGTAGTGACACTGGGAATCTCGTTGATCCATTCATGCGCGTCACAACCTGTCGTATCATAATATAATAATTTTTCCAATTATTATTTTTTAGAATAAAGTGGTTGCGAATAAAATAGTATACAAACCTCGACAGGAAGTTTCCTTAGTCTCGAGATAATAGCTGATGTCGACGCTTCGCGTCTGAATCAGCTAACCAATCTTTCGACAGTAATGAAACACTTCCCATCTCGGGCTGTAATATACTATTTTTCACTGTACACATACTAATCAATGTCAAAAGTTGACGTTTATAATGAACAGAGATGCCTGAGAGGCTGGGTCAGGACTCCGTTACGTTGCGCTGATTCTATCCCTAATTTTAAGCGCGTAGATGAGACTGCATCTACGCTTTAAGCCAGCTTAGTCAATGGCACTTAAAGGGACGACGGTTAAACCACTTCTGAGATGCAGCCTCACATCTCGACAGTATTATGGCTTGGTATAGAAGTGGCGACGTAGTGAATGAATCAAACATTAAATGCAGATTGATTTTTATTATGAAAATAGACTAGTATTTATACAAAACAAAAAATGCTTAACGCAGTAACAATATCAAGGTTCATATATACAGTTTAATAGGACAAAGTGTTTAAATTACAAAACAGCAGATAAGCAATTTGTGCAGTTTTTATTTCCTGCTAGAGCGAAGGTCGCCCGTTGAACTTACTACTGTAGGTCGGTATTATGCAAGGAGTGCAGAATTGCATTTTCCTGGTCTTTAACTCGTATGATTGCGTAATAACACTGGCTTTTAAATTACGAATAATGTTTCGTAAATTTGAACTGAAATATATAGTTTTTAATCTAATTTAAACATATTAAATTTAGTAATTATGAGGCAAAGACTGGTGATTGCAACATTAAATTTTTCTTGCTAATAAATGGGAATTGCATTTAAAAACATGCAACTGGATTTCGTAAATTTTAGAAAATAAAATTTATGTGTTTAAATCAAGTTTAAACAATAACATTTTATCAGAAACTGCAGCATCGAAGACAAAATGACAGTAATGAAGGCATAAAATACCGCATCTAATGCGCAACGACGGTATCGAAAAATTTCATGAAAAGCACCTTCAGTCATGACTAAGTTGATATTGTATTGTCCAAAAATATGTTTCAATCTGTTAAAAATCCATATCGCGCTGATAACGTTTAATTACTTCAAAATGTGTGTTACTTTGTTTGTGGTGGTCTTGCAAAAAAATCTTGTATGTAATATGCGTGTGAATACGTTTTATGGCTTTCGTTCGTAGCATCCGAACGCAAGCTGTAAAACAGATTTTTACATACTAAATACGTAAATAACTATTACGAAGTATTATTTATAACTTTAGAAATTTCTGTTTTTTTATTATTGATACATTTCACTGCTTTGTAGTATAGAGAAGAAGTTTGTCTTGTTCGAAAAAATATCAAGATTAATACTTGCAAACATATATTCGGTCACATCTACTTAGTGACCAAAAAATTCGAAGCGGTTTTTTGCTTTTTTTACATACAATATTTCTACAGTTACACGTTTGTCCAGTCAAGTTTCGGTTTGATATTAAATTTACCATCTTACTTAATTTAATCCTTTCTCATTAACCATGTTAGTAGCGTCGCGATTGATATCAACGTTACGTATACCAGGTATGTACATGTCGTTATCTTTTCAATTTTCTAAAAATTGATAAGGTATTGTGTTAGAAAAAAGATTAACTGTTCAGTGATTTATATATTGTTAGCAGTATCTTCCTTTGTTTTTTTTTAATAATTATATGGATACACATATATATACAAACCATAGTGAGAAAATATCAAAACAAATATTTCTACTGTCTATAAGGATTTAATTCAATCTTTTAAGTTTGAATAACGCAATATTAAGTTCAAAAGTTGGTTATAAATGTCTGTATCACTGAATATAACTTACTTCGCATTACTTTTACTCTACAAAGTTCCTGATTTCAAGGTATATCAATAAAAACACACTTTACGATACGAAATCGATAGTAATGTAAAGTAGCACTTTATACTTGATGACTTACATTTTCGACTTTTTGAACAAATTTCATACTTCAACCAGAAGAAAATTTTAAGTAGCTTCCTAACGAAACGGAAAAGCTATATAAGAATAATTCTGGTCTCACTTTCAGTTCACCCCGAATTGCCGAAATGAATTTGGCCAACGTTGCAATTGAGCAAATTAATTCGGCAATTGGGCGAATTTTGGTTTTACGCAGTTCCTGCTCTGAGCATTCCATTTCGGTAATTGAGCGAATTCGGCATCTGAGTCTAATACATATTATATACAGTGAAACCTCTTATTACGGACACTCCATATAAACGAACACTTCCTATAAACGGGTTGGTTTCGTAGAAGCAATGTTCTATTACTAACATACGCTAACTAGCCTCTTTGAACCCTATCCTCTAATACACGGACACGCACAATTCATACGGCTGATTTTTGGTAAAAATTGCCCCTCTTAACCAGAAACATAATTCACGCATTTTACATTTGTCATCGACCTGGTGAAATTTAACGCCAGTAGGTACAATCGCGGCCATCCGAAAGTGAACGGCGTATGCCGCATTTAAAATGTAGGACGAAAAGTTCAAAAATATATATTTTCGTCACGCGTTCGGGTGAGATGCGCGCAGATGTTCTTGCTACGAATGTCACCCGAACAAGCATCTGGCGCCGAACTCGGAAAATCGAGTTGTAAGGAGTGTGTGGGCCCATTCAGTAATGCAGTAATTAACCCTCCTTATTATTTAATGAAATATACTTGTGTTTGTAGTTTTATAAAACACAACCAATAGGCATAATAAGTAATTGTTTTCTGTGATAATATACCTATTAAACGTAATGGGAAGTTTGTTAACAAAAACCCGATAGTAGTAAACCTTTGAACAAACCATGTAGTGTTGCGCATACAGGTATGATATTGTCAACACTAGAGTTAACCAATTAATTACTTACAGCATTATACAAATATGTATATTATTTGATATTTGAGAAAACATTAATACCGATAATAATAAATTACTGAAAAAGGTGTATTACAAAAATTGTTAGTTTAAGCACGATACATACATACATTTTATTATTTTAACTTTTTTCTAAGAGACTGGCAGCCACAAGAAAATGTTACAGAATTAAAATATATAATGTCACCAATAACTTTTTTATTTTTAAAGGAAATAGATAGTAGGTATTAAACGCAACAGAATAACAATACGTGCGTATCCAATTCAAATTTTCAATATTTTCAATGTATTGGTAAATACATTATTCCAGCACAATGTACTCAACTTTTATTAAAAACAAAATTAAAAGCTAATTATTTACTATTCTCTAAAGTAACGGGTTTACCAATAAGGGTTACCTACAATTGAAATAGAATAAAACTCAAAATATTTAAAGAAATTCAGAAATGTTTATTAAATAAGAAAATATAAAACATCTCAATTATGTGTGAAACAGAACTTCGGCCAAATGACTTCCGCGGCTTCTTTGCCAGGCCTTAATTCGTGTGATGAAATTCACCATTCCTGCACATTTCTCTCGGAATGTCGCCGATGACCCGTTGGATTTCGAGTTTAAGTGGTTCAATATTTTGTGGATGGGTAGCGTAGACCTTTCCCTTCACGTATCCCCACAAAAAAAAATCTAGCGGCGTCAAATCACACGAGCGTGGTGGCCAATTCACATCGCCGTTTCTAAAGATAACACGGCCGTGGAATTTCGTTCGCAGCAAATCCAGTGTCGCACGCGCCGTGCGGCGGTGATTTGGCCGAAGTTCTGTTTCACACATAATTGAGATGTTTTATGTTTTCATATTTAATAAACATTTCTGAATTTCCTTAAATATTTTGAGTTTTATTCTATTTCAATTGTAGGTAACCCTTATTGGTAAACCCTATATTTACTATGAGGGGTGGCTCTAACATATGTGGACGTAGCTTAACAACAGATTGATCAGGAAAACTCAGCTTGCCTATATCCAAATACGTTTTATTAAGTCAGTATTCTGGTTCAAAATTCTTTAAAAAAATTTAATAATAGAACTTTGAACGGATTTGGATAATATTAAGTATGAAACATGGGTGTTACGGTACAGATCAGGCAGTAACTCTGTAATAACAGGGCCGATAAGTTTTGATTTTCTTCTCACAAAGAGATATTCATTAGTAAATTTCTGGTGTCTTTGTACCTTTCCATATCTGTTAAGATTGAAATAAAACAAAAATCTGGGTGACTGCACCAAGTTCTTTTGGAAACCGGTGTAATGCAACTGCCCGCTATGCTGAGAAACAACTGACAAAAACATTTGTTTGTGTAGAATCATCTTTGTATCCAGGGAAATTGTGGTAAAACTGATAATGTTCTGTAAATTTATACGTAGTTTGTTAACACTTTGTTGCACCCGTTTCAAAAAAAGATAGCGCAGTCATTTACTAATAAATGCCTCTTTCTGGAAAAAATAAAAGTTATAGCTTGTATTGTAATACCATGTTTCATCGTCTACTATAGTCCACTGTTAATAGCCAATATCATATTAAAGTGTGGTTTATATCAATGTGGAGTGTCATATGGGATACATCCAAATCGATCCAAGAACTTTTTAATATAAATTCGAAGCAGTATACTAATTTCTTTAATTTGCATATAGATAAGGTGAGCGAAATCATTTTTTTGGGCCCATGAATCTCTGGTAAAGCTACGCCCCTAAAATATACTGCTCTACTCTACTATGGCATTCACAACTGAAGTTGACAGAAACGCAATACATATTGTTCAATCCTGGGAAGAAGATTGTCAAAATGTATTTTGTAATCAATCGACAGAAAAGTAATGCAGTCATTTTTTATAAAAATAATAATTACTAGTAAATCAGACATTAAACGTCACATTCAACCAGTTTACTTGGTAATAATATGTATACGTATATTACAAGGAATATAATCAGTTAAAATGCTAACGATCAATCCAACTTATTGCAACACAGATTTTATTTGGGAAATTAACAAAATACCCTAAAAATTACGAACCGACTAATAAATTTCAGCTAATGAGCAACAAGTAGTCCATCTCAGTTAAATTTAAAACTAAAACGTCTCATCAATTATTCTGTCTTGCATGACGTCTGCATAAGCTATCAAATCTATGGAAAATTGCAAGCGGATATTTTTGCAATGAATTTTATTTGCACTAATGGCATTCTGAATCCTAAATCTCCTTAGACAAGCCGGATAACATTTCTCTAAATCTACATTCCCTTCGTGCTGCAAAATAAAACAATAACCGTGCTGATCGGAGAATTATCGATAAAGTAATCGGATATTCAAAGTTAGAACGAATAAAGCTCCGAGTATTTGCTAAGCGCGGGGTCGACAAACGTTTTTGGAAATCGGCTGTTATGACCATTTTTCTATTATTCTGTCTGGCTTTTTATGGCCCACTTCAATCTATATTTATTGCTGCCTTTTCTCGAGACTTATTTACTTTACTGCTTTTGTTCTTGCGGCTTTCCATCAAACCGGAGGCAAATTGCATACACTTTCAGATGCTAGAGCGGAGTCTCATTGGCGTTAATGACAATCCCGAAACTTACACGAAATGGTTGACATCGTAAACCCGCAGTTGCAGTTAATTTCAGGTCTGGAGACTTTATGCCCGACGTATTCGGGGGTGTTGACTTCTAGATTTTGTTGCACAAATAAACCCGGCCCAAACCGACCGTCTAATTAGTATTTAAGTGATGCTAAAGTGATCTGTTCTTTAATAAGAACGTTGGCAGAGATCGGGTTTTTAATGTTAATTGGACAGGCTGGTCCATATAAAACTTGTTACGAGCCCTGATTTCTCTTTACAAGGCCACGTCACGCATATTGGAAGCATTTTGATTTGTAATTTGTAATAATTAAGAAACTGCATTTCGCCATAAACATTTAAAACGGCACTGAAACATGTATACAAAGTAATAAAACTACGATTTATAGAAGCCATGTAAAAGACGATTTTTATAAAATCACTTCTCTCCTAGTGCTGGTTAGAGAACGTTAAGTTACTACAGACGTAGTATCGTGTTGTAATACTTGTTCAGACTGCTCTTGCATACACATTTGCATACACGTCAGACGTCACCCATAGAATGTGTAATAAACGAAGACGACAGATGAGATTAAATAGCAATAGCAGGGGGTAGATGACATCAGTCAAGTTCAAAGTGTTAAGTCAAATTGTGTATCTTCTCTTTCGTGTCAGGGTAACAGCACAGCACAATCGTTACACTAAATGTTTTTTTGTAACGTGGCTTTATTCTAAAACTATTCACCATATTTTTATATATTATATTACAATTTCTATGCATTTGTGCAGAGGAATAGGGTAAATTCTGCTCGTTTTAAGTGGAACTAAGATCTACCATATTTATTACTACCTTCGTCTAAAACAGGGCTGTCCAACATGTGGTCCGCGGGCCGCATGCGGCCCGCCGGGATATTTTTGCGGCCCGCGGATCGAATTCCCCCTTGAGTCCACCAGTCCTGATCCTGTCCTTTCCTTTTCTACCTGGACCCTCCAGCCTGACACGCTGAACTGTCTAACGGAGTAGGCCTCCAACCCTTACCAGACCAGGCTTCAAGGGAGATGACGTGTTGTACTGTCAGCCCAAGAAGTTCAAATTATCCGCAAGAGCAAGACCGCTAGAATTCGATTTTACCTTGATTGTTGAACTTTCTTGGGAAATCGAATTCCGGAGGCTTTAACCCTGACTTAATACGCTTTACTGTCTTGCAGAGCTAACTGCTTAAAAGCCATTTCCGACCGCCTAATTTTTTCAACGCAAATCCCGGCGCTCCGAGAGGTGAAATACTCCTCATAACCTCATTTTACTAATACCTAAACCTATAACCTGTAGCAATCGCAGCCTCTACCCCGCTTGTGAGCGGCTAGAGTCCTGTAGCCGCCCTTCATAAACTCACCTGCAGGGCCCGTTTTTGTTCATTAAAAGGCGAATTCCTGAACTTCGACGTTCGATTCCGCAGCCCGCAAATTCCCTACCGGGGGAATGTCAACATCATTTTCCGGTTCAAGGCGAAAAAATTCCATCTGCACCGCGTTCTCTCCAAGAACGACGCCTAGCTGTCGTAAGGTACCAGCAATCTCTGCACCAGGATTTAGGCACTAACGCCCGCCCCAGGTAACCCTTAAAATCGCTAAATTCACCGGAAAATTACAGCTTAAAATCACTGCTGAGTGGAAGGTCAAGTTTGCAGGAACAAAAGACCTCAGCCCATTTCCCGAAGAATCGGCCCGCGTACCGGCGGACTACCAATAGGGACGCGCAACACTCGCCGGTGCATTGGGTTGCAGCTCGACTAACGAAACCAGACACCGTTCCAGAAGAACATGTTAATTTTAAATAATGTGCAACTCAAGAGTTATTTTTAATTAATCATTGTAACTAGCTAAAAACATTATATATGTTTTGGTAATTATCTGGTGTTTTACCTAATCGAATATATATTTAAGTGAACGTATTTCTCCGATTTGAGTTTAACCCGAGGGGTAAATCTTTGACGCCCTTAGTAAGGGGGTGAAACGTCACATCTCTATACGTAAATTTACATTAATTGATGTAATTTTTTTCTTTTGTCGGTATATCAAGAAAGGAATTAACCTAAACTGAATATGATTTTTTTTTGTATAGAATCACTTCTAGAACATATGGTGTAAGTTTGTCGGTTACCTCAGGGAACACCCTGTATATCTCTTTTATGTTTCAATGCTTTTTGCAATGTAACCTAAGCTTCTTAAATAAATAAAAATTAGTATTGAAATATACACGTTTTATATTTATTACAAATCACTCACAAAGTCGCATAAGACACATTTTATGATGCTGCCCTCACAACCTTCAAATTTTTTACAGTGGCCCTTGGGCCCCTTGAAGTTGGACGGCCCTGGTCTAAAAGATAAAGAAGTATTGCAATAGCGAAAAAATCACCTTCCGAGATTTCTTCAGATCTTTACGTTCCAAGGTCTCTAGATGACGAAAAACAGGTTTTCTCAATTCCGTCTGTCTGTCTGCCGTTGGCGGTATAACTCAAAAACTATTTGTTGGAGGATGACGATATTTTGCATGCACATTATATATTTACCTGGCATGAAACCGTGATAATTTCAGACAAATATATACAGCGTAGGTACCTTAAAAAATTAAGTTTTGTTTATTTTTGAGTTAACTTTGCAATAGATGGAAGTAATAATTTTCACATAGGTCAGGCGGAGTTCAAACCCCAGCGGGTTACATTTTTTTAAATTTCAAATTGATCTAATACGTGCGAGGGAAGTTTCGTGTAAACCCCTTTACAGATTTTTTTAATACGAAAGCTATCCTTAATTTCTTCCAATCTTCCAATATCTTTTCGCCCCGAAACCACACCTAATTTGCTGCTTCGAATATTTTTCTCTTGGTTCTGCAAGCCATTTTGAGTATTCTGACCTTACAACTTCCTTACTTAATCCGGATGTCCAGATGTGTTTGGTACTGAATGCGTTTTGATGACGTTTTCCAGACTTTCCTGTCATTCACCATTGTATGATTCTTTTTTGTAAAATATTGTTTACTGTGTTGATCCAGCTGGTTGTGGGTCTACCTTTTGTGGGTCTACCTTGAGACTTCTTGCTTGCATTTTGGTTTTGCATATAAGTTCAGAAATTTTTTTATCTTCAGCCAAGATCCTTGATCGCATCATGTAATACAAGTGCGCTTAAGGTTCCTCCCTGTTTAACTACTGTCTACACGTTTGAAACAGTTTCGTCTCCTTATTTTCCGTCCACGTACAATTTTTGCACGTTTAGCAACAACTCTGTATGCTGATAAGTGTTCACTGTTCTGTTCTTGAGTATCTTCCATGCTTCGCTCATTTGAATTTGGTCAAACGCTGTCACTTAGTCTACGAAGCAGCAGTATATCTTTTGATTGTGCATTATGGCTTTCTCTGTAATTTGTCTGACGTTGAATATTAGGTCTCTCGTGCATTATTCTAGCCTGAATCCACACTGCGAGTCTTTAAGAAAGTGTGCCACTCGTTTTCTCATTCTGTTCTCCAATATTCTTTCGTAGATTTTGCCTGGTACGCCTAATTTTCCGGTATTCATAATTTTCAACAGTAATTATTCCCCGGCCTTTCCCCTTTTCGTGGTTAATTCTGTCGTATCCGCATGCTTTCCTTAATTTCATTCTAGTAATCGTCTCTTCTAGCCTTGCGTAATTCGCTATCTCCATCTATCCAACCTGTTTATTTTTTCTGTTAACACATTGCCTTCTTTATATTCATCAATGATTTTTCACTCAAGTTTTTTAGTACCTTTGTTAGCATCAAATCGATTCGTCAGCTAATCCTCTCAAAACAAAACAAACTTTACGACTACTTGAATACCGTTGCCGGCCGGCTAGTCATTAAGACAGGGTGCAGCTCTTTAAGTACTAACAAATTATGAAAAGCCAAGAGGGCGCCAACGAATCTTTATCAATTAACGACAAGTGTATCCAGGCATTCAACTGAGAATTCGTAAACTCAAGTAGTACACAATTTCCTGAAATAAAAACTGAAATCACGCACAGGTAGCAGTAACAAATAATAACGCCACAATGCTAATACTACAGTATAATTGTTCCTAATTTGGTAATAATCAGTACAAATATCAGATAATTAACAGTAAAAACTTCAAAGACTGATTAGTACAAACTTCAAACAACTATTTGAAAATTTAAGGTTAATTAGTAGTATAAATTTCAAGTAATTATTGGCCAATGATCCACAACAGTTTAAAATTATATGCAGTTGCAATTAAGCTAAACGCCGTGGTTGGGAAATCGATTATTTTGGTACGCAGTTCGTGAAGCGAACTGTACAACAGCAGCCGACGTCTGAATTGGTAGCAATCGAGTGAGCCTCTAACACTGGTTCACTGATCGCATATTGTATAATTTCACTTAAAAGAAACAAAGACAAAACCTGATCTTAGCTTCCTTTGAGCCCCGTCAGCACGCTATGTGATGATCCAGATAAACGGAGATCCACACCTCCGAAGATTGGAATGCATGAACCAGGCAAATGGCGACGGTTCGGTTACGGATATGGCGTTTCACGGTCAATTCCGAACTCTATGGGTTTCAGATGAACTTAAGCCAACATGTCGCTGAATGACAGGTGAAGCGCATATAAAATTCGCCAACTAAGCGCGGGAAACAAACCCTCCACAGAACTACCCGGGCTACAACAATTCGCTTCTGCAGGGGCCACAAACCAAAACAACCACATTCTGTTAAGTCCGTAAAGCCACAGGATAATTTCAAAGACGCTACAACCAAGTCACCATCACGGCGTTCCAGGAAAAAAGAATGGCGTTCAAATAAAAGCCACTATTCCAGTCGCTTGGCCCCGCAGATAAGAGTCAAGGAAGGCCGTGAGTGCGCGAACATATGAAAACCTGCACCACAGACGTTAAAAATATAGACGGCGCACACACCTAGCCGTGAAGATAGTAGAAGAGCCATCTTAACGCAACACCTTGTAGAATAGCTTTCGGTTGTTTCTACAGTTGTCGTCTAATTCATTTCCAAATTTTACCCACGTATTATTCTTGGCTTCTAAGAATTTATTTTTAGGTATGTCCCTCTGTCTTTCCATATTTCTAAGTCGTCTTTTCGGTGGATGCACAGGAGTAGAACAGTGGGGACTATAGCGGCCATTTTGTGTTGGGATATGGCGGCCATCTTGTTTAATCGGATCAATTAAAAGTCAATTAAACCGCGAATTAAACCGCGAATCAGATGCTCTAATTAATGTCGCGGATTGACCTAATTATTTTTGATGTGTGCTACTGAATAAATTACGCATTAGCTTCCGATTAAATTACGCCTTAGATTTTTTAATTTGCTTCTGGAATTACGCGGCGGCCATTTTTAATTTTCGCGGGAATATTTGAAATTTGAATTTTTTCCGATTTTTTTTCTAAGTTCCATTATTTGAATTTTAAACTTCCCGGGTGTCAGCCACAATTTTTTGAATTTAAATCTCCCGGGTGTCGGCCATCTTGGTTTTCTGGCGCGTATATTTGAATTTAAATTTTCAGATTTTCTTGGTTTTCTGCGCGCGCACCTCTAGCGTATTTTCAAATTTTCTAATTTAGCGCCCATTTTTGAATTTGATTACTCGCCTCGTTGACATCTGTCTCTCTCGCTGTTGTACTCTCTCGCTCGAATTTATTTAATTTAAAAAAAGCTGTTCGTCACGGCCACTGGTCGGAATTGAACCGACGACTTTTGTATTTGTAGGGCAGAGTCCTTATCCCAGAGCTACCGAAGCGCTCGAGGTTGTAAGGAATTAATCATAAAGTCACTCTCGCTTAGCAAGCATATTATAATACATTTTAAATGTTATTTTCGATTGAGGTTTAGTTGCCGGATCGTATCCTTTTGTAATATTATAGTTCTGTAATTTTTAAAAAATTAATTGGACGTAGTTGATGTTATACTAAACAGCCACATTCCACTTGTTTACGAATCGTTTCCTGGAAAACATACTGCATCGTGTAACTGTATTCGCTAATTATTCAAAATGTTTTATTGTAGCCTTGTCTAATACAAGGGGAAAATAGCCCTTACGCCTTTGTACTTGTTTATAATTATACGTGTTTTATAAATTTTGACCGCTGTTGTTCTAAAAGCCTGTCAGGACATGTAACCGCATCTCGTCATCTGACGTCATGACAACGGTTGAAACAAAGAAACAGATTCTAGGAATCCACTTGAATGCGAATCTATTTAAAACAATAACGAAAGTTGACCGCTCCAGTCCGTTGGCCACTTTCACTTTTGTGGTGCATTATGGGTGGATTGCATCTACACCGAGGCGTTTCGGTAGCGATCGGTCACAATTATATATATCAGCAATAACATGAACAAGAAGATATACGTATTGCTTGAGTAAGAAAGAGATAAACATATAATCCGTTCACGACCTTTTTGGGACAGAGTTGGCTATTATTTTTTCTTTTCATGTTGGACTAACTGATTCGGTGATGTAGCGGATGCAACTTTTTTTCTGTCAGTGTCTGTTCGACATTTTCTTGCCACCACATTGCCAAACTTATTATTTTAATATTCGTAAGAAAATAAATGCTTTATCAAGTGTGTAAAAGTAATTTTAATTTCCGTCAAAGGAAAAATCAAAATGCCCAATATAATTTTGTTACAACAAAAAATTTCCATTAAACGATGCTAGTTGCAGTTTAAAAAGGACAGACCAGATCTAAAAGAACACGAGTTGATGTCGAGACTAGAGAGAGATCAGGCAACAATGTACCTATTCAGAAAATATAACCTTAAACTGAAAACAACCTAACCTAACAGAAAAAGTGCCAGTTTGCATTAGGGAGTTTAGTTGCCGCAGAGGTACTGCCAACAAAATTACTAGATGGTCATAGCCTCACCTGACCCAAAAAGATCGTGAACGGCTTATATTAGCAAGTATTGGAGAAGGCTTGACTAATTTTAATTATGACATTTGTCAACTAAACATAAAATAAATTTGAATAAAAGCACGCAAAATTACGAAAATACGTAGAAAATTTATAAAAATCGGCATCTTGTCACATTAAATTCTGCAAAAACGACAAAAAACAATATTTTTTTACAACTTTTATTGAAAAAATAGTAAAATTTTACGAAAATAGACGCAAAAATTACGAAAAGACGTATGTGTTGATCCCCAAAGTAACAAAAATTTGAATAAAAACGCACAATTTCGTTGAAAATCTTTACAAAGCGACTTTATAGTACCGAAAAAATGATGTAAAAAAGTTTTTAAGAGTTATTTCTAAGCATAATTTTGCAAACGTTTAACAAATAAACCGTAATTTTTTAAAGTACATCACACAATTATGAAATCGTAGTTCAATTTATATGAATTTTCGATACTTTGTATGTGAAAAAATAGCTTCAATTACTAATATTTGAATAAAAACATGCAATTTTCAGAGCATTTCGTTCAAAATTTTAGAAAATCGACAGCATCTCCCATGAAAATTTATAAAAATCGGCATCTTGTCACATTAAATTCTGTAAAAACGACAAAAAACAATATTTTTTTTACAACTTTCATTGAAAAAATAGTAAAATTTTACGAAAATACGTCTGTGTTGACGACAAATGAAAATAAATTTGAATAGAAACACGCAAAAATTACGAAAAGACGTATGTGTTGACCCCCAAAGTAACAAAAATTTTAATAAAATCACGCAATCATACAGCATCTCACATAAATTTTCGCAAATATCGACATCATGTCACATAAATTATACAAAAACTGTCATCACGTCACTTGAAATTATACAAAATACGATATTTTTATTCAACACACCATGAAAATTGAACAAAAATCACGCAATCACACATCATATCACATAAATTTACACAAAAATCGACATCATGTCACATAAATTATACAAAAACTGACATCATATCACTTGAAATTATACAAAAAACGATATTTTATTCAACACACGATGAAAATTGAACAAAAATCACGCAATTACAAGCCATCCCACAAAAAATTTTCACAAAAATCGACATCATGTTACATAAACTATGCATAATTTTGCAAATGTTTTACACTTTTTATAAAATGCATCGCTCAAAATTAAAAGAAATAGCAATTTCGTTGAAAAATTTGCAAATGTTTTACACTTTTTTATAAAATGTATCGCACAAAATTAAAAGAAATCACAATTTTCTAAATTATATCACGCCATTATGAAATCGTAGATTGATTTTTTGAAATTTTACACTTTGTAGCGGTAAAATAACTTCAAATACTAATATTTTAGCTTTAGATTTTGTAATTATTTCAGATTCGTGAAAAACAAAAGCAGAGTAGAAATAAAGAAACACAAACACTTTGTAATAAACAAATATATTGTTCTTATTTCGTATAATACTCGTTTTTGGTGTTGATGACATCTGCCTTAGAGGCGTTTTTCTAACGGCCCTTTTTTGGAGGCGTTTCCTTATCGGCGTTCTTCTGACTGAACCTTTTTGATGTGGACTTGGATGAGTAGCTGGTGTTTTTAATTTATATTCTAAATCGGACTCGCAGTTATCAGTTTCCATTTCGTTTTTTCCTGTAGTACCAGTCGGGGTTGGCTTCTTTTGCTGTTTAGGTTTAGCTAGCAGCACATTAGCAACGTTAAGGTCTTTGATGTAATCAGCAAACTGTAGGCGTCCGGGTGGATTAATAGTTTTTCGAGGCCGCAGAGTGTCGTGAATTAAATCGACTATGTTAGACGCCGGTAAAATTTCACCCTTTATAGTAACGGTACCCTTGTGATCCCAGCTCACATCGCTTGAGGTACTCAAAATGCGTAGGAAAACTTCAGCTTTTTTCTTAAAAGTTTTGGGAAGTGTAGATAAAATAACGGCATTTGATAGGCTGTCACTGGTTGTTTCAATAGGTATTTTGATTGGCTGCCGCGCCTGGTTTGTGAAATGAAGGAATCGTTGTAAAACCTGATTGTACTGGATCCATTTATCGTGATCAGTTAATTTGGACTTTAAAACTTTTTGCATTTCGTCATCAAGCTGTGATAATATATTTTTCTCCGCATCATCGCCAGACTTAAGACGTTGGACAAATTCCGGCGATACAATCAACATCTTCCGCTCTTTGTCCATTTTAGTCGAAAAGGAGCTCAGTCGATTGTTCTGGTAGAGCCGTCGTGAATAAACTAGCTTAAAATCAAGACTTTCATAATAAATATATAAAAAAAATATGACAGGTGCGGGAATCGAACCCGTATTCTCTCTCGAGATCAGAGCTTAAATCTGACGCCTTAACCATTCGGCCAACCTGCCTCCCTATATAAACGAGCACTCTCTGCATAATTAAGAAAACATATAGTTTAAAACCCTTCTACATGCAATTTCAAACAATATTTCATATAAATTAAGCCATGTACAAATTTCTAAATCGGTTTTGATATATATTTTATCGAAAGACTTGACCCTCAGCTGCCGTTTTATTATTTGTCGTGATGCGTCATCGCTGAATTTTACAAGTGCCAACCTGTCTGCGATGTGACGCACGCAGTGTTTCCATACCTTTTTATTTTAAAATTTTATAAAAACAGAGGCCCGACTGATGCCACACTAACACGTTTTAAACCATTGTACTCTGTTACCTGATGCGTTCAATTCCGACCAGTGGCCGTGACGAACAGCTTTTTTTAAATTAAATAAATTCGAGCGAGAGAGTACAACAGCGAGAGAGACAGATGTCAACGAGGCGAGTAATCAAATTCAAAAATGGGCGCTAAATTAGAAAATTTGAAATACGCTAGAGGTGCGCGCGCAGAAAACCAAGAAAATCTGAAAATTTAAATTCAAATATACGCGCCAGAAAACCAAGATGACCGACATCCGGGAGATTTAAATTCAAAAAATTGTGGCTGACACCCGGGAAGTTTAAAATTCAAATAATGGAACTTAGAAAAAAAATCGGAAAAAATTCAAATTTCAAATATTCCCGCGAAAATTAAAAATGGCCGCCGCGTAATTCCAGAAGCAAATTAAAAAATCTAAGGCGTAATTTAATCGGAAGCTAATGCGTAATTTATTCAGTAGCACACATCAAAAATAATTAGGTCAATCCGCGACATTAATTAGAGCATCTGATTCGCGGTTTAATTCGCGGTTTAATTGACTTTTAATTGATCCGATTAAACAAGATGGCCGCCATGTCCCAACACAAAATGGCCGCTATAGTCCCACTGTTCTACTCACAGGCTACAGGGTGCACAATTATTTCTTTCATAACTTCTTTTTCTTGGATATCTCTTTCACTTCCTGCGTCTGCCAAGCTGTCTGTTTGCTATTCTTCTTCATTCTTTTTTTTCCATAATTGTTCTGTTTTCCTCTCTTTTTCCATTCTCCTTCTCTAGCTCCCTCCTAAAATTATGTTGGTATTTTTGTTTCTATTCTGTATCTATTCTTACTTTCTGGTACCTTCTTTATTTGTTTCTGGTTCACAGTTTCCAGTATTCACAACTAATACCGTTACCAACAGAAAGTGGTCGCTGGAAATTTCGGGCCTTCTTCACATGCTCGTATCTCCAACAAGTTTTTTAGTTTTTTTCTGGCACTACTATATAGTCAATTATTTAGGATTCATTTCTGCTTAGTCTTCGCTTTATGTATATCTGTATGTTTGAATATTATGTCAGTGATTACCGGATATTTTCTATGCGTGTCTAACTGTATCCTGTAATTTTTTTCTGCGTCATTACCTATCATTCCTTCAAATCTTTTTCTGTTCTTACCCACTCTCACATTAATATCTCCCAGTAGCATACTTCATCCTTTAGTTGTGTTCCATACTTCCTGCAGCGCTTGGTAGAACTTTTCTTTACTGTTTTTCGGTCATTATCATTTGCTGCATAAGCTATCACTACATTAGATGTTTATGTTCCTTACAAATTTTGACCTTACATCTAGCCCACAAATGTTTGGTGTAGCTTAATCTGTTGAACGGCTATGCCGTTTTAGGCAAATACCCCATTTTCTTCAAAATATTTCTGATTAAAATTTGATTTGTGGTATGGAGTTGAGCCCTCATGGAAAATGACATCCCAATTTTTTGAACTAAATTAGTTGTATTAGTATTACATGTTTCTATATTACACACATATTAAATAAG
Source organism: Agriotes lineatus (assembly GCA_940337035.1). Lineage (NCBI taxonomy): Eukaryota > Metazoa > Arthropoda > Insecta > Coleoptera > Elateridae > Agriotes > Agriotes lineatus. The sequence continues at coordinate 106,726,779 of OW679198.1, forward strand.
AACATTTTTCAAAATCCCCAACGAAATGTTGCTCCACTAACTTTTTATACTTCTGGCTGGTTACCATTCCTTCAATTGTTACGTGTAGTCCCGGACCGCTTGAGCGAATAACAGTTTCAACACTTTTTTTTTCGATGATGTTTAACCGCCTACTGGACCTGGGAAGCACTTTTCTCTTCTACAGTTTACCAACATATTTTTGGTCCATAGCAGTCTCTGTTTTCTTATCGGATAAGTCAGGAGTTGATTCTTCACGAAGTGTTTTCTAACACGGTTACCTTAAAAATTGGTTAAATCTGAGTTTCTTTAATCGTGGCAACATTTGCTTTTAAGCCAGAATCGGGTATGTTTTTCACGTATACTCCAGTTCAGAGTTAACACCACAATGCTGTAACGTGTAAAAATGTAAAATAACGTGTTAACATTTACTCACACACTGCTGCAGCAGTTAATGTGAAAGCTGTAGAAAAATGTATAAGATTGTAGTACTAGTGAAATATGTGTTTGTTATACTCTTGTGAATTTCGATAAAGCTGCACTCAACAACTTCCAGTTTTCTAGGACAAATATATACGTTTCAATCTAGCTAACATATCTGAATTTAAAGCACTAATCTAAATTGTAACATAAGCAGCAATATAACTCATCTACATACCACATGAATCGCTATGCTAATAAAACGAGCACCTAGTTAATGACATAATTAACGCGGCAACTATCTCCTAATAGTTCGGAATTGTTCCACAAACAGGAACTTCCTTTATAACGGTTATGTAGGTTCACACTAAACTCATCGGCTAGACGTGATAATTATTTGAAAATTTTGTTTATCCAATTATACCAACGAAGCGCCACGTTTGAACGCAGCGCACAAAGCTCTTTACGAAAGCGCTAAAAGCCCTCCTGCAGTAAATAGCTGCGTCGTATTTCGTGTACATTGTAATAGAAGCGTTTGTAAACGACGTGCTAGTCGAGGGGATTGAAATTTTACACATCACATGTGTATCTTTTCACCCTTTTCTAGTTAAAGCCACCATCACGAGCGCTCGATTTTGTAGGATTCTTGCATGTGATTACCCCCAACAAATATGGCGAAGGATTTGCGGCTTTTCGCGTTTTATGCCCGCGTTAACGGTGATGCATTTGGCTGAAAGTTCGAAAATACGCGTGGCTTTTCAGCACGCTGTTGCACTTCTGGCGCTTTCGCGGCCGGCGCGTGCTTAGGATTACTATTCGGGTAATAAAAAGTCGGAAAGCATTACGTATGTGCCCCTTGAGGTGATAAAGCAACTAAAGTGTATGCTAAACAAAATAAACTAGAAAACAGGGATAACATTTCCCCCCAGGGAGCCTTCCACATGCTGCACAAAATACTCCAAGGATAGCGTAAGCTCGCAGGAACACGACTGACCACACAAAGTAAATATAACTTTTCTACGACCTTATCAAACGTAAAGCACATAAAGCACCCATAATATAAAACTCTCCAGGGCATTAGCACTGTATACGTAGTTCCAGCGATTTATTTCATAAACCGCACAGGGCTCGCCGTTGCCAATTTATTGAATTCAGGTTCTACTTGTAGAGCTTTATCCAGCTCCTCCTTTGAGCCAACGCAGTCCTTGTTTCCATCATTAGAGGTTTCGTTTTTGTTCCTACGTAATTTTCTCCGTTTGTAATTTCATATGCAGCTGTTTGAAGTTCGAATACTTAATGAAAAATTACAACGTTCGTTCTGTTGAAGCTGATACCTTAACCTGGCCTACATAAACACAATAATTATCACTGCCAAAATAAAATATTCAAAGCAAGAACGAATAACAAGACAGATATATAAAATCATCTTTAGAAAGTAATAACCAGATACAAACGAGAGAAATGATTTAAATCTTGGAACAAAAGGCACTTTAAAGAAAGGCGATAAATATTAATAAATCAAGAAACAATTACACGGAGATGCACAAGCACCGCTAAAGCCAACAAACATAAACACGGCAGAATTAATGAGAAACATAAACACAGCAAAATTAATGACTGTCGTTTGTTATTATCGTCATCAATGGTTATTGTTGGGGGCCTTACATTCTAGCTGAATGTGAATTCCCCAAATCTATTACTACATAGTGCTTGTAGTGTTTCCGTCTCGTTATTAATAACGCCGTTACATTAGAATTAATTAAGATTGTGTATAAGAAAATGTTTACAATCATTTGTTACCAATGTTATAATACACACACAAAATCAACCATTTAAATGCAGCATACTACGAAAAACAATCAATACGTCTTGGAAAAAACCAAATTATTACATAAAAACAAAGAGAATTCAAAATGAACTACTACAGATAATTTTGAATAAAATACGGTCATTTACGAAAATTATATGGAAATTGCACGGCGTTCCCTATTTTGAACATTTCAAATTAATTTCACACTAATCACAGATTGGTTTGATACCTCAGTAGGTTATAAACTAATCATTTTTATATATCTACTGAGTTAATACGAAACTTGAATCTGTGTATAATTATATCATAATATTTCAACATTACGTTTATTTGAATTCAGACAGTCAAATTACGTCAAATCACCACAGAAAAAGGCATAGTAATAACGCCACTGAAAAATGTCGTCTAACTTGCGTAATAATTTAAAAACGAAGATTTTCATGCTGTTCGCCTAACAATGGAACGCAGATTTATTTTTAGCTTCCACTATTTGTTGGAGTTACTTATTTAAACTGCTCCTGACCACAATAATAAGTCTAAAATGTTGTAGTAATTAATCTGTCGTCTTGTTAGACAAATCAATGTTGTGTGTTCCGTGAATGTAGCTGTTTGGTGAAGCCCCTTACCGTGCCAATTGGGCAAATTACGACGATTTTCGGATATCTTCAGTTCCCTAAAATACCATTTCCATCTCGTTTTTGAGTTTCGCGAAATTTCATAGCGACCGATGGTTGGATACATTAGAATGCATCGTTCCTTTAGCTACAGTTTGGCAACCCACCTGAAAAGTAATGCTCGACGGCGACACCCCATTGAAAAAACTTCAAGCTAATTACAAATATTCCATGAACTTCTAGCTGGTGCATAGAGCGTCTACAAAGCTTCGCCATTGAACTTGGTTTCGCGCCAGGAATTTTATATCATTCCAGGTCTCTCCGTTGTCTCCGAGGTTTCCTATCTAGCACCACTTGATGTATCTTATTTCCTTAGCGACTGGCCAATCCAATTCCATTTTCGTTAAATGATTTCACTTGCTATTTCTGATTGCTTTATAATACGCCATAGTAAATTATTGTAAATTGCATCTGGCCAGAATATATGGCATATTTTGTTTACAAACACCTGAAGTTTATTCAAAATTGCTTTTCTGACCTTCCAGGCTTCGCAGACATATAATCAAACTAGGTAATTTTATATTAGTGTTAAAAATACTTAGCTTGGTTTTTCCTTAATATGTAAGTTGATGATAAAGTTTTGTAGAGCATTTTAAAAGCCTGTCTTACTATTCGGGTACGGCTTTGAACATCCTCTGCAGATCCTTTCTTAGTAATAATAGAGCCCAGGTAACAAAAGCTATCAACTTCATCGACTTCTTCACCATCAACGTCGAACTTATTAAGATACCTCTGTTATCATTGATAACAGCTTTCATAATCCAATCGAAAATTAGATTAAATAAAAGTGTAAGGGATGGATGGTCTTGTCTGACCACGTTTTCAGTTTCGATCGTATTACTAACGTCAGTTTTATGGTATTCCGTAGTATTCGTTTACGTATGGATCTTTCCGAACATTTACTAGTGTCTGTAAGATACCTATGTGTGTATGTTCCAGCTGACTATCTGATTTCAACTGTCAAGCGCTCTTTTAAAATACGATCTTTCTGGTCTAAACTAAATCTACTTGCTCTTTCCGAATTATTGGTTCGATGATGTTAGTGATTTTATTAAGTAGAATTGTTTTCAGAATTTTATTGAGTACATTTAGTAGAGTTATACCTCTCCAATTTCTACAATGATTCAAATCTCCTTTCTTCGGCAATTTAATAAAGATTTCACATAATTACTCGTAGAAAATCTTTGAACTACCATTATTCATTCTTCTGAAGACGCCCTGGAGAAGCCTTACATTACGTGCAGAATTGACGTCAGTTCCGTCCGTAGAGCTGCACATTTTGATTTTGTTTTCGAGCGAGGAGTTTCATTTGCACGCCCGCAAATCACGCTCAACTTTGGCGGCCAAGATTTGGTCCAACGTTCGGGGTCAGTGAATTCTCTTGGAGTCGACAGAGTTGTCTTATACAATTTCGTGTCTGTCATAATCTGCTTTTTATTTCTTCTTCCGTGCTTGTGTTTTGGTTGAAATTTATCTTACATATTTAAACTTATCTACTTCCTCTATTTTCGTGTCTTCATCTATTATTAGGTCTGCTTCTTTTTCTTCTGGTATTACCAGGTACTCTGTTTTGGTGCAATTATTACGATTAAAAAGTTACTGGTTCAAGTTCACATTATGCAAACGTTATTCTCTCTTTACTTTGATCGTGAATCCCATAGCCACTTATTAGATTTAAAAAAAATGAGAATTTATCTCTACACAGCATCACCGTCGGAATATGACTAGATTTGTTTGTCTGCTTATGAAAACGATGGGTGCTTTTCGGAGATAATGTGATGAAATGAGAATTAAATAAAATATACAACACGTTTATGATTAACCGCTGTTACTATAAAATTAAGAATCAAAGTTTTATCTATGACTACATGCACGTTACTAAGACACAATGCCTGAAATCCACGTGGCCAATCCAAACGATTACACCTCTTCGATATTTTTACTATCTTATATTGTAACCACTGGATTGGTATAATGAATTGTAAGAAAGTAGATCTTAATATTTAGCATTCAGGTTCGTGATTTAGTGATTTTCTAGTCCTACTTGTAGATCACAATCCTTACGATGTTTTGGACGAATTACAAATCGCATTGATCGTGTAGTACCCTAAATTGGAACAGCTGTAGTTTTTGAATATTTGAGGTCTCAACATAATTAAAAATCACAAAAATTAACTCCAACATTAGTAACGGATACTTGGTACATTTTACTTCAATATTAAATAGTTTAAACTATATGTAGCTGTTGAGCTTTATACCCAACATCTAACGTGTATGTGGTGGTCTACTCGTCCATTCAAAACTTAGTTCTCTCGAGTAATCTACAAACTATAATTACGTTAGGTGGTTATTAAGGATAATTAATTGTGTTTAAATTATAATCCTGTTGTGGGCCAGTTCCTGTATGAGATCCTCATCCTTGCCCCCTTAATTAGTTATCCTATAATGTAATTCTTCACAACAGCGTACTTTGTAAGAAGGCATCTTAGGTGTAGAAGAAACAACCCAATTGCCTATACCGAAATAAGTTTCTGTTAGTCTTCTTTACGTTTAGCGTGGGATTATAGTTGCCAGTTGCTCGTTACGAATTTTGTAGAAGCCATTAAAAAGACAAAATGTAATGGATAGTCACGGGTTGACACAATGTGTGTTGAAATAACGCTGGTCAATTGGTCCCTTACTCAAGGGTTAATCGATGTTCCAGATACGACGTTGACAAATTACGATTCTAATCTTGATTTATTTGGCGTAGGTCACGTGCTGATGAGAGAGTTCACAAATACAATTGTTGATACGTCGCGAACGTGACACCCTCAAAGCCCCAAATCCTTGTAGTCCTGCGGGCTATTAAAAAGCACTATGTAAAAAACAACCGGGAGAAGCCTCGGGGCGGTTATAAAATATGCATTTTTAAAACAATCTGGCAAACCAAGGGGTCATTATTATAAAATTAACATTTTGGAAAACAAAGAAATAAGGCTTGGATATTTCGATTTAATTACCATCTTTATTCAAAAAGTTTAAATTAAAACATTATCAGCTGAAAAAACAAATATTAGTTTTTGTAAACATTTTGCGATGCTTCCAAACCTTCACCATACTGAAAACTGCGATAAAAATGAACCTGCATGTTCAAATAAGCACGGCCGAATCCCAATGGTTCCGGAATTAAAAACGAAAGCGTTCTTGCAAATATTAGCTTATCACGATGCCGTTAGGAGCTAAATATTCTCCTAAATACGTAGGAAATGAAGCTCTGAACTAACAAACCGCATTTTAATCGCTAGATAACGCAAACCGAATCGCGACATTCCTGAAAGTTAGTTAATTTTCCTGATTTTGTGGAATTTCACTTGAAAAAAGCTTCCGTAAGCTGACTTCATGCGTAGCTACTGCTCATGATACGTTGCGAAATCGCATGTGCAAACAAAAAGGGAAACATGGGAGTCTTTTATTAAATTCTAGACATGACTTCCGCAGACCAGTAATATGCCTTACGAAACCCCGACTAATACACTGTGCACGCCCTTGGTATGCATTCTGCATCATTCCGGAGCTTTTGATGACTTGTGGCAGATAGAAATCCTTTGAGGTCTCGCAGCAGCAAAATATTGAAAAATGATACAAGTACGTGCGGTGCCAGTACGACAACCCCGCGGAAAACGCCATTATCTAGCGGCGTTATCAGCACAAACCCGCAGGAAAATGCCAGCAATGAAAATAGAAAAGTGCAAGAGTCTGTTGAAATATTTCACCCAAGAGTTTTCTAGGCCACTCTGCTCGTGTAAAATAAAGCAGTGAGACTATTCAGTCCACGGGATTCCAAACTTGTGATACTAAAAACCACAGAAATAAAGCTGTATTTTATTTGTCTTGATGGCATTTTTCCGTATAAGTACATGATTAGCTATTTGATTGAATAAAAACCATCTAATCAAATAGGGCTAAACATGTACAACAGAGTTACTGAAAATCCATTTTTCATTTTTTTATCACGCTAATATCAAAAGTTAGTAATTTAGCAAACCGTGTTGAAATGTCAAAGATATAAATAAATTTTTTTCATAAAATACAAAAACGGCTGTCGGCAGTTTATGTAAACAATGGAAATACAGAGGTTGAAATAAAACAGCGATATTCTTCAGTTACTGATTATAATCAGCATCATTAAAGTAAACGTAACGTTTCGTTATATCATATAACTTCTTCAGACATAGGAAATATTAAAAAAGGGATTACATAGAAATATCTGGAAGTGAGAGAGTTAGGTTAGACTATATGATAACAATGCGAAATAAATTTCTCTTACCAAATAATTGTAAAATATAAAAAATATGGGGAGGAATTAACACTCCTCTTAATGGTTGTTTAATAAAACATAAGATGAAAGGGGGATTCAGAAATTCTTCACAAATTAATTTGCTAAAGCCACATTGACATTTATCAAAATTTTAGAATCTGAGGGCTGCCAACTAGGAAAATTAATTGTTTATTAGTTAGAAGATATTTCAAAAACTAAAACTCAAGGTGAGTATTAAAATTATTAATTTGATATGAATGAGAAGTAAATAAAGAAACCTTTAAAGTATGTAAAATGCTATACTAGAGAAGGTTATATATAGTAAATAGAGTGCCGTTTTTCTATGTCAGTTTTGTAAATAATCGATTTTTTTTAAATTTCAATCGCTTCATAAACTAAACGTTTATCTAAGTTATTTTCTCTTTGCAATACTTTAGGTGAACTGAAATCAAAATAGTGATAATTTTCGTATGAATGATCGGACAATGCAGTATTAACCTTGTTGGGAGTTAAAATTTTGTTTTTACAGACGTTCTATGTTGAGAAATTATTTTTTTATGTTCTGTTTAGTTTGACCGATGTAATTGGCAACACAATTGTTACAATTTAATTGGTATACGATATTTGATTCAGAAAGAATATGAGATTTATTAAAAAAATATATTTAAGTTTTGTGATAATTTAGGTATGTAAGGAATAGAAATATGTATAATTTGAATTTTGAGTACATTGATAATTATTAAATTCTTGACCTAAAAAATTAGGGTATAAATCAACAGATGAATTATTATTTAAAGTGTGTTTATATTTAATTTTACTTATTCTTTTTTTAATGTTTGTGTTTATAAAGTTAATGGGATAGTTATTTTTTAATAAAATGTCTTTAATTTTAAAAATGTTTTCTTTGTGAAATTTGATGGATGAAAGTAGAAGTACACGATCAGTTAAACTATTTATTACACTAATTTTATATTTTAATGAAGTTTGTGAATTATAATTTAAATATCTATCTGTTTTCAATTCTTTTCTGAACTAATTGGTTTCAATTTTACCATTTTCTCTTCTAATTAAAGTTAAATCAAGGAAATTTATAGTTTTATTAATGTTTTCTTTTTCTATTGTCAATTGTAATCTGGAATGGTAATTATCAAAAACTTTGAAAATGTTGTCTATGTTATTTTTATATTATAATTATTTGTACTGATAAAAAATTCAAAATCTATTAATTACAAAACTGACAATAGAAAAACTGCACTATATTTACTATAACCTTCTCTAGTATAGCATTTTAAATACTTTAAAGTTTTCTTTATTTATTTCTCATTCATATCAAATTAATAACTTTAATACTCACCTTGAGTTTTAGTTTTTGAAATATCTTCCAACTAATAAACCTTTAACATATGGGAATTTTCCCAGTTGGCAGCCCTCAGATTCTAAAACTTTGATAAATGTCAATGTGGCTTTAGCAAATTAATTTGTGAAGAATTTCTGAATCCCCCTTTCATCTAATGTTTTATTTAACAACCATGAAGGGGAGTGTTAATTCCTCCCCATATATTTTATATTTTACAATTATTGGGTAAGAGAAATTTATTTCGCATTGTTATCATATATTCTAACCTAACTCTCTCACTTCCAGATATTTCTATGTAACCCTTTTTTTAATATTTCCTACGTCTGAAGAAGGTATATGATATAACGAAACGGTACGTTTACTTTAATGATGCTGATTATAATCAGTAACTGAAGAATTTGGCTGTTTTATTTTAACCTCTGTACTCCCATTGTTTACATAAAAATTAATGTAGGTACCTGGTTTATTGGACATTTATTTTTGTTTTGATTTAAATTTCAATCTTAATTTCGCATTAATTTCACAAAACAGCATCATCAAGAATTAACAAATAAATATTAGTGTAACGCTATTTCCCCAAAGATTCATATGGTGTTCTGTTCTTTACAAATTAGTTGCATTTACTCATAAATTTTCAACAGTGCTGAGTTCAGCTTAATCTTATTCCCTGGTTTCTAATTAAAGCGAAAAAGTGATCCCAATAATATTACCAGAAATTAGGAAAGATATTCTTTGCAAATTTGTTCAGCTTACAGAAAAATTTGTCAAATTTAACATCACCTGTATTCCATTTTTTCCATTGCGACAAATATCACTAACTATTGTTCTAATCAATATCAATAGCTCAAAATTAAAAATTTCCTACAATGCAGAAGCAGGACCTTCGGCAATCGCGTAAGAAATAAATTCAAGTTTTGATTACAATTGCTATGTTGCAACAGCTCACGGACATCGCAATCCCTCGAAGAATTTCAACATCTGGGACTGCTCGTTGTTTGTAAAACCAAGCAGGTAAAAGGTAAAGGGTAATTTTAATGTTTGACGAGAAACTAAATCATGGTACAGAAATTTCTAATTACAAATGATGATAAAACAGTTCAGTAATTGTGAGATTCAAAATAGATTGTAAAAAAATACCACGAATGCAGTAATTTATTGGTACGTCTCTACCGTAAAATTCGTATCTGTATAATCTATTCACAATGTTTCCTCCTCCCAGTTTTTGTTAGGTTGCATGCATGAATTGTTTGTGTCAAACCGTGATCAAAAAAAAATATATAGCAAGCTGCGAAAGTAGCATATATCGTGCGAGTGTATTTGAGAAACGAGCTAAGCGTTGCGAAGCAGAGTGGTTCAAAACAGCGAGTTATATAAGCTATTTTTCCCACGAACCCAAAAAAGACACATTTTTCAATTTAATGAAAGGCAGCTTTATTATGACAACTTTCTTTCTTTATTCGTGTCAGAAGCATCTATCATATTAACATACAGTGTGTCCCCAGATTGAGTTCACTATAGGTATAATTGACAAAAAAATTTACAATTTTATTTTAATGTTTTGGGATTCCGCCCTGCTTGGTCTGAAGAGAATTTTAAGAATATTAATAGTTTTTGAAAACACAAGTAGGCCTTGACAGGGAAGCGAAAACTATTTTATTTTCAGATAAACTACCATTTTTGTCCATGATACGGCAAAATGTTATTAGAAAAAGTTGTTTAGAATGATAAATTATGACCCTATACAAAATTTCAGAAAGATCTGTTGACTTACAAAAAACCGTTATTTTTTAGATAATTGTATTTTATTTTCAGGTAAACTACCCTTTTTGTTTATTATACAGAAAAATTGTATTAAGAAAAGTTGTTCAGAATGAGAAGTTGTGGCCTTATACAAAATTTCAGGAAGATCTGTCGACTTAGATGAAACCGTCATTTTTAATAAATGCAATTTGTTTAATCTAAAAAATAACGGTTTAATCTAAGTCAACAGATCTTTTTGAAATTTGGTACAGGGCCATAATTTTTCATTCTGAATAACTTTTCTTAATAACATTTTGCGGTATCATGAACAAAAAGGATAGTTTACCTGAAAATTAAATACAATTATCTAAAATATAACGGGTTTTTCTAAGTCAACAGATCTTTCTGAAATTTTGTATATGGCCATAAACTATCATTCTAAACAACTTTTCTTAACAAAATTTTTCCGTATCATAAACAAAAAAGATAGTTTACCTAAATAGAAAATAGTTTTTTCACATTTTTCATGGCCGACTTAATTTCTAAAAATTAAAAGTCTGCTTAAAATTGTTTTCAGACCAAGCAGGGCGGGGTCCCAAAACATTAAAATAAAATTGTAAAATTTTTTGTCGATTATACCTATAGTGAACTCAATCCGGGGACACACTGTATAATAAGTAATATAAAATATAAAAAAATATAAGATATACAACATAACATAAACTAACAATTGTAAAAAATAAAATATTGAGTAAATGTGTAAGGTAGTTTTATCAGGGATTGTCAGTAGTTTTAGGTTAAAATGACATATTTCCAGCAGTTTTTCGGTAAAGATGACATATTTAGCCCACTGTATAGCCATGAATCGTATATTTTTTTCATAACAAACGTGTTTGCTAACGACCGGGTGAATGATTCTGTCATTGTTCGTGACTACTAGTGTGTATGGAAACTGCCACTTTCGCATGTCGGCGTGAGAAAAGATTTAATAGAATGACTCTTTTAAGTTTCGGCATTACTTCAAGCCATCTCTAAAAGGGAATCTATAACTCTGGTCGAAAAGAGGTCTAAAAATGGTCACAGTTTTATTTCGAATATAATTTTATAAATATGGAGGATATGATGGGCTCAACAGCAAAATTAAATAAAAATGATAAGATTATCTGAGATTCAATAAATCAATGCTTGAGTGAAATGCATATATCTAAATTGGTCAAGGTAATACTAAACTATTCAATGAAGTTGAAGTGGAAACTTTTATAGATTATATAAAAGCATAAAAATCTTGTCACAGCGTTATATCGGTGTGATATTATTGAATTATGCTATTAGAAAAATATCATTATCAATTAAGGTTGATGTCAACGTGTGTCTATTTTGGTTTAATAGACTAGGTCGATTCGTCCATAATTCAATTATTACACAGACCTATATTAAAACGTTCTTTGGTTTTCCAAAATTAGAATTAAAACTATTAATTGAAAAATAATAAAACCATTCACTATATGACTCATCTCTGTATTTACAAATAAAATATTTCGGTTGTGAACTATTTATTTCTTCCTGATATTGCACTAAAAATCGCCATATTTTAAAAATCTGAACACACACGGCAGATAATATCATAATACGAATCAATACAGATAAACAGTAATATATTGTGTGTCCCATTAGCACTTAACACTTAAATTTTCATGACCCATGCTGAGACTTGAGCTAAATATTTCGATTATATCCACTACAAGTCTTTATAATGCGTTTTTCGCAAAACCTAACGATCAAAGTAAGCTGGATTTGATTTAGAAATATTGTTTAGAATTCTCAGAAACCTCAAAAATATAAGAATTTTTGTTACACAAAATGAAAAAAAAAACGTTTTCCCAAGCAACAATAATTAAAATATGGCCAAAAGTCAAAACATTTAATGACATAAAACCAAAATGTAATATCTTCTAAGGAATAAAAATAAACGTTTACTTTAATTTTTACAAATATTTCTGCAGTTCTTATGTGTCTTTTTAGTAAGCTAGATTTTCTTTTAAAAATCATACTAAAAGTGAAATCGCTAGCTTCTAACTGTTTCTTTATATTTCTTGCAACGAAAATTCGCATCTGGAGGTTTGTGAGGATACTACAATTATTTTTTTAATTAAATCGCGCTTTTATATGATCATAGTAGGAGGCATCTCAAACTGAAACTAATTTCAATAGGTAACTTAACTCTCCTTGGGGGCCCGTATAAATTTCAATTCACACTATACGTCACGGTGACGTTATAGTGTATGGTGTGAATTGAACAGTTAACATCTCGTCAAAATATTTTTAACTGTATATAATGTTAACATCCATATCGCACATCGATTCTGGGGTTTGAAAAATTGTATGTGTCCAATAGCAATTCAGTCATGCTGATTACTAATATGATATCCTTTTTTCCCTATTACATCGAAATTTTTCACGATTGATAACAGTTTCATTTGCTGAGAGCAAATTGTAGAAATGGATCTTATTTAAATTTGGAACGCCTATACCAACATGAATACATGTGCAACAAGTCTGAAGCGATGTGGTATAATTACAGGGTTTGTTAGTTTCAATATTGATGTCGCAATTACAAAAATTAACTTTGCTATGATTTTTAATTAATTTAGTCATCAAGAACTCGTATTAATGGTCCAGATTCGTTTTGCTACATACGTGAGAATTTTATGGTGAAAAACGACCTTCCAACCATAACTGATTTTGTAATAAACCATGCTTACTTCGGCATAAAATTAAAAATCAACAAAACATGGGTCTCACATCAAGTTTGTCACACATGTGTTGAACAGTTGACGAAGTGGACCAATACCACCTGAAGAACAAGGCCCCGACCCTCCGTCACGTCAACACAGGTAGGTCTAAGTGAGATAAGAAGCTCGATAAATTCGATGATTGGCCAATTCGACTTGCTTGTGCTGACATACCATCGGAGGTCGGAAGTCTTGTTCTTCAGCTGATATGGAATGGACCAAACGTAAAAAATCTTTCATTCGCTATTCCGATGGTATGGCGTAAACCAACGGGCCACGTGGAGGATTGTTATTTTTGCCACAAAGGAAATCTTATATCCGACGAAATTAAGAATCAACAAAACATGGGTCTCACATCAAATTTGTCACACAAGTGTTGAACAGTTGACGAAGTGGACCAATACCGCCTGAAGAACAAGGCCTCGACCCTCCGTCACGTTAGCACAGGTAGGTCTAAGTGAGATAAGAGGCTCGATAAATTCGATGATTGGCCAATTCGACTTGCTTGTGCTGGCATACCATCGGAGGTCGGAAGCATTGTTCTTCAGCTGGAATGGATCAAACGTAAAAAAATCTTTCATTTGCTATTCCGATGCTATGGCGTAAACCAATGGGCCACGAGGAGGATTGTTATTTTTGCCACAAAGAAAATCTTATATCCGACGATTCCCTCTGTAACTATGCCTGTAACTCATAGCCCTGATTTATATACTTACTTAATCCAAAACTGCTTACACCTTGCGGTTGGAGTGAGTTTTATCTTGGGATTTGTCTTGTTGTGGGGGGTCCCCATAAATCCTATCGCTGACGCAAAACCCTGGGACAGTGGCAGTTACTACTTTCGCTTGCAAGGAGTTCCAACCCAATTAATAGACGAATCAGCGAGGCAATTCACATTCATTCAGTATCAAACATTCGATTCATTTAATTGATTCTCTACTCTACGATCTTGCCGTGGTCGTTGAAAGGTATCTGTCTAAATAAAAGCGAGAATACAATAACAATAATAGTGACTTTATTGACTCAAACATGACTACTCAGTTCTTCGATAATTTCAGCTCTATCCTTTAACGGACCAAATAAAAGTAATATTGATTCGGTGGAATTAATAACTAAAGTATGTTTAACAGCAAACTCAACAATCTTATCGCAAACTTATTTACTTTTGTATGTAATGGTACAGTTATGTGTGAATAATTAATAGTGCATTTTATTGAAGAGTTGTTGCTACCCACAGCAGACTCCTCGTCATTAAGAAAGACAAGTTCATTTTTTGACCCATTAGAATTAGGCATTCTCAAGAATATAATCTTCCAGAAATTTACAAGAAATGTTTTTTAAAAGTCTTGTTGATTTGACGCTCAAGTTGACAGAAAGACGGAAAGTGTCAATACATGGGGAATTTTACGTGACGTTCGGTATAGTGCAAATCGAACTTAGCATCAAAATGTCAAATAATTCTACATAAAAATATGGATGTTACGTTGTATTTCTTTTGTTATAAATTTCTTTAAACTGGATCGCAAAATTAACTTCGACATATTCAGTTATGTGTATACTTATTTGTTTTTAAAGCCTGCTTCCGTCTAATGAAAGTAGCTGGAAACGAATCTTTCCGTTTCCAAATTGAAATTCACAAGCAAAGCAGAAAAACAAAATAAGCCTTATTGTATACTGAAACTCCAATAAAATACGGAGTAGCTTTGATTGTTTTCAATCAAAGAACGTTATCGATCAAGTTTATATTATGAAATAATAAATAGTATGTACTTTGATTTATAAATTCTGCCTGCTTAAACTATGTATAAACGTTCTACTTTAACATTTCAATACAACCAAACTGATAGCAAGTCGAATCAAACTGAATTTGCTATATATTTAAAAAAAATTACAATTTGCTGACATCACATAGATATTCTATGTCTAGTCAGTCCTAGCTGCTATTTAGCTAAAAGGGTATTTAGCTGGCATCTTAGAACTATTATAAAAATAGATACAGCTGGCCTGTAGAAACCGAACACAAACGGTACACGTGAATTTGAGTCAGAAATAAAAACCGCGGCTTTTTCCACACCACTTCATACGCACAACAATTTAAATAAACACTCTTAAGCGTTATTAATTTTCAAATTTTACAGTACAACAGCATATCTACATCCAAGCAGCAGTCCTAGCTTAAATCTTGTCGGTCCCCAGTTTCACTTAGTTATTGATTTCACAAAACTATGTTTGCATAACCTCAAATTCGCAGAGTAATAACACAGTAAGGGTTACAGCCCGTTGCTATACCCAGATTGGCTCCTGTTTCGATAATAATCAAGATGAGCTACCTCCAAAATAAAAGAACCGGGACTAAGTGAGTATCAAAACAAACTTGAAGAGGCTCAGTAAGCTGGAAAATTATTTTTCTTATTTGTCCCCTTCCCGATGATTCCAGTAATTACTCTGGGCGGTTCTGTAATTCCCGAATTAAAACTTCAGAGCGAGATTAAGTGAAAGCAAGAATAACAAGAAGGGCTTTAAAGAAAACAGTCCCCAGCATTTAAGGGGGAGAAAAATACAAATACGTGGGCCGTAGATCTGTACGAATGCGGAAATAAACACTACGTTAAGCTAGCTAATAAAATGTAAGCTAAAGCAAACAGTGAATGTGTACATTAGCCTGGAATGGACATTGTAAAACTGAAACTCCTAAGCATCCACAGAGAAACCCAATTCCGAACATCGTTTAATTAACTGGCGCCGTTACTAGAATTAGATTGTTACAACAATTACAATCGTTGTACCGGCGGATCTGCATTTGCATAATCTGTTAGACGGTGTAACGCCATGAGAACCAGGACATTAAAGATCTTGTGATGCCGGTCAGCTTCCAGGAGGAGACTTGGGTTGCATTTAATAACGTGGAAAGTTGTGCACAACAGGGCTTTCAAATAATTGGGTGGATGTGCACTTCCTGCAGCTCGACGAAATAACGCCATCAACGACCCCCGGAGCAAATTCTCTAATTGCGGCTTCTAAATGTCAGTTGTGTCTGTCGACAAATTCGATGTTGAAATTGGTTAAAGTTCATAGAAAGCTGACGATAGAACATAACGCTGCTAATTGTTTCAACTTAGGCAATCAGACGGGATCCAATTTATATCGAAAACGTAATTTTAAACTTATTCGCAGCGAGGGGTCTATTCGTCCAATGCAAATTTTGTCATTTCCGCAGGGTCGTAATTGGAAGGATCTGCTATCCCGCAGATTATCGGTCATATAGGTCGTCATTTGCATTTACTGGTATTTAATTATAACCTGATGTCATTCAAGAGGCCAAATTGTGTAACGTGGAGATATTTTAATTAGCACAAGCAAAAACATCTGCCAAGACAGTGTTAAAGGTAGGCAAAATAGGAACAATTTGTTAACGTCTTGTTGCTTCAAACTCTTTAGAAGTTAAATAAATTAACTTTGATATGTAACAAGTGAAAATATGCCAAATTGTTTGTTGGCTTTGCCTGCTTCAGTTTTGCAACTGCAGAAATGCAGGCCACTAATTATACTCGTAGTATAAATATAGTAGGCGTGTAGCGTTCAGTAAGGTTTTTAATCGAAGTCCGGGAGATTATAAATGTACTTTCGTTGGAGCTGGTTATTTATATAAGTGTAACAACGTTTTAAGAATAATCAACCACACAGCAATGTGCAGTGCTAAATGTAAAAAAGTTGTGTTTGTGTTTTCTCTGTTCTTCAACCACCACGAATATTAACATCGCATAAGACGAAATCTACATTAGTAGAGGTCACATAAATATTTTAAAAATTAAGCATGACATCAAGTGACTAGCACCTAAAGGTTACACCTGTATTGCGGAGTTAATGTTCGAAACGAAACATTTTTCGTACAATTCTGTACCCAACTCCGGTGCTGTAATTCAAGCACCACCAGGATCACAACGGCATTCTCCGGAGTCACTCCGCGTTAAGCCTCTGAAAGTAGCTTAAAACTTCACAAAAATGTCTTCACTAATGAACTTTAAATAAATTGAAGGGGAGTCACGCTAATTAGTTTAAAATTTAATTCGATTACGCAAAATCTGGCGGATGGACCTACATTTGCTGGGAAATGTTTAATCTCTCTTTGGAGCATGTTCTTCTCGGTTACATAACAATAATCTGCAAAATTGCACTCAGGCATGTAAATAAACGATTACTCAACCACAGATATTAGTCGCCTTCGTAGTACATGCATAGATGCGTCAATTGAAATTCAATGCAATGCTAAAGTATTAACATGTAAATACTGATGTTATGAACTGTAACCCCCCAGCTACTATTGAACTTATACTAATGTCGAAATACTATATACAAACTATAGCAATTGGTTTCAAAATAAGTGCTAACTACAACCTTGAGTGGTAGACTGTGAGTAGCTAATTCTTATTCCATTGGCAGCCTCGTTATTTCAGTGTTACTGACGCTATGGGCTATGCATGATTATAAAGTAATAAAATTAACCATATACAATACTAGTTGAAAAAGAAGTAAATGGTATTACCGTGTGTAGATGCTAATAAATTGCAGAGCGTTTTTTTAATTAGAATAAAAGTACAAAAATGTAGCGAGTATTTCCGATCGTTAACAAGGTATGAAAAAAATAATTACAAATAACAGAATTGAAAACGCTAACACAAATAAAGCTACATTATCCATTGATAATCATAAAAACAAATTTAGCATTTACGTATGAGTGCCGACAATAACTGAAAAACATAACAAAAAATATTTGCTAAATAATTTACCATAACCGTGTCTACAGCTGTATTAGCATATTTGTTACTCAAGTATCTAGTAAACATTCTCGAAAATGCCCGATAGCAACGTCGTATCTTTTAGTATTCCAAACAACTAGCTCAAATGAATTGCCGAAGAGGGGCCATGGGCATGAAGAGTACGCAACAGTCACCTAATTGTTACGATCAATAAATTATCTAACAGATAAGGGCGCCAGATTCAATAATTTACTGTAATCGGCTCCGGCGAACCACACGGAGTAAATGAGCTGCGATAAAAGTCGCACACGCGGAGTTAAACTACAAAAAAAATCAACTAGTACCAAATATTAACAATGCGTTTATTCGTAACAACGACCATAAAGTGGAAAAAGACATTAATAACGTGGAAACACATACACGACGCTGAGTTCGTGAAATCAAAACGAACCCAAAAAATAAATTATTGACATGTTAATAAGTATAATAAATTCTCTGCGGCCATGTAAGCAAAAAATACTTCGACTTGAATGAGCGTATATGGGACCGACGAAGCGAAGAGATAAAGCAAAATTACGAATTGAACTGGCTCGCGAATACGGTTGTCGAAAAGGCTTCTCGAACGCAACTCTTTAATATGAAGATTTAAAGATTTATCGGTCTTTTTGACACACAATATTTACTATAATCACGGTTAAAGCATACGACGGTATATAATCTGTAGTAATACTGATTAGTACTTCGTAAGGTGATGGTTATATTGCAAAAAATTGTTGCTTAGTGACAAAGGTTGTCAGTTTCGCCAGTTTAGATAATCCGACCTCTAATTGTGTGCTCTAATTGGTTACCTAATATAAATGTGAGGAGAATAACCAGGTTAACTATTCCTGTAACAATAGAAAAAATAATATTAAATCCAAAGAACTACATAACAGAAAAACATGGTAAAAAGGGTTCCGATTGGTCATACATCGACAATAAGAGTTACATAAATGTAAAGTTCTATCGGGAAACAACTGACGATCGAATTCCGCTTAAAAAATTTACATTCTATGCCAATGTTGAGTAGTTATCTCCAACGAGCGTAATTCTGCAAACCAGGAATTTTCCTCGAAAGCGCAAGGTGTGTTGCTAGGCACCCAAAAATTTAAAGTGGCCTGATCATCATGGTTACGCGGCTGGCTGGGGAAAATCTAAAGAATCCACGGGCGTAGATTATAAAATGTTCAATCAGCAGGCGTGTGCTGCGATTTCAAGAGTCCACGGGTTGCAAACACTGGGACTTTGCCCTTAGGTATATATCTCGAAGCGGTAACATACGACTGCAAACCCATCAACGATATGACGATTCCGAAATGGGAGGAGAAACGAAAAAGAAGCGGAAAAGCGAAAAACGAAAAAAGAAAAGTAAAAAGGTCTAAAAGCAAATTTGTCTAAGCATTAGCCCACGTGGAAATAGTTATGAACGAGTCCTATACCTCAGATCGTCGGTGGCCAGAGAGTATTTTGCTTCAAAACAAAACGTCCATATCCCGAAGGCGGCTGCGGCAATGGAACAGTACGTCCTGGCACGATGATTTCATGGGGAGAAATTTGCATGTGGCGTGATACTAAAAGAAAGTCTCGTACAAACAAGTCGTGTAGCTACAGAACCAATAATCAAAATAATTCTTCGCATTCCGCCACCTCAGAACTGCAATATTGGGATTTTGGAGGTAAAAGCGCGTGTTAATCTTAAATCCACCGGTTGCTAAACTCGTACTTAAGATGACCCGAAACTTATGCCGGGGTTTGAGATTGTCGAATCTGCGGCAAACTCTGCGGAAATTTATTAGTAGCGCTTTCGGATCGTAACAACTGATTGGAGTTCATCAAGAAAAATTGTGAAAAGCGAAATTCAAATGAAAAATCCAGCTCGAAGGCACATCTTAAACGAGTTCCTCAATGTCAGCGAAAATTGGACGAAAAACTACAAAGGCAATGGCGTTGCAATATATAAAACAAAGTCACCAACGTTGTTATAATCAAAAAGTGTCTACTGATGCAAGGAGTGTACGCTTGCTGCTGGCACGAACACCAAAGGACATTGTATTGATGTACCCGACAATGTCATACAATAGAAGTCGTTTTATAATATGATGATTACACAAAAGATGTAAGTATTTACTAGGCGAATTGAATTTATACATACACCAGTTTACCAATGTAAATAGTTATTTTAATACTATCAAGGTTGCTTTATCTATATATAGGTGCGTTGGATACTGAGCCAAATTTAAATCCCCACCATATACTCGAACAAATAGAATATAGAATATATCCTATATAGAATATAAGTTCGACTATCTAATTTCCACACCCACAAATTCTATAATAATAGCCCGATTCATCACTATATATGTATTTATCCTCCAAAAAGGTAAAAAATGTATAGTCAGCACAAGCCCAGTGCGAAGCACCATATAATTGTAGGTCTTAGTCAAATAGCTACAGTATTTCTAAACTATAGAAATTAAAGTAAGAAATAGTGTAAGAAAAAATCTACCATGAGTTGAAAAAGTGATCACTCGGTTGCTTATTTATTTACGGGGTTTATTCTGCGGTCACCATGAGTACTGACAACTACTACACCGATCTGTTAAATCAACACGATTTTAATCAGCTATGCTACAAATTGGCATAGAGACGCTTTTATGTTTCATGACTGTTTTCACAAGTAGACAAAACACAGTAATCGAATATTAAAATTTACCACAATGGCCCTGACAGAATTTAACATTGTAATGACTGATTTTAATAATCTATTCAAATACAAAAGAGTCGAGAAAAAATTACTATCTAACAGCAAGCAATGTCTACAAAAACCAAAGTTAAAGGGAAAAACAAAAAACGCTGCCACCATGCATCAGCTTCCGCTAAGTTCCGAATGTGGAAAAAATAGACCAGTGCGGGCGTCGCAGAGGAGCAATAAAAGTTAAAACTAATGGTTTAAAGAATGTAAGGGTTGTTTCATGTCGATACAGTGTGGCAATTCCCAGGATGCACCAGAATGTGGGTCTCCAACAGGTATAGTTCAAACTTCGATTTAACATGAACAAGGAGAAGCACTAATGGCTTCGGCGCGGCAGTAACCATAACTAAGAGCGGCACCCAGCAACTAAAACCGTAAACTTCGTGACACGTTTAAAGTGGAATTAATAGCAGGGAAAAATATATATTATTCATTCGGAGGCATTTTAGTATTTGGTAATGCAGCTATAAATACCAAGCATTGTCGCAGCATTTTATATTTATTTAGTTGCAGCAAACAATTTATCATTCGCGCTGACAAGTAAACCGGGCAGTACTAGACAACTCATTTTGAGGGTACATCCGTCATTCAGTTTTTTGTTACATAGAGCATTTTATGTAAAATTTAGAATATCCCTTCAATCCGCAGTATGTTAACCATGAACTGTATTTATTCGAATATATGCGTATTTGCCTCTACTCACTGTATTTTAGGCGATGAAATTGGAGGTGCTCTAAAATTTTTAGTTCGACAGAGCCGCATCTAAACAAAAGGCAGGATCGGATGACAACTTATACTGTGTAAGTGTGTTTAGAAATTTAGTTCATAATACAAGATTAATTTGACAACATCGAAAGGTTCTCAACAATAAATAACAAATTCAACTCATATAAATGTAACCATAACTAGGGTAAAACTAGTGCTTGACCAGGCGACGAGGTTGTCGGTTCGGGCATGTTAGTCAAGAAACTCTAAGTTAATTGTCTTTTTTATACGCTTCAGGCAGCATCCAATTTCAATCTTAACGTCGCTGACATACGATGCAAATGAAAATCGATTATACCACAGGTCTATATCAAGTCCCTATGGAACCTAGGAAAGCGATACAGCAAACATCTACTCTTGGTGCAGTTTGTTCGAACAAACGGAAGGCGTGCCACAAACTGCTAGAATTCAGCACAATAATGTTTTGTACAAAAATTCTATACTATTGCTTACGACCATTTAAAATACTATGCGACAGTGACAGTAGTCATCTCGAATCTAATATTGAAAAACACCACAGATGTGGTTGTTCATCAGATCTCTGATGTAAGAAAATACTATTATTTTTTATGTAAATGTGTCTGTTTTTTATCAAAACATTTCATTCTAGTAATGTACTTGTACAATGTACATATTTACACTTGGTCTTAACTATTTTCTTTGTTAGGTTTTTTCTGTTCTTTTTTTCTTGGTGATTTACAATAATATAGTGTATGTTAACCATTCCCTTTTCATAATGTTTCTCCCACTTCGACTAAGCTTCTCTTTATTTCTTTTAATGTATTCTACACAATTGCTATGATACTTCCATTTTAGTAATTATCAAACTTCGCTTAAAACACATGTTTTATTTAGCGAATTATTTTCTTCAGTATAGGTTACATTACAGCACTTTTAATACGAGCCACGTTATTTAGTCGTACTGCATTGACAATGCAAAACTGCATTGACAATGCAAAACCGCACTACGTTTTACTCGTATGTTCACAATCGAAGTCCTAGTTTATTATATAAACCTATAAACATCACTTTGAAAGTAAGTTACGTTATTAGGTGTGTTGAATTAACAATTTTTTTTAATAGATCAATACAGGCTGATCACAGCTATGTTCACATCTTTATGAGTGGACATAAGTCTACAAATGTCTTAAAAAGAAGAAGAGTTTGGTCTAGCTTTCCTGCTCACAAAGATCATCTTAAAGTCCAGTCAAATGGCAGAAAATAGGGAAAAGTTTTGGTGGAGTTTTGATATTTGGTTCCTATATGTTTTTTGGATCGCTGTACACGAATATCAGGTTTCCCAATAAGAATTTTGACCGGAAATACGTTTTTAATTTTGTTTTTTTTTAGTTTCTCTAAAATTACTCGAAAACTATCCATTTTTGGTAAATGTTGAGCCTATATGAAAAGAAAGAAGATAAAATTTCCTACATTTTATGTACTTGAGGTTTTTTTCTCCGATCAATCGGTCAGCCGCGATAGCGCAGCGAAATTAGGTGTTAAAAGCAAAAAACGGGAATTATCACAGTTTATTTCAAAGTAACACGAAACTATCCATCTTTCGTAAATAAAAAATGGTATGTGAAATATGATATGAAAGAGAATAAAATTTCCTACATTTTATGTATTTGAAGTTTTTTTCTCCAATCAATATATAGTATAGCAAGCCACCAGCGGAACCGTTTTTTGCTTTTAACACATAATTTCGCGGCGCTCTCGCGGCTGAACGATTGATTGGACAAAAAACTTAAACTACATAAAATGTAGAAAATTTTATCCTCTTTCATCTCATATCGGTTGAATATTACAAAAATGGATAGTTTTCGAATAATTTTAGAAAAACTAAAAAATCGGTCTTTTACACAGTTTTTGCTTAAGAAAACGTGTTTTCGGTCAAAATTCATGTTGGCAAACCTTATATTCTTGTACAGCGATCCAAAAAAGATATAGTAACCAAATATCAAAACTCCACCAAAACTTTCCCCTATTCCCTTTTTTGAGCACCACTTGACTGGGCTACTACCCCAAATCATCAATAAAGGTCCCGGGTGGTGTAGCTTGAACAAGCCTCCACGTTCGATCAGCAACGCTCTTTCTGGTCAGAACTTGGATGGGAGTTCCATGGCTGCATATCACGGCGCCTCGTGGTACGGTTGACAAGCAAATTAGTAGGTCCCAGATGTCATAATAACATCATGACAGTCGTTAGTGGTGTTGGAAGTCCCCATAAAATGTACAGCGACGCCTATAATTGGCCTAACGGCTGTTGGCTGAGTACTAAAAAAAAAGTCCTATTACCAAACTTCCTTTCCTCGAAAACCTGCAAAGAACACTAATTTGATCCTCCAAGTCAACAAAATCTATCTATCCCTGATTTCAGACATCTTGCAACTTGAACGATTAGAGATGAACCTACTTCTCCAATTATTTGTTTTTTTACTGCTGAATGTTATCAGAACTGAATTATGCTCTTCGATAAATTTAGTTCTTAAAATATTATGACATTTCCAGGTAAATTTTCAGGTAGACGTCTGCTTATCTGAACTAATGGTTGCTTCCTCAGCGCATGGCCTCCAGCTTCGAGAACTAGTTACACAGTCTCAAAAGTTAAGCAACGACACTGTAGTAACATCGCAGTTAGACGCGCCAGGAAGAGCATCTGGTCTGTTTTGCCTGAATTATTTATTTTAATATTTACATACATAGTCACTTTATATTTGCATGCTTCTTCATTGTTACTTAGGTTTAATCATTGTAATTTAGTATAACGAAGTCTGTTTTGCCTGAATTATTTATTTTAATATTTACATACATAGTCACTTTATATTTGCATGCTTCTTCATTGTTACTTAGGTTTAATCATTGTAATTTAGCATAACGAAGTCTGTTTTGGCTGAATTATTTATTTTAATATTTACATACATAGTCACTTTATATTTGCATGCTTCTTCATTGTTACTTAGGTTTAATCATTGTAATTTAGCATAACGAAAAGCACGCAACGGCCCTGTTCAGTGCATGGATCGTTCGATTTTGTGTCTTTAGCGATCGATATGAATCCTCTGAGCAATGCGGGTAACTTAAAGTCAGTCGCGGTCATGTCAAGCCTTAAGGCGCAAGTCTACCTGCCGCTCATAGTGTAAAATCGCCATACTGGGAGTTAAAAAAGCGACTAAAACCACGCAGTATATGGAATAGTGTTTGTGCCTGCTATTCTTTGATTTATAAATGCGTGTAGCCACAAGATATTGCGCATTAGTAATCGATTAATACTTTAAACTGTTGTGTTGAGAAAGAACCATTTATTTAAGGTTTAATCTTTTTGTTATCGTTTTATGTGTTGTATTGGGGGTAAATACTAATAGATCTATGTTTATTAGTGTGAGCCAATTGGCTTTTCTTGTGCATATTACTTGAGTTGCACGCCAGTTTTCTGTTTTGGTAGATAATAATGCTTCATAGCCACGAACTGGGTAATTTTAAGTCTCATGTGTATTGAGCTAGCTAGGTAAACAAACAAGGCATAAAGTGAAGTAGTGTTACATCAATAAAACACAATGATGGCACTAATAAAAGACGCATTACAGTTTGCGTCAGAGGCTAGAACAACTTGAAAACTCCGACACGAAGCTACAAGACACTATTTTTAATCTTACATCGCCGCTTACAACTAACATATGAATTATTTTAATTTTTGATCTATATACAATATGCTAGTAATAAACGCCTGCGCAAAATTCTTACGCTGAAAGCGAAAATATAATGCCTAGAGAATATTTATAAAGTAAGCAACTTAGTTTTATGCGTCTGGTAAATATCAACACTTGATCATTTCAATTGGAATTATATTAAATATTTCACTATACTTCGTTCGGCAGTATCAGAGAAAAAAATCTCCTTCCATCCTAAATGAGATATAATGTGGTTTGCAAAAGTGCGCCTTAATAATATTTTTAATTTATATGACGTGTATAAGCCTATGACAAATTGCCTCCGTTTAAGCCACACATAAATTAGACGCGGCAGCCTACACACATAAAAATTTCAAGACGCTTAATTTTAATGAAAACCGAACTACAAGGTAAAGCGCGACATCGAGTAACGTTTTTAAATTTGCGGCAGGAAGCCCCGATTTAATGACGGTATTAACAAAACGCGTCAGGGAATGTATTCGCGTAACTGCGACGGTATTTTTAGATAAACAGGCGTTTTTCTGGAAACACCTCTGCTGCGGTAGACCGCCATTTGTACCAATTACCCGTCGCTCTATATTGTCGCTGCAAAATCTGCAATCAATATCGCGAGAACTCGATAAACCTAAACCCAAAGTGTCGCACGCAGAAATAAAACGCGAATAACGCAATTTACCCGGCGCAAGTTTGAGAACGGAACCGGATGATCCGTAATTGTTTTATGGAAGTTTAGGAAGTTTAAATCCGTAGGTACTTTAACGGCAAGTTCATAAAACTGGAATCTTTTAATTCTGTTTTAACTTTTCGGCGGGATAATGCTTGGGGACAAGTACCGCAGAAACATCTACATTTGTAGAGACTTGGGCAAAGGAGATTAGCTCTAATGCATTCCAAATTTGAATGGATATTAGCAAATGTTTACTAGTGAAGCTCCCTGAAGACAACCGAGAACGGATTCCAATAGGGTAGTGATTATAGTGTTTTGTCAGTCACATGTTATAAAAACTACATTTCGGCATATGAAACCAATTCTGGTATAATTTTAAACTCAGTATGTAACAACACACTCGACACGAAAGCAAAATACTTCCGCATGACTGGAATTAAAAATAGCATTGTCACTGGCTAACTGCTTCAACACGAAACACGTTTCAGGAATTGAAAAATATTTCAGTTAATGCATACTAGAGTTTCAGAAATTTAATTGAAACAGGTTCCAAAGCGGCTCACAGTTTCTCAATGTTACTCTTCCATTTGATGAATAGTAATGCGCAAAAACTTCATTTTCAAATGGAAAAGCTTGGTGCATTTTTGCGTGGTTATTTTGGAATTTATAACTGATAACAACTGGAAAGTTCAAAAGTCCAAATTTTACCTTAAATACACTCGGCTAAAAAATCACTTTCCATAATTTCATATTACCAACAATATCATAGAATGAAGAAAAGTGGCGAGTAGCGCATATTATTTCGAAAAAAAATCGATGAAAAGGAAAATTACAGTAATAAATGGCATAAGTCGCATTTCAGTTCTTAAAACGGCGTTGTATTCAATAAATCGACTCATTAAATATCATAGGCCGCACGCTATTGCTTGCTTGCAAAAATCTCATCAAATTGTCGTTCAGGTTGTCCCTAATTATTTCCCAATAACTTTAGGATAGACCAGAAGCAACCTGCACGATCTGCACTTTTAGAAGTGCAGCCACATGCATAATGAAAACATCTTTTCCGAGGAAAGCAATTTGTAAATGTCAGTCTCGGAGCACAGGCGGGCTGACAAGAGGGTAAATTTCTAAGGAATAGAGCTTTAGCAGTATGTATATCTACAGATTTTACAATATTAACGAGCTTTTTTAGCCAATTCTGGGGTGAATTCGAAAGCTTAATATTGCGAATTGTAAAGATGCATATCGCAATTCCAGACTTTATTTAAAAGATTCGAGTTGGCGGAAATTAAATAACATGTAAGAGTTCTATAAACGACGACGTTAACTTAGTCATTAAATATAGCAATTTCAAAGCAAATCGCATTTACGTGTATCCTTAAAGACAAAGTAAAAATACATAATGCAGGCTAATACATTTATCAATAAGGTGAAGTTTATACCTACTCACATGAAATAGGATGCCATCAAAATGATTTTATTCTAGTATAAGTAAATTCTATCTTTTCTTCTTCATTTCTACCAGGAAATGGAATATCAACAAGGACTGTACAACAAATGGTTAAAGGTGAAAAATAAATAAATAATGAAGCCGACGAGGAACAGCAAAAGTTAATGAGACAAAAAATAAATAAAACTCAACAACCAGCATGGGAGAGCAAATGCAAGGAAATTATTATGAAATTTTATTTTGATGATTTAGCGGATACATGGCTACATGTAGCGTTCATAAATCACCCCACGAAAGACCTACAAAAACAGCGCAACGAATCATAAAAGGTGAAAACTTCGGATAAACAGGTTGTGCAGTCTAAAGAAGCTAACTAATAGCGGATTTTAACGCTACGCGCAGCTAAGTGACCAGTGTTGTAAACTGAGTATTAGTGTTGCGAGAGACAAATTGCATCCGCAATTCGAATGTAAAACCGACGCAATTCTTCCAGATCTCGTCACCTTTGCGCCATCTGTAAATTACAGGTGATGCGGGAGCAAACAGCAGGTAGGCGCTCAACCCTTGTGGGTACAAAAAGCGGCTGCGCAAGAATCGGGACAGATAAAGTGTCGAGCAACAAAACCCTCTGGTGACGCAAGCCGTTCGGACAAAAGTGACAGTTTAGCCGAAAAGACATCCGGTTGTAGCAGCAGGGCAATAAAGCAATTCTGAATCTGCTGCACCAGTAACGGAGCATAGTCAACCACCGACAAGTAATAAACAACCCTCCACTTACGCTACTAGAGAAGCTATATAAAGACGGACACAGAAGCACCAGGACTGAAATATTAATTCGGTCGATTCATTACAGCCAATTTATTCCAGTATATTCGGTTTACAACCTTTGGCACTCCATGTATAATAGTCGCACGGCACGTGCTAAACCCGCGTCATTCTCATTGCGTTCGTTAACTTGGCCATATCCAGGGCGCGTTAACTGTTAGCGCATACAGTTGATACATGTACATAATATGTGGGATCGTTACTAATTTTTTTTCAATTAAACAATTTGTTGTTGTTTCGAGATACTCAAGAGTGTTATCAACAACACTCGTGGACCAGCAGCAGCCAAACTGGTAAAAGTTTTCTATCTGATATCAAACTACATAATAGCCAATTTTACTTCGCTTAACACGAGCTAGGTTTTTCAGGTAAGTACTAACACATATACATATGGATATTTGGAGTCCCATAAATTTTACATTTGTATGACTTTTATTTTCAAGTAAATGTACGTCTGGGAGTCAACTATGATGATTAAAATTCTCTGCGGTTTTCTAAATTATTGCTTCTATACCATTCACTGCAATATATTCTACCGTTAAACCAATAAAACACGATATATTGACGCTTATTGTTGAACGGAAGCAATTTTCATAAATATAAAATAATAATCACTTCTTGATTGATTATCCTGGTTCTAACATAAAATTTACTCTTTTAGTTATATGAACAAATGATTTTCCACGGAAAATAACTCTAAAGGAATTTTATATACGATTTAGGATTTCAGTTTTTCTACAGTAAAAATGTAAAATCCTTGTCCTTTACCCTAACTTCATGTGCGTGTGGAGCAAATAATGACCTAGATTCTAGACTGTTCTGTTCTTCAAAGGGAAGAAGATTTAAACACAATTGTAGATAATTTTTCTGATCATTATACGCACATTACATGAGGGAAAAGATTCCTGGAACGAACTGCACCTAAATTTTATCACTCATGACAACACAATCAAGTATTGTGTAAAATAAATCATACAATCATTGTGAGAACGATTTATTCAACTTTTCTTCGTCTATCCGTATCATTTATCAGATAACTTATATAAGTTGATGCGCTTACATTTTTTAAAATCTAGGCCTAGGCCTATCTCAGGAAGAAATGTTCCAGTTGCTAACCAGTTAAATTGACATTTACATGATCAGTTTTTCTTATTGCTCGTCGTTGTGTGTATTGAAACTACGTGTAGTTTTAAAAGCTAAGCAAGCATACATTGTGACATATTTTCCCAGAAGTTTTGTAGATTCTCTCCTTACTTTCGGTTCTCGTGACAACATATAAGTATTCTTTTTTAGAGCAAAAATTAATGCCTGAAATGGGGATCTAGCTCCCTCGCCTGTATTATTTGTTTTCATGCTACCACTTATAACCAGTTTGTAGTTACGCGCTATTTTGTGGTTAATTGGGCCTAAAAGTTGTAATAATCTAGCATAACAAAAACTGCGATTCCAGCTCTGCAGTGAGTGCATCGATCAATTTCGCGTGGGTAGCGTTCGATATGGATGCTTCAGCGAGGGGATTTCCAACTTATTAGCCAGCGGGCTTTGACCCAAGCGACATGTGGGTGAACTAAATAGCTGGAGCTTACGTTTGCATAAGTCTGAGTGCAGCAAACAGCGTCTGCGTATCCAGAAAACGCAATTTCTGTCGTGTGCCGGATGAGTACACAACTTGCCAAGCAGCCACGCAATTTTATGATGTCCTTTGCGGATACATCAGCATCTCGACACCACAGCTAGTAATCGGGGTATTCCTCCACATTTTCCGGGGAAGATTTCTATGCGTCGCACCGTTGAAGTTTTGGTAAGGGAATCCAATTCGAGAGCTACGTTGCGATTCTCATGTCCCGATTTCCAAGCAATATAGGAAATGATTGTAGTTACGTGAGAAGTGTTGGCGCCCAGCTGTATTTTGAAGCCTTCATGAGCAGAACGGGATGTGTTTCATAGACAAATTAAATGCGTACGGGAATTTGTAAATCAAGGTTTTGATGCATGAAATCCGACAGTAAGCTTTTATGCACTAACGTTCGCTCCTTTAAAGACAGTGGCGTTCGATTTTACTATAATTTTATGTATGTTTAAATGTAAGTTTTAGTAGCCCTTGCCCTCCCCTGTAGAGAATCCATTCTTACTTTATATTTGTGTTTGGAAATATCCAATCAATCCAGGTTTTAATCCCATTTTCTTTTGTTTTCTGTGTAGTTTTTATATGGATTTTAAAGTCAATATATTTATGTAAGCAACTGGAAAATTTAAGAGTTTTTACATACTGAGCCAGCAAGGTAAACAAACAGGGTAAATAAGTTATATACGTAGGATAGGTCTCAATTATGACCTAAAAATAAAAATTTCGCCACACTTATAAAATCTAAAATATTAAAACATATTGTACAAAAGTAATTTTGATACGCCCAAAATGTCAGTCTTCATAGTCTCACTCACAGCTTATACACCTGAGTATCTTATACCGTATTTTAAACGGTCTTTTATATAACTTAGCAAGGAAATCAGGTAATGGTTTTAAAAAGCACTGATCCAAAATGTTAACATTTCCTGTTACTTGCATGCTTTAGTATTATGCTGCCTTACCAACGAACTATTACTGGGTATTTTAGATCCTTTCGTATTCCATTACCTGTAACAAAAGAGAATCGTTAGAAAAAAAATGCATACAGCCACCTAAACTAAATATTGCATCAAACTACTCGTTGCATTATGAAATGTAGAATTAATGATCGTTAGATGGATATGTTGCGCTCTTCGACATTATATAAGCACTAAAGCTGAAACTTGCACCATAAAACACAAATATCGTGAACATAAACTTCGGTACATTTCTATTTTAACGTTTAATAACAGAATTTAGCCGTAAATTATAGATAACCCATTAGTTATACAATTTCAGCAGCAGTTTGCTCTAACCACAAATCACCGCCAACATAAAAAATGTTAAAGCTGAGCCGATGATTTTAAGCACTGCTTTTTCCGGCACGATCGGAAACCGACACGGATCCCAGTGAATAGGCTCTTCAGCCCCCTTTCACGAGCCATGACAGGCTGGAGGCACAAAAAATCACAAGTACATTTAGTATCAGTTCAGACAAAATTCAAAACCCGAGGCGATTCATCAAAATCTTTCCGAAACACCCATTCTTCGTGAGAGCCGCTTTCCTGCTTAACCTTTGATCTTCTGTGTTAGATAGGCGATTAAATCGCGCACTTTGCCATTAATTATTGTTTGACGCCATTATGCAATCCCATGAAACATAATTACGGAGTTGCTCCCGCAATCTAGGCGATAAATCACCAGGAAATCCATCATAATTCCATCAACAAGTAGGAGGCGGCTGCAGCCTACACCAGATCCGAGATCTTGCTGTTACGGGATCGGAAGCAGAGTAGAAAATTCCTGAGAAATTACTGCGTTTCCATTAAGGGCTCCGAAATTCCTCCGCCGATATTTGCGCTAAATAACTGAAATCACACTAAGGGCTAGAGCGGCGGCGGAATCGCGGTGCATTAAAAAACTTAACAAGTTCCTTTCAGACGATCGCCCATAAAAATAGAGATTTCCAGCTAACCTAACAGCATTAAGTGCAATAAAACGGCGGGTCGATAAATTATAACCCCATTCACGGAAAGACTCGCGATAAATTGGAAAAAACCAGACAGCATTTACTTAAATGAAAGCTGGAATTGATCCAAGAACTCTGTGCTCATTAATGGAGATTGGACAACGCCAAAGGACAATTGGAGATGGTGCGTCAGATATGGATTAAAGGCATAAAGGTACATCGTGTCCGTTTTCTTAGTTTAGAGCCATTATATGACCCATCCGCCGCATTTCGCCGCGCATTTTATGAGTTTTTGTATCACCGGTCGCTCTCGCCGCTCCCGAAGGCCACCTAACTTTAGGCAGTGAACTTCTTTACTACTGAAGTACTTTTTTTATTAGCAAATTGGTTTTGTATTCCACGAAAGCAACTAGTTTAAGCCTATAGTTTCATCCATACGGTTGACCCTTTCACTAATAATAGATGTCGAATGTTGTAACTTTTGGAAGATGCATTCTCCAACGGAGTTGTGTTACAAACGACCGAAAAACAAATAAACTTCACTCGATTAATCAGAAGAGCAATTAAAATTTCATGGCTGACTAGAAGAAAAGGGCACTTGATTAAATTGATTTTAGTTAAAAGGCGATACTCAATTTGTTTGAATTTGATAGCTCGGAATTAATGAGACTATTAATTCTAAATAAATAATTAGCAAACAAACACTTTTACCTCAGTCTTTACTAAATAAAGTGTATAAGTTCTTTACTGTTATACATCTGCTACCAATACAGATTATATTTTGCATTCAAAGTAATACATGTATGAATAATTTGTTCGGAGCATTGTCAGAATTGGTATTGATAGCTGGATTTATTGAAAATTAATACAGCCATTATTAAATAACCAGCAAACTTCCTTTCTTCGATTAGATGCCCCCTTAAAAATGTTACAACTTATAATAGATGTAACAATTTTGGATTTCCTCAACACTTTGTAGCTCCTCGGTATTGGATTATACATATTTTACAGCAAAATATATTACAATAATTACATCGATTATAAGTATATTACAAAAATTAGGATTTCTTGTAACATATTGATTTTATTTCAAAATACATTTGAAACTACTTTTAGTTATTTATTTAACCAGTAATAAATACTGAATTTCATAATTACAGCATAAATACAGCAACAACTATAAAGTTAAGTTATATATTAATTTGTGAAACTCATTCATAATGGGGCTGTGAAATAAGTTTACGTAGTTTGTCAAACAGTTTTTGTTTAGTGTTAATAGAATTCTTAATGTTCGGTGTGTAGCATGTAAATTGCATTAGATTTGTGGTGGTTGATTGCTTTTTGACAAAAACCGCGTTGTTGCCCGGAGATGACTCTGCTGAGATGAGAATGTTAGTAAAAGTGTAATGAAGGCACGATGTTATCAGTTACTTTATTTAATAAAGCAAATACATTTTCAAATACCACTTTTATGGACCTTCTCTTGTTTCCCACGTGCGCGACCGCGGAATGTGACTTGGTGATAACAGTGGGTGATGAAAGGCTATCTGTGATTGATAACGGATGAACCGCGCGTGCGTCGTGTAAACACAACACTCGGGGTAGGTCATTTTTTGATCTAGTGAAATTGTAGATTATGCAGGAAAATTAGGGTTACGTCTCAGCCAAACTACGAAAGCTTTTGGAACTATAAAAATTGGCTGGGGTAACATGCCCTGATCTCCAGGTAAACGTTGTGTTAAATTACGAACTTATAGAGCTTTCGTGAATATGAACTGGCTTGGCGCGCCCTGAACCACAAGATAGCGCCATTCTAAAACAATAAATTATGAAGTTTTCCGTGAATATGGACTGGCTAGTCTGGATGCGCCCTGAAACCCAGGTATGCCCCGCTTTAAATTAAAAAAATATGCTAGTTTTGTGAATATGAACTGGCTAGTCTTAACGCGCCCTGAATCCCAAGTATGCGCTGTTTTAAATTAATAAATTATGAACTTAATGGAGCAGGTCGGAGATATCGTTCGGGGATCTGAATCTAAATTTCTTGGAAGAATTCTGGTATAATTCTGGTCTAATTTTGGTGCTCCAACGGGGCCGAGAGCAGAGCTCTCGCAGCTGGAGCCCGCTGGCCAGGTCGGGAATCGGGATAATTTCTTGAAATGATTCTCGGATTAGTTCTTCCCGAGTTCGCGGTACAAATTTAGTTTTATACGTGGTTGTCGCCCTCGCGGGCATCAAGGCGGTAGAGGAAAATGTGCAGCGGACGTTTCCTCGTTTCATTCGCGCATAAAGACGAACTTGCAGTCTCGAGCGGACTGGAACTTTTATAAAGTTGAAAAATGCGAAATTTTAAATGCCATAATAATTGATTATAATTAATTCGCATTTAAAATCAGAGCGAAACGTTACACTCCCATTTGCGTTATATGTATTTTATACGTCCATCCTAGTTGAATCATCACATGTTTCATTGCTGTAGACTGATTAAAAAAACTACAGCTGCAATGTTTTGTATGCATTCCGTGTTAAACGGGTTCTCTTTCCGACAGACGGATGAATAACTGAACAGAGCATTTAAATATCTCGTTTAAATCACAATACACACAGAACCTCGATGACTTACATAAAACTACATAAAGAACGAGGAGTCAGGTACGAACACAGAATATCGCTTATAATATTTACCGCAGTATTGGATTATTCATATAAGCACCTCAACTCGGACAATAAATATAGACCTAACCTCCGATTCACAGACGACATTGCACCAGCGCAAAAAAAGTATAGCCGAAACATTAACAAGCACAAAACAAAAGTAATGACAAACCTAATAATCGGGGGTAATATAAATATCAAGAATATAACCCCAGCAGTAGTCAGCGCGTACAAACATTTAGGGAATGAAATACGAGGGATGTTCAGAATTGACCTGGACCTTTCGTTTTTTAGAAACAATAACAATAATAACATTACAACACAATATATTATTTTTCAATATCATGTCCTTCCTTTCCACTTACTTTACTTGCAGATTTCTGTAGAAAAAAATTGCTTGGTTACGTGCGCAACCAAATTTCCACCGCTTCCATCACCTGTTCATTAGAGTGAAAGTTTGCCACAAATCTCAACACGTTTCTCCCTATGCTCTTGCGAGGGCTTTTGAAGTGGGAAAAGGCGATTTGCGATGGCTGGGCCACCTACTAAGAATGGAAGACAAAAGAACCCCCAAAAAAATCTGAGAGACCAAAATACTAGCGAAAAGAAGAAAATGAAGGCAAATAAAAACATGCA
Organism: Agriotes lineatus; assembly: GCA_940337035.1. Lineage (NCBI taxonomy): Eukaryota > Metazoa > Arthropoda > Insecta > Coleoptera > Elateridae > Agriotes > Agriotes lineatus. The sequence continues at coordinate 106,761,682 of OW679198.1, forward strand.
AAGTTCCGACTACGACTATAATCGAAAGAAAAGATTAAGATGGAAAGCAGCCATGGTGCTAGCAAAAAACAGAAAGGAGTAGAAAGAGCATTTGACAAACGAACTACAATACCGTTATTAAACGGCGAAGTGGCAAAGATTAAGAAGAGAAGAGATGAAGAAACATTAAGATTACTAGCATGGTTGATTAGCATACGTACAATCGTCAGTGTTGAAGCAGAATGTTGACAATTAAGTATAAACATAGTTGCATTAATAAATTAGAAACTATTTGCAGTGCCTACTCGATAACGGAAGTTATGGAACACCGGTTAGTTGGTTAACTACCTATTGTATATAAATAAGGAGGGGGGGATGCTGCTACAGATCGACCTTCCATATATGTTTTACTGATTTTTTAATTGTAATAATAATAATATTTCACCGTATTAATAAGTTTGATGTATTAAAATATTACTCCTAAACGACGTTGTGCTCATCGTAGAGATATTCAATGACAGCAATAAATTTTATGGAAAACACTAAAATGACTCTTTTGTTCGCTATGGTCTTTATGTAAATCGAACACCATGTATGTACGCTTAGTTTATTACAAAATGCATTCATTTTTCTCGACTATTACTTTCAAAATTTTATAGATGTTTTACAGTAAATACAGTATGCTCAAAAATTATTAATCTCATCTAGTATGGCTGTGGAAGTAGAAACCATGCCTTTAAAATTGGCTTACATACTTATATTTAATTCAAACTATCAAATTTTATTATTAAACACTCTTTTTATCCATCATATTACAATATTATATCGAAATAAACGATTTTTCACGTAAAAGCAATGTAATTGTCCAACAAATAAGTCCGCGCCGGTGGAATAGACACGTCATCTTAAATCTAACCTAAAAATAAAATATTTAGACCCAGTTTTAAAGGCAGCAATTTGTTCTTTCATAGCCATACTAGATGAGATTAATTTTTGATCATACTTTATTTTCTTGTAATCTGCATTTTATTTCCAGTTCGAAAACTCTCAAAGATATGATAACAAAAACCTTGTTGTTACGTAACTTCTGTTTTCGTTGTGTGGCCAACCGAAATTTCATGTTATTTCAGTAGTTTGACATTTTGACAGCGGTCCCATAGCTTTATTTTTACTTTTACAACACTGTAACTCGAACATTTTGTTTAACGGTACCAATCGAACAATTGATCAACCATAGAAGTTTTCTCGAAAATACTTACAAAAATGTCTTCATTTTGCTGTAGAATTTTCATCCTAAAATACGAGTCCAAAATTCAGCCTACATTTTAGCGCCTCCAACAATCTACTTCAATAAAACTTTGTAATTAGATGAGCTACCCCTTTGCATCGTCGACACTAAATTAATTGATGCATTTAAGTATTCGCCCAGCACATGCGCGAAGCAAAACGTATTTGGACTACGATTTAGTATGTGCGTAAATTATTTAGAGAATGATTAGCGAGTCCTAAACAGCTAACAGTACGGATATCCAACATAACAAGCTCAGCCACATAAAATCTGAAGTTCAGAATTCAATTATCCCCGCAAACATTCTCCCTCACCATCAAACCGATTACATAAACCACAATTAACCACCGCTAATTGGAATTTCAACTTTTACAAATACCTCAAGGAAACAGCCCGCTTTTACATTATTCATCATCGGAAGAGAAGTTGCAAATTGTATCGAATATTCACGGTTATTGTTTCATTTTTCGCAGAATTAATCAGAATAATGGGCGCGCAAAACCAATGAATAGTGTAATTACAGAAGGTTAAAATTTTAAAATCTTTTATGAAAGCTGTATTACTGCTATTCAATCGTGCTCCTATTATTTGCACCGTCGGAGTTTTAGAAAAATTAATATTTGAAGATACACCGCCTCCTTAAAAGTTTACTTTGTAAATGCAAATTAAGTGCCTGTCTTGAAATAAACACTTCTAAAATAAGCAAGGGTAAGATGTTGAAGTTGAAATTTAATTTAACATTACAATCGATCGTTATAGATTTGTAAATGTGAAGTTATGATGCCATAACAATATATATTGCAAGCAGTATACAAAACCCGACTAACCAAAATACGTAGCAAAAAAGTCTGAAATATAACTGTGGAAAAGCGTATATTAGACAAAAAGTAAATGAACAAACTATCAACCATAAAAAAGTAACAGTATAAGTAATAAGGATTAGCGTATATCACTACCCTAGAATGGTAAGAGAAGCCATTAAATTATCAACACTCGAGAGTCTAGACAAATTTATTTCGGAGTTATGCGTTTCAACAGAACTAAAGATATATGTTAAATACTTCGACCTAGCCCACTACTGCTAAACTAGTAGCTAATTACCTATATAAAACTGCTAGAACAAATTTATAACACTAAACGCAACATAATAATATTAAAATTTGCTATAATAACACTTTCAAATTATGATACGCCATAAAATAACTGCAATAAAAACGGTTTGGCTGAAGAAAGCCACCTATCTATATAATAAGCTAGTAAATTTACAGAGATACATGAACCATTAAAAGAAACCTGTTTACTAGCTTGCCAATATATAAAATCTTGCCAACATTTTAAAGATATAAATTACCAATCCAACCATATAGCTTTCAATATAAATATCGGTTTTATGATATTGCAATAATCGTATACTACGTTCAAAATGAACGAGATAGCAAAAAATACATAGAGGGTCATTTAATCTCCAAGTTCATTGATAACCGTAAGAAGCACACATATGCTTAATGGGATAATAATATTGAAAAAAAAATTGAAAATCGCCTTATTTCTCATCATAGAGATCATAAAGCTTATAAAGGTCAAGTGATCACAGCTGATCTGACTCTGTTAGTACAGCGTGTCTCCATCGGAAAGAATGTGGTAAGTGTTGAAATCGTTTCCAATAAACACAATTACCATAACATTTTCAAACAATGAAAGAAATATATGATTCAATCCACAGATCTGCCTGTCCTGCTAAAGATTCAAACGGCACATACGTAACCAAACAAACGACATTGATAGCATCTTTAGGCAGATACCACACGATACCAAATTTTTGCTAAACTACTAGTCCAACCATCGCATCGTGATAACATGGGCACATTTGAGGGCCGACTACTAGCAGCAGTGAAAACGGTATGCGTTCTTTACAAAAGATGAAATTAATTAAACCTACACCAAGAGGCGCCAATGAGTCCTTAATACAACAAATATGCCCAGATAGAAACGAGAACTCAAAATTAAAAGTCTACTCAAAATCATAATAATCAGAAATGTAATACAAATAACGACAAGATAATAAATAAGTTTGTAGTAATCAAAACACATGTCAATAAAAATGTATTGTTATGTAATGTTAGACAATCGCCAAGTTAATGTACTATTAGCCAAACACCCCAATACTCAGGACACTTATATTAAATTTTAAAAATGCAAAACTTGCCTGTCAGTATCTTAGGCTAACTAAAATGAAACGTATTTATTACTCTCCAATAAAATGGTTAATTGCCCCGTTCTATATTTTATCAAATTGCAATAATCCTATGAGCTTGCTCCGGCAAAACATAAGACTGATATCTCAGGTTAGGTTCAAATTTGAATTTTATATTAAAAGAATTCTGTAGAATATTTAACTCAGAGTAGCTCAAATACTCAAAATTTCAGCTCTGCTCCCTTCAATAACTCATAAACTCACAAAATTGACTTACACCACAAAAGGTTCGCGGGTGCATATAACGTTTTATTTTGATATTCAAAAGCGAAATTTTGCAGGTAAATTGAATCGAATCTCCCGCTTAGCAACATCTAACGTGGTTTTGTTTCACATTGTGACGTAAAAACGACGCGCTACTATCTTTTGTCTTGGCTTCCTGTGAAAACTGCAAATCCTGGCATAAATCGCATTTTCTAGTGACGCCACGGGATTTTCTGTAACTTGGACGTATCTGGATGCTCGGAAACACGATGAATTTCTTCAGCAAGGTCTGTTCTCGAAATCCACTGGCTTTCCGGGCTCCAACCACATAAAACCCTGCCAAATCGTACCTAAAATATCGCCGACCTCGCCTCTCGAGCCGCTGCGGCTGAGGCCAACGCTCTTATTTGCTGGAAGTCGCTTCCTTGGCACAAAATCTTCTTCTAGGATGTTGTCACACCTCTTCGCCACCTGTAGGACTTGAGATCCCTGGCTTCTGATGTTGGAATGGACTGGTATCGCAGTTTGAAATTTCCAGGTTGTCGGAGCTGAACCTACGTCGATTTTGGCTTGCACAATTTTATAATTTTTTTCGGTGGAGAAACTTTTAATAACACTCCCACTTATTCCCGGTAACTTGTAGAATAGCTTTGTACACATTTTAAACTTTTATTATATAAAAACACCAAACATCAGGAGCATCATTTGCCTACAAGTTGACATTACAGGAATAATTTTTTTCTTAACAAAAGAGCATCGGGTTACCTAGTAACCGCGATCTAATATTTTTCAAAAGAAATAAGTTTTGGTTACAACTTCACAAAAAAGAATAAAATTTGATTAACATGTTTGTTGCTTAAAACTAGAAATTGTTTTTATTTCTTATACATAAAATGTATCCTTTCTTGTCATATAAACTGTTATTTATCACTGCTCTGCTATGAACACTTAGTTTTAAATTGCACTGGCACTTGAGTTCAATTTTAACCACGTCACTAATTATTCTTCATTTCAGTTGCCCTCGTTCGGCATTGCTCACTGCAAATTCTATCTTATCTTACTTTGATTTCTATCTACCTTTCAGCTTGCTTGCTTTTCACTGGCCTGTACGTTTATTAATAATTCTACGCTCATATTCATTATGCACATAACCAACCTTTTGTATTATTTACTTACATTTGGTCCGGCTTCAAATATTCTCAAACCTATCATATTGCTTATATTATATTAGCCATCTTAAATCTTTCTTTTACTTAAACTTCAAATTCAATCCTTCAGAAACCTGCTTTTCTTATGATAGCCTTTATCCCTCTAATTATCCTTCTTGCATCTCATAACTTCAACTACTGTCTAGAATGCAATTAAATAAAATATTTCAACTCTGTGCTTTAATTGACTTTGTTCAATATTTCTCTATGCATACAGAATTAAATTGCGAGCACTAAACCATCTCAGTATATAATAATCACCGATATATTAATAAACAAAATTAGCTTTAACAACTTTAAAACGTTCATAAAGCAGGACGTACCCAAAATATCAAAAATTCTCCAGCATAAATCGACCAGCGGAGTCGTAAACACATAAAAATGTATAGTTACAAACGCAGTTAAATGAGAAGAGTAATAATGAAGAAATAAATGAGCAAATAAAGCTTCGATGATAGCTGAAGGGGCAAATTGAAGGCGTTTGCATCAGGTCACTGATATGGTCTCGATATGAGCACAAATAAAGCTCAAAAAATATTTGAAGGATTTCCACAAACCACAAAAAATATAGTTACGTGCACAACAAATACCGGTCCCTCCACGAGCCTGCTGGGGTTTCGTTGGGCATCGTTTCGCAACAAATCGATGCAAAAATAATAAGGGCGGTCCTCGGCGAAGGAGTAAGGGATCTATTGGGTCTTAACCGTAGGTGAATGGATAATTTTTGACACCACGAGCACAATGTCCACACGAAAAGCTTTTAGGTTAGAATTCCATACCGCATAAACCACAGCACAAGCGAAAGAAAACAGAGGTCATTTAATTGGCCAGCACTACAGCTAACAGGACAACTGGCAATACCATGAAACTTAGAACAACTCGGAGAGAACCAAAGAACAAGCTAAAATAACCCCGAAGCTAGAATATAGGCTGATATGAAAGGCATCTTTAGGCATAGAATGTCGGGACCCAATGGTCGGAAATTCACCAACAACGACCAGCAGGATATAAGAGCGCCTGCCGCGACGGTACGATCAAAATGGGAATCACGGCGCGAAAAATTCAAATAATACGCAAAATAGCTAAAGCTTAAACTTAGTAGCTTTTTGCTCGTAACACGCAATGCAATGTCTGCAGAACTCAATAACCTAATTTTATCAGATGTATCAACTAAAATATTCTTCAATATTATAGGAAGGAAGAATAAGCTCCACAAAACGTTTGCGACTATATCATAGTTAATATCTTTCAAAAGAAAGGCAGCACCGCGGATCGCAATAACTATCGAAGCATCTCTCTTCTCTTAGTCGAGTCGGTGGAAAAATACTAGCGAAGATAATGGCTAAACGTCTCACACTTATAATCGATCAATTAAGACAGAGAAGCCAACGATATAGTATTTGATCTCCGTCAAATACAGGAAAAACGATATTATTATGATGATCGAATCTTGGTCGTACAAGTTGTTGACCAAGTTCACTAGATGTTTTGTAACATCCATAGCGATTATGATTTGCCAAAGTTTGTCCCAACGCATATTGCTAACTGCTTTTTTCATAATGGTCAAAGCACAGATACATACGTAGAGGTATAGAACTCACAAGATTTTTCAATAAGTTAGCATAAGTTAAGTATGTGTTGTCTCTTTCATCTACATACTCCAAAACCAGTCTGCTCAGGTGGAATTTGACATGGGCTGAATGAAGATATTCGGGTTTTAGAAATTTGTAGCATGATCTCACTAGCGTGTACTAGTAATGCTATGAGGCCGATACTATAGTCCCCTAACGTTTTTTGTGACAAAATTAGTAGCGGGAAATGTATGTATCTTCAATTTTCAATTACTTTCTTAGTTTTCGAATTTTACTCAAAAGATAAACGTTTCCGGTATTTATCTAATCGTTATTAGTCGATCATTATGCTACATAGAACAAAACTATTGCGAGATTATTAGGACACTTTCTAAAGGGAATTCCAAAATTCTTTTTATATATTTCAAGATATTGGTAACGACTTTTCTAATTTTAAACACGCGTCAAGGATAGCTTAGGCCTCGTCCAATTCACAATTTGCTTAATTAAGCAGTTTCAAAATTTTCTGCCGCAAAATTACGTTTAAAAGAACTTCTGGAGCTGCCTCTTCTCCATGTTCCAAAATTTTGACGAGTCTGCCAACATACACCGAAGATCAATTATTTTTAGCAATTTTCATATTATTAATTATAAAACTTTGCTTTGATTTTGAAACGGTATTTGGCCCATTTCAGAAACAATCATTAATAATCTTTCAATATAGAGCCATTGTATACGATTGTAAACTTAGTTAAGTTTCGAACTGCCTACAGTGTGCGTAAGTTTCTGTCATCTGTAAAACCGCGGAAGGCATACTAAGTGCGACCAGAAAAAGCGTCACTAGCGGTTTGAAAGAAACAATTTTCTTCGCGCTGAAAAATTGGGCCAACGCCCAAAAACAGCATTCACAGCGAGACGTTAAAATTATGTGTCACCTTCAGAAAGTTGTTTCAAGTTAGAACCCTGCGCAATTTTGCGAGCTCTTAATAAGAAGCAGTTGTGAATATAAGCCAAGAGCCAGGAGTTGCAAGAATTCCAAAAAGGGGTACACGGCGTCAAGCAACGTTAGGAAACCTTCTACAGCTGGAGAACAGTTCATTGCGTACCTGCACCCAATTAGTAAAGGTTGGTGGTATTTCCATTTGAAATTGGAAAATTCCACTACATTACATTGTTTTTGGGGCGTGGTCTACAGGCATTGTGGAGACGTCAAGCATCAGCTCACCGCGCGAGTATAACTACCGCGTGTTGGATCGGCTTTAGGTAGTTTAAGGTGCGCGTATGAAATCGTTATTTTGGTTTCTTTCAATATTGTTTGTATAGTTTGTTTAACTGACAAATGCGTGCAGGGTTTAGCAATAGCCTTGTAGTCTTTATATTATTAATTAACGCCTGTTGATCTGGAAAATTCCATGTTTTAATGTGTAATCCTATTTGCTTTCTTGTTTTATTTATTTGTATTTAAAGCCAATAATATGTATGCATTACATTGATTGTGAGCAGATTGGCTTCGATTTGAGTAGAAGCTTGTAGTACATATATCTTTTTAATGTTTCGAGTATTGAGTCAATTTCCTGAGCTTTGTTGCAGTGAGTGCCCGTAACATCGACTGGGAAAAGGTAAGAGCTCTATTGTTGTAAACAGCTAGCTGGCAACAAAAGGGTACATAAGTATAACAAATTAAACATAACAAGAGACCTAACAACGTACCATTATAACGTTAGTATTTTTTTTACCAAATGTACCTGAACTGTTAAAAAATGCTCATCCAAAGAGTGCTCAAAATAAGTCAACCATGTTTTTTACTTCCTTTTACAATAAAAGAAGTATTGGATTCACCCCAAAAATTTGAAATTGAGTTTTCGACAGATCTTCACGTTTTAGAGTCCCCCGAACTCAAAAAACCTTTTTTTTTCATTGGTCTGTCTGTGAATAGAATATCTCAAAAACGAAAAGAAGTATGGCGTTGAAACTTCATATATAAGTTTCGTGTACTATGTAGATGCGACAGCAAGCTTTTGAAGAAAATCGCATAACTGGAAGTAGGCGTTTACTCTTGTAATTTTTCAGTTTTTTCGATTTTTTCAAAAACGGTTCTAACGATTTTTTCAAACTTCACATTTTTATTACATTTTTAATGTGTATTGATGTGAGATAGGTGATTTTCCAGTTGAATACTTCTAAAATGGGTTTGTTTTGTTTTTTTTTCTATTTTTTTAATTAACTCCTATTTTAAATAAAACACCCAGTATATTATTACATTTTTTAATTCAGCTTAAAATTCTAGAGAAAATTTGTCTCTGCAACTAACGCTCTATTTTGTACCGTTTTTGTAGAATTTGTAATTTTTGAAAATTTTTGACAGATGCTTAAAAATTTAAAATCAAATTTTTGGCTAATAATAAGATCACTGTAAAAGGAAGTTGTATGCGTGTATCACACCAGATTTTTTAACTCAACTTTTATGTTTTCAAGTACATAAAACACAGTTCAAAATATGACATTAATAATTTTATAATATTAAACTGATGAATTGCCTCTGCCATTGTTGTGGTAATGTGAATAATGTATTTACAAGTCAATATCTATTTAACGCTCGAAATATTTGTTTATTTGCAAAATACATAAACTTATTACAGACAAGCGCTTATTGTACCAAAGTTATGCCAAGCTATTTATTTTTGTTTATTCAGTGTTAAATCTATATTTTAATAAAACAATAATTTTTACTTTGAGTGAAATAATGGCAAAATAATAAACAGAACCTAAAAAATAGACTCTTGAATTATTATACCATTGTACAATAGTTTAATGCTCCACCGACCCAAACCGCAATCAGAATTGACCATACACACACGCAAAACAAGGTGAACAACTCAATAAATAACTTTTCAAGTGTGTAATAATCTCAGGCTATCCAAATTAAAGAAAACAATTGCTGCATCTAATTGTCTGTTCTTCTGATTTATACGCACACGCGGCATTTGCGTCAGTATTTCTGTTGGAGCGAGGAAAAGACCCTGGTTTCCAATAATGCATGCTTCTATTTTGGTACATTTTTCCCAGTCCGGTGCAGTTTCAAACGCCATTCTATAATGGAATCCATTAAATTCAACTGGCGATCGTCACCCGGTACGTAATACTCAATGGGGAGCTCAATTTCGCCTCGCTGTTTCCATTTCGCCGTAATTTTTGTTGTTACTGTTTTAAATAACCCGACGTAAACAGAGTCCATCCGTTTGAAGAATTCCGCTGGGGAAATAACAACTTTGGCTTCCCGATCGCGGATGCACCGCCGAATATTGCAAAATTTTAAATAAACTCGTTCATGAAAACGTAACGAGCTCCTGCATTGCTATTCAGACTTTCAGATGTGTTCGATATGCGTGAAATATGCTCGTGTGGGAGTACATAAAACTTCAATTTATGCAAAAAATATGGAAAATACCCGAAGCGCCTTCGAGATGTGCATGCACAGATCCTAAAAAGCGCTAAAGTTTGAACAACAAACGTGTTATTTGAGAATCAGACTTATTAAATAATAAATTCAAGAGCTCCTGCTTATTCTCTATACAATTTCTGAACAAAATCCAGGATAAAAAACCTGAAAATCTGCAAATTCATGAAAACATAGTTTTCATTGTTTATCAAACACGTTTGCCCTAGGCTTTATAAAATCTCATGACCAGTATTGAAATCCTATTTAACAAATAAATTATAAAAAGAAAGATTATAATCAATCGATTTTATCGATTTCTTTTTTGTCAAAATCTTCTGCTTCAGCTAAATTACCATACCATATGGTAAAAGACTAGCTGAATCGGTTAGTAAAAATGGACTCGGACCATTCAGGACAATATCATGCAAGCAGTTTTCGTTAAAAAGGCTTGTCGACGAAAGCAAGTTTTTTATCCTTCATCTTACGCTGCAAATGTGATCGTGTTAGGCAAAGGTTTTTTTTACAAGTTTTAATAGATACAGCTATCCTTCAAAGAATATCAACATCCGTGACTGATCATTGTCTGGGAACTCTGGGAAACCAAGCCGTTACAAGCAAATTTCGACCTAACCGACAATTGGCAGCACTGTATAAAAGGGTTCCAAAGTTGAGATCAATACATCGACGCTACTAAGATTGTTTCTATCAATTTGTAAAGTGCGTTTAAATAGCACCGTTATCAAGTGGCCTTGTGCCAAACAGTAATGTTTGAAAGTCATGTCGTAACTTATTCTATAGATTGTGTATGCACTCAACCTCATTTTGACAACTGTCAACTCAAGTGACCTAGCGCGTTGAATTCTAGGTAGAGCGATGTAATAATTTGCGTATAAACACATAACCTGACTTTGACAACTGTCAACTCAAGTGACTCGGCGGGTTGAATTCTGTGTAGAGCGATGTAATAATCACCGATGTGAAGTCGTAAGACAAAATTTAGTTCAAAACCCTCTCGATAACGTTTTTTTAACGCACGGTAGGTATTTGAAGTATTAAATTGTGCTATTTTACTTCTAATGGTATTTGATCTTGTTCATGGCCTTTGTATAAGCGGCGACGACGCCCTTGTTTTTCTTTTTACTCAAACCGTTATCTATAGTGAAAAAGTGTAAAAAAGAGTTTTAAACGTCTGCTCCTCATTTGTCGTTTCGTTTTGCTTTTTGAGGGTCGACAATTCGCAGTCACACAAAACGCCACCAGGACTAAAGGCGTGACTAATGAAGAATAATTAATGCAAGTGGGTCACATGTTCAAGAGGAATAATTAACGCGATCCCAAGATGCCCTTCTCTGATAAAAGATATCCCGCGTACGTAGGTAAGACAATGGATCGATTCGCCCCTATAATTAGGTTTGTTTGCATGTTCTTAATTACAACCAAAGCGAGGGATGAGGTCTAGGGTTAAGATTATTTAGATATTCATGGTTCTTGGTGTTAATTTCGGTGCGGCCCAAACTGCAATTTGAGACGGTGCTGCGCTCAAGGCGTTACTTTGGGTCCGCTTCTAAGCCAGTTTAATTGACTCCATTAACTGCAGGTTAAAATTAAACTCGATTAAGCAAATCGGGCGATTCCCTGCGAAAAGTAAACATGGCGTCGGGAGCCTGCTCTGAACTTTCGGGACGTGTTCCAGACTTTAAAAAAGGCGGAGGCGAAGAAAAGCGAAGATCTTAGCGTCAACAGCAGGAAATGCCACCAAAGGACGTGGTGTCCGACGCGCAAAAATTTATCTCGCCCGAAACAACGAAAGACGGCTGTAATTTGGCGGAAAGAGTTATGTGCGGATTCGTCCCTTTTATTGATTTATTGAATAAGAATCGTTTTGGCTGCTGAAAGCGTATTGTATAATTTCAAAGGAGTAAAGAGCGGCAGTTTTGGGACGGTCGTCAAATCAGCTCTACTTAATTTAACTGTGCAGTCGACATTGTTCAGGGTATTATTTATAGAATTTACACAGAATAAAATATGTCATGTTTGGAGAAATTCTACTTGGAGCAGATATTAAATCTCCACTCATTTGATTTAATTAGGGCATACGCCAGGGCAAACTCGAAATAGTTATTTTCATGACAAGCGTCGAAAGTAGCAAATATCGTGCGAGTGTTGATTAGACAAACGAGGGCGTAGCGAAGCGAAGCCCGAGTGGATCTAAAACGCGAGCACAGATATTTGCACTTTCGGGCGAGTTATGAACACTATTTTTTAGACGACCACTCAAAGTAAATTCTATTTTTAAGAATTGTTTTTATTTCGTTTTGCAAAATTGATCGTTATATTATTATTGGTACAATTATAAAAAATTAGAGCTTGTTGGAAGCAGAGCAACGAATAAAGCAAAAGCGTCTGGATTATTTGAATCACGGTCTGCTGAATTGTGTGACAAACGTCGAAGTGACGTTTGTCACACAATTAAGCAGGCCGTGATTTGAATAACTTTGTGCCGTTACGATATGACTAGCACGATATAATATCGTGCTAGTGTATGAAATAGTCAACTTTCTGTAGTAGGCTGCTGTCGCGATAATGTTACTTTCATACGTGGTCGTCTAAAAATAATATTCCACATTAGAAAGCACTGAAAGTACATTTGTTCCTAAGTTCAAACCTTTTCACAAAACTAACTCAAATATTTTAGATTGTTAACACAATACAGTTTTTAATAACCGCATTTTAGTTCGGTAACTTGGGACAATATATATTGAAACGTATAGAAAGAGTACAGAAGTTTCTTCGCTAATTATTTCAAAACCAGAAAATAAAACGTATTTTGTAGACAAAAAAAACAACCCGACTGAAAAGCATTATTTCTCATTTTGTGGTTATTCAAACAGGAGCTTTCCAAAAGTGATAATAAATACGACCCTTTTACATCGTCCTACCTAACTAACTATTACAGAGTGCTTGATTATAATTTTTGCAATCTTTCTAATTAAAATAATCTATTAACATCTTAAATAGAAGAAAGAATGCAAATTGTAAGTAGCAAGTACAACACGTTAGATAACAAATGTTCTGTGGTGAAATTTCTGAGTCGCCAATTTCCTTGCGACAAAAAAATATTCAAAATTTGCTAAGAATGACAAGACAGCCCAAGATAGGACAGGTATACGTTTTGATAACATTAAATGCCGCCGTTGAAATTTAAAAATTTTGCAAAAATGGTTGATATATGATAAATGAAAAATGATAAATAAATGAAAATATAGGCCAACTGTGATTTATTTTTAAAAATCTTGACCATTGGATTGCATCAGTTATTAACACAAATTCCCCGAATGAATTGTATTTAATGAGATATTTAAGTGTACCACATCTATATTTAATATCTGTTTTAGTTTTTGTTAAGCAAGGATCTTCGAAAGGTCTATTTGTTCCTGATTTGGATATCATAAAAATCATAAATTATACGTTGGCTTTGTTCTGTACATGACATGACAGCATCAAGTGATTCATCGGCTAAATCTTTAAGCAATAAAATTAATTAAAAGCCAAAAGGGCGCCAACGAATCTTTTAACTAACGAACTAATCTGAAAAAAGCACATGAATCCAGGTAGTAGTAACAAAGAATAACACAAAATACTCATATCACAGTATAAAATCACATAATTAAAATAGCATACAGCACCAGGTACAAAGAACAGGTGATCATTAAATATAGCTCAAACGTAAGGTGAATTAATATCGGTCAAATTAAGGTGCACCTTCTAATACCAACTCGGCTTGCGAAAACACACTTATAACACAAATTAAAAGGTACAAATAAACGTTACAACAGCTTAAATAAGCGATGGCAAAACATTGCGTGCACTCAGGTACGAAACTCGTGAAGCGAACTGTACATAGAACCAGAGTTCAAATGCAGCCTCCGCAATTTTGACGGAATTAGGCAGGTACGGTAGCAATTGAGTAAAGGACTCAGCATCGAATCACTGTCCACAGTTGTAACGTTTCGCCCAGCGCGAACGCGATTTTGGAAATTATAAATTAATTTGCGCGTTCCCCATGGCGTATTTCACGTTAGGAATCGGAGCGTTGCATCTTTAGTCCACGCGGGCGGCGATAAACGACGTCACCGCGAAGAGTCGCAGGTTCACCTCCGCGCATCGAAGCAGGAATCCCCTAATCTCACGAACCGGCCTAAACCGCCGATTACGCCAGCCCGGGGCTGTATAAAGAAAAACTGAATCCATTACAGACAAAATTTTTCCCGAACCTCTTCCAGACCTGATTCTGCTCAGGAGAGCCTCCGGGCTCTTAGAGAATTGTCTTAATTCTCTCTCCTAGCCTAGTCTCACTCAGGAGGGTCTCCAGACTTTTCGAGGAGACTCCTACAAGTTATCCCAGCACCTAGTCACTAGAGGGGTCACTCCAGACCCACCGGTAGCGTTTCCCAGCACCTGGTTACTGGAAAAGTCATTCCAGACTCTTCAGTGACGTTTCCCAGCACCTGGTTACTAGGAGGGTCACTCCAGACTCTTCAGTGACGTTTCCCAGCACCTAGTCACTAAAGGGGGGGGTCACTCCAGACTCATCGGTGGCATTTCCCAGCACCTAGTCACTAGGGGGTGACTCCAGACTCATCGGCGGCGTTTCCCAGCACCTAGTTACTCAGATGGCTCATCTAGGCCCGACGACGTCGGTGCGCAACACCTAGTTAATAGGAGAGCTAAACTGAGCTCACCGACGACGATTCCCAGTACCTGGTTACCAGAGGGATTAAACCGAGCTCGCCGGTGACGGTCCCGTCCATGAGCTAACTTCCCAGCACCCGGACAACGAAGCTGACATAATTAAGCCCATTAATTGCGTCCGGAGCGGCTTGACACCATCGAAGCCGAAAACGCGCACTAAGAGGCCCAGCCAGAGGACGGCTTCAATAGTTACGCACGTTGGAATTGAGAGCAATTCGACGGGGATCATCGCCAACAACAACCAGCGGTTATTCGATCGAAATTCACTTACCTGGATTTGGGAGGTTTGCGCCCACAGTACACCTGCAGTTCCTCCGGGTACCAGGAACGCATGTAATTTAGCTTGATATTGCCTGCACATACGTCCGTTCAACAATTTAAAGACCGAATTTAGTGTTAACGTACCGCCATTAAGCGGTTTTCGCTGTCTAACTGCCTACGAGACATCGGAGCTACTCCATGTATAGACTGGTCCAAAAGTGACTGCCAAGCCCCCAAAGCTAAACCAACGAAACCCACCGGTAGAAGAAACTCGATTTGTCAATTTCATTTGATGTATTTAGCTAAACTTATATATACACTGATAAAAATTCTTTCCTGGGTAATTAAGCTTGAGTTTATTATTGGTACTTTGGCATTCTGAGCTGCCTGGGAAGCCAGTATCAGTCTGGTAATTGTATCAAACAGATTAAAGAATTAAACTAAATTAAACTAGCCCGTCCGGCTACACAGTATTAACTGATTTTATCTAAAGGGAAAATCGGAACCTGTTACTTTTATTCCTTTGTTCAGCCCCTACTGCCCACTAAGAAGGTCGCGTAGCTGGCACAGAAATCGGAACTGGCTTCAATCGACTAACCCTAAATTAGTTTTGGGCTACGTGAAGAAGTAGATCAGCCCTTTAATCCGCCAGAATTGAGGTGAGAAAAAATTTCTCAGTAAATTTCCCGGGTGCATAAGCCGCCAACATCAGTGAGGGCAAATTCCACCAACCATAAACTGCATGCCCGTAAAACCACTGGACAATTTAAAAAGGGCTAAAACTGTTCGCCGTCACAGCATCGAACGAAAAAAACGCCGTAAACAAAAGCTAGTTCATGTCGCTTCTCGTGTCATGAGGCCAATATCCAGC
This sequence comes from Agriotes lineatus, assembly GCA_940337035.1. Lineage (NCBI taxonomy): Eukaryota > Metazoa > Arthropoda > Insecta > Coleoptera > Elateridae > Agriotes > Agriotes lineatus. Next base: position 106,777,509 of record OW679198.1, read on the forward strand.
CGGGTGGCGAGCGCGCCAAATTCAAAATCTGTACTACAGACGCCGGAATAAACTAAACTGTGCGCATAGACCTGAGAATTTTAAAGAGGCGCGCTCTAAACATACCAGACAAAATTTATAAAATCTCTGTAACACAAAAATAAAATTTTAAAAATTAAAGATCTACTCCTGTCTTAGAAATAGAATCTTTAAAAGAAATTTCCGTTTCCATTTTTTAAATTCGTGAGGTTTATTCCCGATGCTGTAAGACGCATTTGTCTGTGGCTCCTTCTGGTTTAGATATTAAACGTATTTTCTCGAAAACCGTCACAAATCAGGTGCAGATTCGGTGCTATGATTTGGTTGTTATCGATCTACATTTACATGGTCTGACGTTTTGTCGGATTTATTATTAGGCCATAGGGAGCAACCCCCAATACCCGTAACGTCACTAACGTAAATCTTTGAATGCTGAAGAAGCCATACGTTGATGTTTCGCTGCTATTGGACTACACCACACTGAAAAACCATACCACTTGGCAACCCCGTTCTAGCCCGATTGCGACTGCTCCAACGCATGTGGTTAGCGATTGAAGATCAGGGATATTTTATTCAACAATTTTTCGAACTGGGACATGTAGCCCTTACGCTTCCCGCAATTTTCTATTTATCAAGAATAGTTAACGGGTGGTTTCGCTGATATACGAACGCTATCTGGTGACTATGCGAAGAGCTTGCGAATTTGATAAACAACACTATATCTACAGTTCGTCTATTCAGTCAGGCCTCGGGGATTACTATATAGGGTAACTAGACACGTGCCTATAGGCGCACGAGAAAAGATGTACGGCGCGGCGTGGCGTCCAGTTAGTTACATAAGTTTGAGTTGTCAATTTACAAATTTTCTACAGAAACATCAAATAGTTGCTCAAAAAAATCTGGTGTGATACACGCACACAACTTCCTTTTACAGTGATCTTATAATTGGGCAAAAATTTGATTTTAAATTTTTAAGCATTTGTCAAAATTTTAAAAAAATTACAAATTCTACAAAAACGGTGCAAAATAGAGCGTTAGGTAAAGAGACAAATTTTCTTTATAATTCCAAGCTGAATTCAAAAATGTAATAATATACCGGGTGTTCTATTTAAAATAGGAGTTAATAAAAAAAATAGAAAAAAAAACAAAAGAAACCCAGTTTAGAAGTATTCAACTGGAAAATCACCCATCTCACATCAATACACATTAAAAATGTAATAAAAATGAGGAGTTTGAAAAAAATCGTTAGAGCCGTTTTTGAAAAAATCGAAAAAAACTGAAAAATCACAAGAGTAAACACCTACTTCCGGTTATGCGATTTTCTTCAAAAGCTTGCTGTCTCATCTACATAGTACACAAAACTTATATATAAAGTTTCAACGCCATACCTCTTTTCGTTTTTGAGATATTCTGTTCACAGACACACAGACACACAGACAGACAGACAGACAGACAGACACACAGACCAATGAAAAAAAATATGTTTTTTGGGATCAGGGGACTCTGAAACGTGAAGATCTGTTGAAAACTCAATTTCGAATTTTTGGGGTGAATCCAATACTTCCTTTATTGTAAAAGGAAGTAAAAATGAAATGTTACTTATTCAATATACTTACATTTTCAATATTCTTAATTTGATTTTCGATTTCTTGATTATGTGTATAATAAAAATATAAAAAAATATCTTTTTATATACTCAATCAATCTTAAATGTGTGACTAGAAAATGGAAACTGCAGATCATTTTATTCATTTAGGACTTTTATACTTCGCCGAGTCGACTCCCAGCGCTCCTATTTAATCAAATCCTTTTGTGCTTGCATAATCCCCCCATACTATTTTCTCACTGTCCATTTTCTAATAATTTATATAATAATTTGAATTCTATGTTCGTGTTGAATTTAACAAGCCTGGTGTTATTTAGATAATGATAATTCCTAGCTAATTTGTTTATTTTAATCCCAAATTGGCTTTGCATATAAAAATGAATTTGATTATTTACATATTACCCATATGTTTGAATTTATTCATATTAATTACCTATTTACGGTACTTTTACTGGTGCTCAATAATTAAGATTGCTTGCTTAAAGTGTGGTAGTTTCAATTAAATCTCGTGTTGTCGCTGTACGGTAAAAAGCGCCCATGTTATATGTTCAGTGGTTAGCAAGAATGATTTTCTTACTACCCAAAATCGCCGAGTCGGTCGAGCTGGCAAGGGCAGTGCTTCTATCTAAAAACTGTCACAGACGTCTGAACATATTGTTCTGCAACTACATCAATATGGTTATAATAATAATAATTATAATATAATAATAATAATTTATTGTACCAATTACAGAACAGTAATTCCATTTACAATTGACACATATTGTAGTATAAATAGTTTATATGTTTGAGACTTGATCCTATAATATTCTATATATCCCTGTATTTCTTGTGGACCATAATTATAATATTGTTTAACTTTTTCAGTTTCATAAAATAGTTATTAGGTACAACAGATTTGCTTAATTATAAAAGTTAATTATAGGTTTTAGACATTGAACATTATTTATTTTGAAGACACTAAATGTAAAAACAAATTACTAAGAAAAGAACAATCGATCAAAGGATAACAATCATTGAGTTTCTATAAATTGATATTATTTGCCCCCCACTAAAACTTACTAGAACTTCGATGTATTCTTTTAGTTGAAATTTAAAAAATTTCATAAAGGCCTTATACTTTTTTCACCGACCAAGAACAATTCACGTAAGTTTAGTAATGCACTTCACGTATAGCCGGGAACAACATGGAGCAATGTCGTTCCCCAAGTTGATACAAGAAAGTTGAGTCGACATTCTAGAAGATATGTGTTACATTAAAACTATCTTGTTCACATTTCGCGGTTGGTAATATTCCTCTAGCAGTTTCATTCTTCCAGTAATGGTACCGGGAGCGCTGTAAGTAGTTTTCTTAAACATCGTCCTTACAAATAATGAAACTTCAGAATGTTACCTCGCGGGTTAACTTGTCTATGTAAAACACATCATCTGTTCTAAAGCCGCAAGGAGTACGTATTTAAGTAATGCCGAAGTGCCTTGAAGTGACAAACTTCGCATGTTCTCAAAATCTACGTATCCCATTTTTTATGCAAACCAAGAAAATCGAAGTAGGCGTCGGAAATGTACGGCGCATGTTCTGACATTTAGAACTTCCAGTTTCGGCGGAGCGTCTGCTTATTATTTTGGGAAAACTTATAGAGATTTACCACGACCTTCCGCCACGAACAAAGCAAATGTAAGCCTTGACAACTTGAAGGGGGCGAAATCCTGGGAAGGCATCATTGAAATTACACGCAATACCAATTAGAACTCAAACTTCAAGTGCTGAAATGCAGAACTGTAATGGATTTCAGCGGTTTTGCTATTCTAACTTTGAGTAAAGTTTAGAAAAAGATCGGTGTTTACCCAACTTGCGAGTTTTGTTGTGGTAAAATTAGTGAAGTAGGTATAAACTACAAAACGAGGTGAAGTTAATTAAATCAACCTTGCCAATTAGTGCGTAGTACAAACAATTTGACAATACTTTGAAAACTTTGTGCTTCTCTCTAAAATTTATTTTAAAAAGTGCACGGCTTAAAGCTGATGCGTAAAAAAATTGCGTATCAACTGCGCAGCAGACGCCATCGATTATTTAATTGTTGGATTAGCCCGTTAATTCATACGAATTTCGATTAATCCACAAGTTTACGGTGAGTTTGTCAATATCATAGAGTAAAAAAATGTGTAACCACTAAATGAATAATAACTACCCAATTCAGGACAATTCTCATTACCTACTTGCCGGTTTTCTTTAAAGAAACTCTTGATCAGGTACGTTTAAGCCAGGCTGTTTCAAAATGCAAATCGTGACCCTTTACTTTACTGCGTCACGAAATAAATTAAATCGGTGACAACGAACAGAATAAAGAACACAAAAATTCATATAAATAGATATCTTCAATTAAATATATACCATCCCTACCAAATACGTAGCACTGGTCAATAATAAATAATTCCCTTCTTACTTTTAACATTTCATTTTATTTCTTGTACAACACGCGAATTTTATCTTAAACTGCAACCATTTTATACACCAAACATATTTAAACTTTTTAAAAGGGTTTATTTATTAACTTCTTATTACACAAATCGATTACATCTTTTCGTTTCAAAATTTTATATATCAATAATAACAAACTCCTTAACGATCTAGCTTATTTTTCAATCCAACACACTATAAAAACTTTATTATTTGATTAACACCCACTATGTTCAAAATTCTATCTCGAAAAAGTATTTGTCATCAATTTCCAATTTTATTTTAGATATTAAATTAAGTTAGAATCCTGCTGTTTCTCAATCAGCTAATTTTAATATCCAATTCACATCCAAATTGATCTTTATAATTTTTCACAAATTCGTTAAAACCCCGCACCACACAAATATTTAACAACTGCTAAATACGTATTTCGACAGCCAAGCTGTCATCATCAGTAGCTACGAAAAACTTACACAGCAAAAAGGCAACGATATACTCGTGACCAAATCACAAATGGAAGTGGGCGATGCCCGCACATTTTACATCTATTTAAACTGTCTGACCCGGAGGGCGTGGCCGAGGGCCAATAAACATGGCCGACGGTCAGTGTAACTTCAACAAATCATACAAGATGGAGGACAGTATTGGTCCCCCATCTTTGTTCAAAAGTTTATTATCTCGGTTCTTAAAAATGGCCAAGCTTTCAAAAGAATTTAGTTGCTTTGTTGAAGTTAACGCTTTTACAATTTTTAGGTCTTCCTCTTTTATACTATGACCCGTTTCGTAAATATGTTGGGCAATACTTGATTTCTCGAATCTGTTGAATCTAAAATGAGCTAAATGCTCTTTAAACCTAGTTCCAAAATTACAACGTGTTTGCCCAATATATTTAGAATCACAATGGGAACATTTAATTTCGTAAATTCCAGATCTCTCTAAAATCCTCAGTTTGTCTTTTGGATTCCCAAACAAATATCTAATATTGTTGTTTGAACCATACACAACTTTATGGCAAATTCTTTAAAAATGTTTGCTAGGCCCTTTGTAGCCGGGTGAAATGGAATTTTGATGTACTTCAGTTCTTCACTTCTAAGACTGACGAGAGTTGAGGAATTTCGAACGTGCAATTTTGTTTTTTTGTTTCCTAATCAAATTGTCCAAAATTTTAGAAGACAAACTATTGTACACAGCGATGCTCTTTATGGTCTGAAGTTCAGTGGTATATCGATTTTTGTTTAAAAGAAAGGTTAACAGTCTATGCACTAAGAAATTTAGAGCAGCCATTTTATGTTGAAAACAATGCTTTCAATCCGCTGAAATGAATCTGTTTACATTGGTTTATTTTCTATAAACATCAAATTCCAACTTATTTTTATTTCTTATTACTAAGATATCTAGAAAAAGCAGTTGTCCTTCGTTTTTCATTTCATATGTGAATTCTATGTTAGGAAATTTGGAATTTATATGATTCAAAAAATTATCAATACTACATTTAGATAAATCAAAAACAGCAAAAATGTCGTCCACATACCTAAACCAAATCCTTGGGAAATACTCTGTGTTATTCTTAAATTCTTGTGTGGTGAGGGGTTTTAACGAATTTGTGATATTTTCAAACCACAGGCTCCAGCAGTGTTTTATTTATAATTTGTAATTACTATAATCGTTTAATCCTATTAATCTGATTTTTTTACCCCTGTACCAATATCATAACAATATACAATTATTATAGATGACTTAGAACCAATGAAGGTTCCTGGCAAAAATCAGTAGAAAGAGGGGCTTACGTACGAAAGAGAACAGCCAAAAGCTGAAGGAAAAGAAAATTCACTCACATTGATTACATGAAGTACCAATCAACCATAGCTTATCGATTCAGTTATGTAATACATATTTCTAAGTCGTCTTTTAGAAGAGATTCAGATATATAGCATGATCTAAGCTACTGTAGGATATAATTAGGAATACTACTAGGTCTACTGATAATAGAATATAATGGAAAACAGTTTTCGAGATCTGACCATGTAAAGTCATATGATTTGCCGTAATGACACGGTTCAATTCTGTATTGCTCGTTATATTTTTCAAAAATCAAATTTTTATATATGATAATGACCAACACTGAAACAGTTCCTAGGATTCGTATGTAACAATATACAACGTAATGTAAATTATTGTTGCAATTGAAAAATTATCCCGACATTGTGTTTGTTCTACACTTTAGTTAAAGGCTGTATTTAAATATAGGAAATTAGACAATGCATCTATTTACATATCAAGCATCGCCAAGTTTCTAGATCACAGGCCTCCGACAATAGTCATTCTAACGAACTTACGGCGGAGAAGTTATAGAACTTCGCCGCATTTCAGGATTTCTTGAAAAGATATTGTGCGTATTGTTTATTGTACTCACCGTTCAAACAAAGAAACTCATTAGATCAGCCGGCTTGGCCTAGCTTTTTGTAATACAATTGACTCTAACACTAATTGCGTAGTCGCCCAATCCCATTAGGAGGGCTTGAATGTAGAGACGATTTCGGGATTTGGGCTGCAATCAACGCGGCAGCGTTGGCCCCATTCCGCAATTGACACGCATTTCGGCTTGGTATTGCGTCTTCGGAGTCGCCGGATTCCCATATTCACGTCAACTCCCTCGCATTAGCAACAAGCCGAATTATTCTCATTAATATCATAAACGAGCGCCCGTAATCCCGGTTAAGCACGGAAGTTTAAAACGGAGCAAAGAAACTCGGCAGACGCAGCGGAGGGGTTTTGCACTACGCTCGTAAAATTTCGAGGGAAATTTCTACCTATGGGTACCGGAGCTGTCAGAGATTAGCAAAAGAAAGGAAACAAATTCGAGCAAGCGACTGAAGTTATCTCTGCCAGGGCAATATATTTAGCCGGGAATTAAATGGGTATTTGGTTTAAAGCAGATCACAACGGCAGCTTTAAGCTACGACACTAACGCTACTTAATTTTTTTGCTGGTTGTGTTTGACACTCACATGATAAATGAAGCTGTCTGTAAAAAGATGAAGGTAACTTCTTGAATCTGCAGCAGATTATTTTAATCTCCTAGACGTCCTGGACAGATCATTTAAAAACGCTAAAATATACTAAAATGTTACCCGGAGCTGATCTGATATTTGTACAAATCACAGTTGTGTTTTGCCTCGAATGATATTACACTAACAAAATTATCCACCCACATCAAAATAAATAACAAAATTTCTATATAAAAAATTAATGTCTATCAAAAAACTACTTGAAAACCCCAGTCATGAAAAGATATTTCAAATATACTCTATTAACTATAGTCCCGGATTGTCAATGTCAAAATCCAATTAAAAACAATCCTTTATATCATGGTTATTATTTTTAAGTCAAGCTATAGGTAACTAGAAACAATTAATTGAGCTACTAATGTCAAAACTATAAATTATAGGTTATATTTTGCACTGACTTAAGCAAAAATAAATAAAAGTTGCCAGGTAACAAAAACGCAAGTTTAAAAAATTACGCTTTTGGGTTGTCCAACCTAGTTGTAACAAAAAAACCAATAGAAATTCAACAGTGCTACCATAAAACGTCATTTTTGACAATCCGGGACCATAGTGAATGGAGTATATATGTAAATATAAATGAGTCAACATATGAACAAATTAATTCAATCAAGCCGAAGAGAAGTATATACCAAATAGAATTTAGAAAAAAAAACAGTATGATAACTGCAAGAAAAAGATCGGGAACAACTACAGATATGGATAATACAGTGCTGTTTCAATAGACAAAATTAAAAGATCAGAATACACAAACGAATTGTTCCAAGATGAATAACTTGATATAATGAGTACCAGTTGAATGCATTCGTGGTAAAAGCAATATACCATCATCATTTTTCGGTATACCCAAGATTAGTAAGGCTAAACGAGTGCAAAACAATAACTAGTTTATTCGATTGCAAGCTCAAACTGTTCTTGCAGATAATTAATTATCACACCTTCAGGATATTCGAAAAAGCCCCATTTTAGTTTCCAGCACAACCTTGCCATAAGAAAAGCTTTGTTTTCACTGTTAGACCCAATAGAAAAGGGTTACGATAGCACGTTAGAATCGTTTGTAAATCCCTGCGCCCCTCGCATTTGAATGAAGAATGAAGGCGAACCGTGTAATTCGTGGAGTAGAGCTGCTGTTCGCAGTACGATTTTAGTAGCGCGGGGCTGGGGAAAAAGTTGTCCAGATGTAGTGGAATAAGCAGTAAACACTGTAAGTTTGACATTCCGAATACCGTCTCGCTTTTGAGTTTAAGCGGAATTTCACATACACGGATCAGTACATTCAAAACGATACCTTGTATCTAGTTTCGCTACACTTTGTATAGTGGCAGCGTCATTGGCGCCCTCCTGTATTCCGAGAAGCCCTGAAAAAACTTTTCGGTCAACGCGTTGCGGATTTAAGCTGAATGCTAGTAGATATTCCTCGAATTGCAGCTGTCCATTCTTCACATAAAGCTGTGGAAAGCTGTTAGCTTTCCCCCATCTTCGAATTACAAGCCCGCCTCCCTCGCTGAACTATGGCGGACAGCGATTAGTACTCGGCCAAGGTTGTTGTTTACTGCGTTGTTTAGTAAAGACCCGCTAAAATGTAATATTATCAATGAGCTCGTTGAAATTTCCTGTATTATTTAATTTGTAAAGCGCAGTGTAATTTCACGTGTTTTGCAGCTAAGCATTTCCAAAGGTGCAAAAATAAGATGAGGCGCATTTCCCGGAGTTGAGCAGCGCACATATTCATCGGGAAACTTTCCTAGTGAAGTTTCCTTTACATCATCGGATTTAACGTGAGCGAATGGCCCCGAGAGCAAATGCTCGCCTCTCAGGCGGCCGGCCCAGGTTCGAATCCCGGCAACTCTAGAGTTTAAAAATCGTACGCTCCGCGGCTACCACGCTAACACCTGCGATAGTCGTTAACCCCTAAACAAGGAAACTCTTCCTCACTTTCGACGGGCAAGACTAGCCACCTACCCGGCCTAAGGGCAAAGAGGGCTCATAGAACCACTTTGTGTTTAAAACAGGCCACTGGCCTATAATAAGAGGAAGAAGAAGAAGGATTTAACACTAGGTGTAGCCCTAAACAATAACAAAAGCATTTCCCCGTACCAACTTTCGCAAGTGAACGTCTTTCAGTTACATGCCCGCCCATTCCATTAGTTGGCCGTTGCAACCATTTAAGACTGTTGTAAGTAGTAAACGGGTGATTTTCAACCAAAAGATATATGAGCACATTGCAAATTTTCATCGCTGACGCCATTAGAAAAAAAGGACAAGGAAATATAAAAATGAAGACAAACAAAATTATTACAGAGGCGTCTAAACCTATAATGTAAATGTATTAGATTACACTAAATAAAATTGAAATACATGAGTATTAACAAATATAGTTATCTAGAAAAAGTTATGAGAGCCCAGCGGCTATGTGGCGTTTGAAGCTGGCAAGAGTGGATGTAGTAACAGTTCCGTTTGACAGGGCGTTCCAAGGGTCAAAGCTTCTATTGGAGAGTTTAGCCTGTGAGATGAACGAAATTGCCCTTATCTTACCTTTAAGTAATAACTACTTAGCCGAGTGTTTAACTCGACAATACAAGTATGTATAAACGAAAACGTCTTGTGGACCACACGAAATATTTGCGTTTTTTTGTAGAATGACGTTAGCCCAAGAAGTATGGCAATTGAGATATTTGTGATGGCCATTTTATCGCAGAACGTGGGACCTTTGCCATTGCTTCTATGTCTTTCTTCAAGATAGGGGGACATGACGGAACTTCAAACGTGAACAATGGCCAAATGTAAATCAGCAAAATGTTGTTTTGGCTTTTCTAACAAGTTTGAATGTTTGCTGGGACCATGAAAGGGTACTCATTATAGAAATTCCCTACATCATTATGTTACCTGACAGCATTTACGGGGTAGCTGCTCAAGTACAGTACCACACACTTCCCAACGATAAGCGAGAGAGGTCATCACAACTGGATTTGCTTGTATCAAAATTTTGTTAAAAGTCAGTTTACTCTGCAGAAGAGGTATACAATTGTGTATCATCAACATAGAGCGAGTTTCGGCATCTGATGTTTGCCATCATGTCAGACGTATAAATAAAAAACGTATGCGTCCAAAGACAGAACCTTGTGGGACACCACTTTTGTAGCCAGTTGCTACAGCTAGGTTGAGGGATGGTCTTATAGAAAACCATGAATCCACTCGAGCAAATCGGTCGACTTAAAACAGATGGTCAGCTATTCAGAACTTGCTCTGTTACATCATTTGCGCCTGGGGAAGAAGTGGATGACAGGGATGAGTGTTTTTTTTTCAACCGCGTAATATCAATTTCGGTTAGGCCTAATAAGTTTCTCGGTAGTTGGTACGATGTTGAAGCAATCATAGTTTCAATAGTATAAATTGTTTTAAACTATGTGGTGACTTCAGAAGATTTAAAATTGTCTACGTGTTTTTGGACTGGTTTCTTATATGAGGAATAGACACTTTCGAGGCGATACGGTTTCTTACGGAGAAGTATAATTAAAGTGCTTTTGGTTTTACCAGCAAATTGTTTTCGTAGTTACTTCTGGCTCTTTTGATATCTGAACTTAACGAATTTAACAAGAATTTGCGTAGCAGGAAATGTGTGCCAAGTCTAGTTCTTTGACATTTTTCCAGGGCTGCTGTTTTTGTTTAATTATAGAGAGTAATTCGTGCCAGAACAACGGCTTATTGGAATAATGCCGGCGGGTTATAGCAATCATATTATTGTGTGTTCTGATGGACGACAAAAATGCTGAGCGATGTGATTCTACATCATTTAATGACATTTCAATCAATGTGTGGGAAGTCAGTTGCTGATTAAGCCATTTCCTAGAATTAAATAAATTTTGAACTTATGTAGCGTGTGGAAACGTTGACAAGCTGAGTTAAGTTACTTGTGGTAAATACGTCAGTAATAAATGATTGAGCATTCTCTTCGGTGGTTGTCTCCGCAAGAAACTTGGTTAACCCCCGAAGGAAAGGCGCCTACAAGGGTAAGGTTTACAATACCTCTGACTTTTCTTCAATTGAGTTAAATTAGTGTTTTGTGGTAAAGATGTAACTATCGGAACAGGGGTTGAAGGGGAAGGGGGGATATAAAAGCAAACCTATTTTATTAGGGATCCATGGACATAGGATAGTACATATTACGTCTCCATTTTTGTGATGACGGTCTGTCGCACGTTTTTAGTGCTTTACTCACTTATTTTTATGCTAGCTGTAGCCCGCGGCGTATGCCGCATTTAAAATGTAGGACTGCTGCACAGTAGACCATTATCACAGAAATAATAAGGGTGTGTTTAAACGGAGCGTGTGGGTGACCGTTGGTCCCGTTCAGTAAGGCAGTAATAAACCCCCCTTATTATTAAATTGTGTTCGTAGCTTTTAAAAACACAACCAATAGACATAATACGTAATTATGTTCTGTGATAATGTCCTTACTAAAAGTAATGAGAAGTTTGTTTACAAAAATCCGAAAATTGTAAACCGTTGAATGAAGCCTAGGTAGTATTGCCGGTTTAACACGGAATGTACTGTTGTGCATTATTTAAGAAGTATGATTTGGTTCGGCCAGTATACGCTTCCAACGGATAATCTTCTTAGAGTAGACTTTCCGTTGCTTATTGCAATTCTGTAAACCCACTTCCTGTTCTAGCTTTATAGAATAGTCCTGTTAGGCCAGTCCTATTTCTGATGTTAAAAGAGTTAAGTTCTTCTAGGCCTCGCGCTTTTGCTACCTTCTATCCTTCCGTACAGTATCGGTTATTGGTTTCAAATATCATACATAATGCAACTAGTGGGTTCTTGATTATCATATAATAATTTCTGTTTACACGAGATATATCGTCCTTCGGACTCGCGTAATTGCTTAAAACAATATATCGAGTGGAAACAGAAATGATTTGATAATTACGAAAACACGAGTTGCACGAGAATAAACAACGTATGAACAGTTTATCTATAAATATTAAAAGTACAGTTAGCGTGGTTGCTGTGACGATTGTACTATCAGCAGATAACGCGATGTTTGTGAAGGTATTTGACTATCAGTTATTAGTCAAGGAGGTATATGATTCTCACCGTTACTATGTATATTATCAAAAGTTAGTACCTGTGTAACTATGCATTTTTACCGTTTTTCATTGGTTGCTGTAATAGGGAGTGGTATAATCAGTTATAATATCACAAGAGCATCGAAAATAATCGTTTATTTTACGAGTAACGAGACGTAATCTGCGAAAAAGCACGAGAGCGTAGCTCGAGTGGTATTTTAAGGATTACGTCGAGTTACGAGTGAAAAATAATCATTATTTTCGATTGATCGAGAGGTATTCGTTACGATTATATAATGAATAGACCTATAATAATAAATTATTTTATTTCTTAGGTTGGTACTGTTTATGTTGGCGGCACTGTTTATATTGGTGGCACTGTAAGTCTATGTCAAATTCGAAGTTATCAGGTTAGGTTTTGCGTCAGTTTGTGTCAAAACTGACGCAAAACCTAACCTGATAACCTCGAATTTGTGTGTTTTAGACAACCGCAAGCTGTAAGCTAATTTTTCAATGAAATTGTGTTGATGGTCACAGCTCATGAAGAGTAGTATACTAGTTGTATTACTAATTTGCTTGTGTATTTATTATAATGGATGTTACGCCACAAAAGCACATTTAATATGCTGAAGCAGAAAAAGGAAAATCATTTTCATTTATCCTAACCTGCCTTAAAGGAAATTCCTACGATTCTCTATTACGCACAAAAGAACCAAGTTCCTTAAATTCCTTAGGTCGCAATCAATATTCGAAGGTATTTTAAAAGCTAAAAGGAACTTTGAAGTCTTAAGGGCTTTGTAACTTTCAACTTTTAAATCTTATGGATTTTCGGGATCTCGAGCTTTTTACGGCAGGCTGCTGTGATAAAACAGCTTAATATCCTTTGGTATCATTTAAAATCATGTGAGCATTTAATCTGCTAAAATTTACTTTTGATTTGAAATACTTGTTCCAGCAGTTAACGAATAAAAAGCTATAATCTTCGCAGTCTTCGATTATTATTCACGAATCTCGTTTAACAATGCCATGTCACCGATATACATTTTCATCTTGATTTAGTACTATTACTACATATTCATCGGTATAAAATAACTCTTCGATTGAGTTAGCAACTTTTTGTAGTTGCTTGATAACTATTTAACTACAACGATAGCTACAAAATTCAAAATAATCGCTAGTGCGTATAATTATTTCAGTAATTTTGACACATTATAATGACATTTTGTTGTCGTTTTCAACGTCAAAATGATGCATATATTCGCACTAGTTGCAATATGAGATTTCATATTGACACTAGTGCTGATATAAACATTTATAACAATTTTATAGATTTAAGTAAATTTATTTACTATAAAACTGAATATGACTCAAAATTACAGAAAATTTTGTATGCAACATTTTGCCAAATTAGTGTTTCACACACACTATTGTTATTATAGAGCTAAATAAGCTAACACGCTATTTCTTGCAACTACTTCATCTCAAGCTTAATCGTTTTAAATGCATTTTATAAAAAATTGCATGTCACGATCTCTACCACCCATTTTCATTACATTTCCACTAGTTAATATATCATTCATGAACAAACAATCATAAAATGAATATTTTAAAAAATACAAGCGGTATTATTACATTTATTTTCTACAACTGTTAGCATCGAGATATTTCTCGAAATAAAAATAAATAAAATGTCCTTGAAATTGATGAAAACCGTCCTAAAATTCCTCCGGAGAAAAACTTGGCTAGACGCGGTCTTCGTAAACGACCCAAATTAAATAACGTATTTGATATCGCTTTCAAAGAAAATTTATATCTGAAATGTATTTACGGCATGCTCTGAAAATACACGAGCGTAAAGGCAGACATTTTTTAACGATATTCGTCGGGTTCCACATACCCGCCAATATCTGAAAAATTATGAAGTTGGAAATACACTTTTAAATTTATAACTGCAGCAAAGGCACTAAGTACAAGGGAGTACACAGCGAATATCGGGACTAAGTGAAAAGCTTCTTGCTAAACCTAATTTTTGTACATCACAACTCGCTCAAAGACAATTAAAGTAATCTCCAGAGGACGCCTTTAGCTTGTACGATCACCGCGGCCGCCGTGTTTACAATAAATTAACATCTTAATGCTTTTCGGGACCAGAAGATACATTCTCGCAGTCCCTGTTTTGCTTCTGTTCCTGAACAGCTTCCGTATTAATATATTTCTAATTTTCGTACTAATGAAGCTATCTCTAGTTATTTGCAATGCTTTAAATTATAAATGTTCATTTATTTTACAATCTAATATGCGACTGAGGAAAATGAAAGTAACGATTCAGTTTCATAATACCAAATGGGCCGTGGAGACTACAGCTTTTTGGCTTGGCATCTCTGTAATTTTATTTTAATTTTAATTTCTCAAATTACTAATCCGCCATATTTAAAGTTAATAATTTCTCAATTTCATTTTCCTTTGTGCTAATGAATAAAAACATTATAATAATCTCTGAAACTTCTTTGTGGCGTGAATCTATAATTCATATTCTTTTTTGGGTATTTCGCCACTCTGCAAATTAAAATTATTAAATAACGAATTAAACAACGGATAACGAGGGCAGATTGTCCCTCGAAACGTCCGTTGTTTAATTTGTTATTTAATAATTTTAATTTGCAGAGTGGCGAAATACCCAAAAAAGAATATGAATTAAAAACATTATAGATAACAATTATAGAAAAAAATCAAATGAAACCACCTAATAGAATAAAATATACCAGATAAAAGAATGAAATATGTCAAATGCTTCGCTCTGATTAACTTATAGAATTTGAGAGTTAATATCATCGCGTAAGTTCATACTTTTCAAAATTGATTAGACTCTGTCAACCCTCAACTTCGTGCTCTTTGACTACGTTACTTGATGTGTGGGTGATTGCATACATGAATTTATCATTTTACGAAGAGATGAATACTTCTATAACCTATAGAGCGTCGTGACCGTTTTCCCATAGCACACAATGCGTTGTGGTCAATAAAAACGACCACAAAGCATACAATTATTTGCTTTCGATGTTTGGTCGTTTAATATGACCACAGCGCGTAGTGCCCACTTTTTTCTTGCTCATGAGTATTTTTCTATGTTTTGGTGTAACATTACATACAAAGGTAAATCGCGTCTTTAAATATTTGCACTATTTTATACCGCTCACCATCTGCATCTTAATGTTTTATAATAATACAGCCTGCTCCAAATCAACGTCCCAGGTCTTCCTAGATCACATTTTCCTTTAGGTTTGCATGAAATCGCCAGTTTTTGAAGACATTCTTCGTTTATTCTACCTACTCCTTTCTTCCAATCCGTCTTATGCTATGGTTATACCCATTTAATAGCTTTTAAAGCTGCATTTTGAAGAAATCTTTTTACTTGGTGACTGTAATTTGCTTCCATTAAATAGAGTTAGTTTCCACTGTTCCACCAAATTTGAGTTGCGTTTTTCTCCTGGTTTCATTGCCTATGGTTGTCTGACTGATTCCACACTATTTCATATATAATTATAGTTTTTGGTCAAAATTTTGATTCGAATTGAGCGATGCATCACATTCGAAATACTTCAAGTGTTCTATTTGGTCTACGCTGGTCGTTTAGAACGATTTTGAATCTAATTTGATGTTCTAGCTGAAGGCCAGTTTTTAGATTTTATTACAAATATCTTACAATTCTATTCCTGAGCTATTTTGTCTATATATTTCTCTGTAGAGATCGGTTTCTGAAGATTACAATGGCTTGATTGTCTACAAAGAGAATCGAAATGATGAATTGAGCTTGTTGCTTCTAGGTCTTTATCATATCATCCATATATAAATTCAAAACAGCGCCCTTGCCTAAAGCCTTGGTCGACAAGTAGGCTATTAAGGTCTGTGTCCTTTTCATTTTTATTAACTCTACGTTTATATTATTCGCATTTGTTGCTATTTTACCGGTTCTCTTATTTACTCTATGTTTATAGGATCAATGTCATTATTGCTTCAACCACTTCTTCGTTCTTTTTTGCGTTGCACCATAATTTCTTATAATGGTCTATCAATCTGTCAATCTATTAAATTAATTCTGTTCCTCATCTAGATGTAAGATAGTAAAAGAATTTTTTCGTTTCGTGGCTTTATCTGTATCGTACGCGTCTCTCTTTGTATTGCTAATTTCTAGTAGTCTATTTCATATTTTTGCTCCTTTATTCAAGTCTTCTTCTTCTTCTTCTTCTTCAACAACAGCCCTTAACAGTCCATTCCTGGAAATAAATCTTCAACTTTTCACTCCATTTCTTCAAATAGTATTAATTCATAGACTAAATTCGATCTGGTTAAGCGACAAAACAACTATAAATAGAAACAGGAAAATATATGAATCCATAGTACAACCCAAAACAACATACAAATCTGAAGTATGGGTCATAAATAAAATGAATTAAAAAAGGACAATAGCAGCAGAAACGAACTGTGCAAAAAAAACAGAGTTGCAAGACTAGAACACAATACGAAAGAATTAATCATACAAAAAATTAAAATAGAAAGAACGAACCTCGATGTATTGAAGAGAGAAGATTAGTTTGGTGCGATCATGTAAGACGCCTGGAGGAAACAAGGTGGCCGAGAAGATTATGGAAAAGGGTCGTCAATCAAAGAAAAAAAGAGGTAGGTCACGTATTACTACATTACTTGGAAAAATGGAGTACACAAAGTCTGTTGAACAAGATAGGTAGAGGAAGATGCTTGGGAGGACCGAGAAGAATGATAACGAGCTACCGTGCCAGGTATATTAATACATACATTGCTGTGGGCTTTGTTCTCTATATATACCAACGGCATATTCCCTATCCTTGCATTAAAGTCTCCAGTCAGGATGACATATCTATATGGATTAGTTTTGTCGAATACTTCTTCTAGCTTCTTGTAGAAGTGTTTAGTGCCTTCTTTCCTATCTCCCTCAGGAGGATAGAGTCCAGTTATAGTTAAAATGTCTATTTGGTTTCTAACGCTAAGGCTTCTCACGCTTCTACCATAATACGCTACTGGGTGACGTTAAAAATTGCCATTGTGAATTTGAGATTCCTTTATAACTTTCAAGGTACTGTTATAGTTATTTTTTCTTTAATTATGGTACTAATTTTGTCTCTTTTGTATATAAGCACATCATGAGATACATCTTTTGCGATCCGTACGTTGATCTGTCGAATAACAGTAGTAAATTCACATAAGCACGTCAGCAGTCTGACGTTAGAAAGATCTTTTATTGATCTTCCCACATCTAGATCAGTTGTGGCATCTCGAGTAGAAAGTGTTTCACCACCACGTTACACCTTAACACAGTTTTGTATATCCCTGGGTAGAATCCTCCTCCTAGATTCAACGGACAACAAAACAGCTATTTCCCATTCATTTTTTACTGTCTAGTACCCCATCCTCCAATCATTTATTACGTAACACCTAGGAACATGGTAACTTATTACTCTCTCAAATATATTTGTTATTTTTGCATGAAAGCTTTTCTAGCTGTTATACTAAGCATAGATCAACTTGACCTAACAAGACTGTAACGCATTAAGATAAAATATCTGTATTTATAACAACTAAAAGACGAAGTTATTGTTCTTGTGAAAATAAATTCAACCACATAAAATTTTAAGTTACTAATCGCCAGACAAAATCCGTAACGTACTAAAGAAGCTACAATCCGTCACAATAACTAATGAATACTTCAAGAACAGAGCCCGTCAGATACGCCATTGTAAACTTGGCCCACAGATCGAGGCCTATAAAGAATCAAAAATACAGGAATTAATCTCCTTTTGGCCTGGCTATGACGTATAATGAAAAGCCATTCATTATATTTTTCCGGAGTTGAGCCCTAAAGATAACAGATAATACAACTTTTCCTACTTTTATTTCAGATGTAGTATATCTGTTCGTTTGATTGTTCACTCTGCATGTCGCTTAAAATGTTATGAGAATGCAACAACATTTGTACTTGGAAGCTGTAACATATAAACGCTGCAAACGGATTTAAGGGACGCGCTATACACTATATGAAAATGTCACTAGTGTCAGATTTATAACTTCTAGAAGACCGAGCTGGGATTTCCTCGTTTGCAACTCGCAATTTATATAGTTACATGCTGTCTACAAGTTCTTGTTACGTTACGGCAGCATTTATATACAAAAAGCATTCATCACTCCCGAGTCTCGAGAGAATTTCTGCTGGTGCCTGATTTCTTGTCGCGATAAATTTATTACAACCGAAGAAAATGAGTTAATTTTTAAGTCTTCCCAATTACTTACGTTTCTCAAAAATTGCATCTACCTCGGTGATACATGGGAGCAAGACTCACCTGCAACAAAAGAGCAAATAAGAACAGCAGCAAGTACGCAAGACATCAAAATTCCATTTACGCCCTGTCTCCAAAAATATACTAATGCCGCACACTTGACGCATGGGACCATTACGACTACTCTCGCCCTCACATATCATTTACAGCCGGGGCTGTTTCTACTTATCCGAATATATCCGCGATCACGTCGAGGCAAGTGCTGCCTCGAAAGGGTAAAAGTCCCTCGAAGCTCAAAAAGCCGGCAAAATTTTGGAAGCAAGATTTCTATCTCGCGTGGCACACTTCGATATCCGGAACATTCCCCATTTTCTGTAAACACGTACAGGGAATTTCAAAATGGGGATATTAATCTTTATGTCGCTCGGAAACAGGGTTTTTCCATTTCCCTCGGTATAAGTGCAACAAGTGTATGTGTTTCTGCACAAGTAAGTGCGAGAATTAGCATTTGTTTATCTTTCATTGCTCGCAATCCTTGTAATAAGCAAAGTCGAACAATTTTCCACAATATTTCCTTCTTTAATATTTAAAGGGTATTAAATAATAAATACTGAGACGATATGTGGTTTAGTAAGACAAATGTTTAAATTTTATAACACAATTTGTCGTTTTAGTCCTCCATAGCTAGGTGGAGTATTTCCGAGCAGTGATAAATTGGAGTAATGTAATGTCAGTATGTGTCAATTAGTGGTAACGATATTAGCAACCTACCAAAGGGAATCTGGATATTCCTGCCTAAACCAAACATAGTTTTATTGATTTATGATTTATCCGCACATTTATAATATTATACGCAGCAATAATTTGTGAATTGCCAAAGCTATGACTACATTTCAAGATCTACAATTTCTAAGAAAAAATATTCAGATCCGAAAAATTTTATTTCAGTTATTTATACCGGGTGTTGTAGTGTCTTCACACAAAATGTATTTTAGATAGTAAATATTATTCTTCTAAAAACATTTTACATTAACAGTTCTGTTAATATGTAAATATATCGGCATAATATTCAAGTCAGTGGACTTAGCAATATTGTGTTTTGACATTATCCCCCTTTAAATAAATGAGCTGCTTTGTTAAAACGTATTAAAAATATTTCTAATACGTTAAATAATAATGTTAATTCAAAATTGACGCGCTGTCAGAAGTGAATAGATGTTCAGGGAATTCGTGTTTTTTCGTTTACGTGCCTATTACAACTAGTACTCTCCGTTTTTTTTTGTTTTATTATGTCAATAAATGTTCTTCTGTAATACATTGTTTTCGGTTTTTCATTAACCGTGGAACGAATAAGTTCTAAAAAGCATGCACTGTTAATGTTGCACATGGCCACATTATATGATAACCATGTCAAAAATAACTACTAACAATCTGACCATAAGGTTACTGTTTCAATTCGATTATTATTTTAATATTAGCGAATCACCTAAGCTACGCTTCGGTTCAGTAATTTAAGAGAGATTTATTAATATAAATTAAAGAAAGGATGCATCGGTCGGGAATCGAACCCGGGCTGCCCGCGTCGCAGGCGAGCATTCTACCGCTGAACCCAGGTGCTTTGTTGAATAAGGCGCTGCTATAATGGTATATAGCGAATCACCTGAGCTACGCTTAAATAAAATTTTACTTTTTCGTACTGTTTCGAAAATAAAAACCAGCCTGCGATCTAAGTCTAAGAATCAGCAGAATTCTAAGCTATTATACAATTTAATCGGTCCAGTATCTTCGGAGGAGATAGCGAACAAACATACGAACAAATAAAGAGACCACTAATTTTATGGTATAGATTTTAAAACTGCTGTAATGCCAAATGCGAGGTTGAATTGAGAAAAGCAGGTTGATACGGGTTCAAATCTGGCCGTAACAGAAATCTTTGCTCGAAGCGAAAATAGTTTTGAACTCATTAGTTAAGTTAGCTTTAAGAAAGATTAAAGTATGTTAAATATGTGATGGGGGGGGAGGGGGGGGGCGTTATGGAAGTCACATGCGACCCATTAGTTCCTTTGCACTTCCTGACAAAAAAATAATGAATAAATGTGTAAAAATTGTGTAACCTGTTAAGCAGTCGCAAAAATGTATAAATTCATACATAGCATATTTATCAGATTGAGATTCACAATCTGGCAGTAAAGGCTTGTTCAATACTATTTTAGTATTTTAAAATTGCTCTAAGAGCACATGGGCGGTTGAATTGGGCAATGGACTGGGCTTAGTTACCAAATCGATATTAGTTCAAATCTCGCCGTTGCGGTTTTTCTCTAAGCGGCGATGATTTTGAATATTGGTTAAGTTAGCGTTAAGCTATATTAAAGTCTGTTGGATGGGGGAGAGCGTAATGTAAGTCGCATGCAACCGATTACCTCCGTTGTACTTCCCGCCGGTTATGAATGGTACTCGACAGCGAAAAGTAAAAGAGGCAAAAAATAATGAATGGATGGGTGAAAAATTGCAGTAAAGTGGAAGACACTCGCTGTCTAAAAACAGATTTTGCAGAAATAAAACTATGTAACCCTGTATAGGTATATAATATATAATATAATATAACTTATAAAATGTATATTCATATAAGAGTAAAATCTAATTATCCAGGAAGCATTAACAGTGCAGCCTTAAATGTTAACTCCAGAAAATATAAAGTTTTTACCCAGAACTTTAACTACAACACCGCTAGAGCCTGTAGTTTGAATCTGACGCAATATTCGAAATTTAATAGGGAATTCAAAAAGCAAACTTAAGGCTTTAAAGAAATCTGGAATTTACGAAATTAAATGTTCCCATTGCAATTCTAAATATATTGGGCAAACACGTCGTAATTTTGGTACTAGGTGTAAAGAGCATATAGCTCATTTCAGAATCAATAGATTCCAAAAATCTAGTGTTGTCCAACATATTTACAAAACGGGTCATAGTATTACGGAAACATGTAAATTTCAATATAATAAAATTTTGAACCAAGACTGAGGTCCCATTTCGCCCTCTGATATTTACTAGCTGTTAATGTTGACCCTGATTGGTCGCATAGGACACGTCCGGGTCAAATAGTATAAATAGTTACAATGTACGGGAGTGCTGACTTTCACTGGTGATTTCATGAAGAGCGTATCTTCGGGAGTTCACCTCAGACAACTTTACGTTTGTAATTTGGTAGAGATATTATCTTTCGAGGTTTATACTAGCCAACTTTGTCGGGTTTCCCTTCAGGGTTACTAAAGATGCCAGCTTAGCTGTTGAAATGCGTTTGTTAAATATTTGTGTGGTTATGCGTTTTTAACGATTTGTGTCAATAACTTTAACCTTATTATTCGCCATAGTTGGCCGCCTTTGATTGTATTACCACGTTATACATTTTTGGATATGACATCATCAAAGTTTTCTTAATGGAAACTCTCATTTTTATGATGCTAAATTTGGATAAAACACGAAACTGTGAAAACCACATTACAGAAGTTACAGAATCAACTAAAAACAAGTAGCTATTGAGCAGCGATACTTTATTTGATAGTGAATAAAGTACGACTAAATGAGCCGGGCTCCATAGCTCAATGGTTAAGCATTGTGGCTACTGATCTAAGGGTCAAGCGTTCGATCCCCCATCCCGGTGAGGTTTTTAAAAAATTAAAAATGCGGATGTAAACCTCTACAGAATGCCATCATTCGGAAGTGATGTAAAGCCGTGGGTTCCATGTCACTACGATGTGTAGCATGTAAAAGAGCCTTTGCTAGGGTTGGAACTCCTTAGTCTCGGCAAAATTCTAAGTAGGACTAAGGTACCTGATACTCTGCATGCGTAGACCTTGTCCACAGGGTTGGCAAAAAGGGATATGAAGGCCTACTTGCTTGACATCAGTCTCCCCACAAATACTACGACTATAGATGAAGTTAGGCTAATTCAACCAAAACTACTAGTAAAGTTCATGAAAATTCAAAACAGTTACTTGGACATTATCTGGCATCTAATGCTAGATAGTTTTAATGTCTAATTTTTTTACAGCAACAATGACGAAACACTGCTGAGTAGTAAATAAAATGTCAAAGTTCTCCGAAAACTAAATTTTTAGTGTTCCTTTCTTTAAATTTTAAGAGCAAATATGTCGAAACATATCAAATGCAAGGTTATAATTTTTGTATGCATCCGGTTGATGAAGTCATACCTAAAATGTGTGACGTGGCAAAAATCTTAGACGCCAAACTGAGATCAATAATCACGTTCAGATTTTTTTCTAAAATCCAAGGTTGTATTCTTAAAATTAGTTTCCTTTTTTACCCTTTGTGATGAATTCCAATATAAAATTGACCGCAGAATGTCACTTCAGTGTAATATACAGATGTACAATAATTACTAACTGCCTATTACTAATTGGTTACCGGTTAATCACAATCAACCTTGGCCTAGCTTTCACAGCTCCGTGCTTTCATGTCGCAGTCGCAGCTTGAGATGATTTATTAGATCTAATTAAAACTTGTTTAGACAAATCATGATTTTACGTAAAAATTCCAAATATTTTACATTATTTTGTCTAAATACGAATTAAGCCACTCGCAGAACTATCCTTTTTATTGCGATCTAGCATGCAATATTTAAGGGCAAATTAAAAGTGTGAATTCCGAATATTTCATTCTGCTTTGCATGCACAACCATTCTACCGTTTAAACTAAATGAATTTCCTGACTCGAACGGATATAGTGTACTGAAGTAATAAAACTCTTTTAAGAAGTAGAAATACAATAACCGCACCATTCAGTTGGTGCAAGCTATTTCAATTGCAAGAATTTGTATAGTTAGAATATGAATATCCTAGTTTGCGTGCAATATTCTGTATTTCGATGTTACAAAGAGTTTGAAACATGTATAAGTACATACAGAGTATGTACTACACGAAATTAACTTGCAAAGCACAGGTTATTACCGCTGATGCCAGAAATTATCTTTGAAACATTTGAGCACATACATCTACTTAGTATGGAAATATTCTGTGAAGTACTTTAATAATGTTTAGAAATAAATTAATAACTCGAACACCTGTATACAGTCTGTCCGCTGAGAAAGCTGATAATGAATATTATTTCAGAATCGTATTTCTGATCTCACTCTGAACCAAAAATATATATTCAATTGGTATTCACCCAAACTTTTTCATACTACCCTGCAGTTTCGTTGACTTACTAAAGATCTGAAATTACAAAATATCCCACCTTGATCATTTTTACAAATTTACAATATGACCTCTCAATCAATCGTGACCAACCCAAAGTTATATGAAAGGTTTCATGGAACTATATAACTCTTCCGAAGACAACAACCGCTTTGGTCTTAAAAGACAGTTCGGGAAATTAAGTAAAAAGAAGCATGTCACCTCTGGATGCAAACATGATAACTCCAAAAAGACATATCCTACCAGGATAATTTCTTCTGGTTTGTGTGGAATATTAATGCAAACAATAACGTTTTTCCCGAAATCGGACGCTTTTCTTCGTATTTGTCGATTTATATACGGGCTACCTGTAATACACGTTAAATTAGTACGCCACAATGGCGAAGCGGCATAAGCGCCGGGAAGACAAGCCTGAAGTCGCGAGTTCGAATCTCGGTCTCAGCCATTTTTAAAGTTATCCAAAGACATGGATACAAGCTCTATCCCTTTTTACCTTTAAATGTGAAATGCCGCATTATAGACACTTTACTCCATCCGTGCCCTCCATTAACGATATTGGTATATCACCGACTTGTTTTTAAACCAATAATTAATTCGCGTCTCCTTTGCAAATTATCTTTAGCCGAAGTAGTGGCACATATGGCGCGAACTCGTCTATAACGTAATGTGATAAGTGATAACAGCCACATCACATTGAAAGCTTGCGTCAGCTCATCTCATTTTATATTACTTTCATTAATTTAAATTAATTTGTAACAGAAACAACAATCTTGTAAATACACCACGCGACGTTACTACAAATCGACAATAAAACTCTTCAAAATTAAACAAAATACTAATTTGTTGCGAAAGGCTCATTTCTGAGTTCTGTGATTTGTATTTGTTATTTTAACACATAGTTTTAAACACAGCATTTAGTTCCGGTATTTAGAATGGATATTTGATTTAGCCTTGTAGTGCGCATTGTACGTATGTGCCAAATTAACAATGTTTTGGCCTTCTATTGTAAGTGACCATTGAAAGCACACAAATAAATATTTAATAGTACAATTTTACTACCAAGGGCAACCGCAATAATAAATTTTGGTTAAGTACGCAAAACGCCACCTCACTGAGGCCGTCTAAGTCAACAACTAACCTGTTCAAATCCCAAATTCTCGATAGAAGAAGAAGGTCTGCCCCACTATGGATCTGCGGTTTAATAACAATATCAGAAGCGTCCTAAAAACAGCTCCCGCAGCCGCAAAATCTGCTTACTAAGCGCAAACATGCCGGAGTAAATTGGATTTATCCCTACACTCGAAACCACAGGAGATTTGTATATCAAAAAGACATTTATCTTCTCTAAATTATGTTAAGAAGAGAGCGAGCTGCAACTGCGGCGCCATCCATCATGACAATAATTTAAATATCCCGCAGTTCGTGTTAAAGTTTCTCCGCGTGTGTTTTGCGGAACTCGAGGTGTAAATACAATATCCCGCATCATATCTCTGTCATATTCAATAGCAAACAGTATCGGAACTTCCCTTGGAGTATAGACATTCGTGATTACCGATGGGTACGCGATAAGCAGTGTACAGATTGCTTGTTTTGCTGTATCGCATATGCGCCAGTATCTCTATCTTTTAAGATCAAAGGAAAACTACATTACTGGTGGTGATACATAATCTCGCACACAATTAGGGCTTGATTGTTCAGTTTCATGGAGCAGAAATACACACGATGTCTGCTGTTGCATGAAGTTGGTGGTGCATGATAAAACGCTGAAGGCAATTCACACTCTTACACAAAAAGGACAAATTCTACAATGACTCCACAGATCAAGTGCAGATCATATCTAAAGGTTGTTACACAATTTACAAAATAATTAAATTTTACCATCAGAGTATGCGAGAGCGAATGCCTATGCTACAAGGCTACAAACAACACTGACATAGCCGACGATTTTGTTGGTTGGACATTTTATCACATGTTTTATCAATTAATCGAGGAGGCACACAGTTATGGTTACTGAAAACAAAATAAATGGCGCGTTATGAAATGTTGTTTCCAAATTTACTATAAAGGCCTCCATATTGCGCATGTCCGCCAGTCTGATTCTGATTGGTTGATGCTGTACCCAGAGCTACTTGAATTCACGTTAGATAAAAAAGCAGTGGTTTCAAACAACCCACCAACAATGCGCTGTGTCGTTCTAGCTTGTTTAGGTTAGTTGCAGCCTTTGGTAGTTTTTTAAATTGAATGCCCCATACGATTGTTTCGAAACCGCTAATCACATTCATGCATGAAGGTCGATTTTTGATCGTAATAAAGTTTTTGCCAAATTTTGAACCACCTCGTTATTCTTCAGATTTAGTTCTTCCTGATTTTATTTAAACCCAGGCTTGGTGTAACTAGGTTTGTCACTAATGAAGAAGTGATTTACACTACGAAGAAAACGTTTGCAATGGGATTGTAAAGCTACAACATCGCTGGGACAAATTAATTTACGTCACTAAAGATTGTGCGCTTTTTATTGGAAAAGTGTAAGTATAGGAATTAGGTACCCCTCCTATACAGGTAGCCTAAAATTGTACGGAACACGGCCATTACATGAGTTGGAAATGGTTCAAATACTATTTGCCTGAAGACTAATAAGTATTCTGAAAACAATAGTCTTAAATATTTCTAATTATTATTACGATGGTACCTTATAAAATTTATAGTAATATAATCAATGATAAATTTAATACAGCGTCATTGCAGAAACGTAAATATAAAAACTCCACTATTCCACCAAAATACGTTAATACGCATACGACCTGATATCTTTACCTGTATTCTTCTTCTACTTTTTACAGCATAATGCCTGTCTAATTCAGGGCCTCTTGCGACGTGGACTGCCCGCTGTCACGCCATTTTTGCAGGTATTCCTGCGTTAAAAATAAATTTGTTAATGTTACAGACTGCATATTGTATCAGTCTGAAAAAATATAGCAACAAGACAGGCAGTTTGTTATTACATTTCTTCTGCTCCTTGCATTTTATTTTTTCTTCATGCTTTTCTTCTGATTGTTCTACCTCCTCTAATTCTGATTCAGGTTCATTTTAATATCTTCATCGTAGATGTCATTAAGCGAGCTAATACGAAGATTAGAAACAATTTACCAAACTGCAGTAATTCATCTCACAGGTGAACTTTCTCTAGAAGGTCTCTTTCAAATTCGGAAAAAGTCGTGGGTCGACGTATGCATGTAGTAAATTCCATAGTTTTGCATGATCTTTCATCAAGAGCATCTTTGATAAACAGCGACTTCAACTCATCTTTCACCGCTGCACTGTTTGCGTTCCATTTTTGCATTCGTTTCTATAGAAATATCCATATCTACAGCTTCTGGTTTGGAGTTCATAGATGTAGATGTAAGGTGTAAGCATCATATATATTTTTCGTTAAATTTTTAATTTTCAGGAACTCCGTAAAACCTAGTCGTATCTGAATTCGCTACGTGTGTTTGTCCGCTGTGCGTTTTTGAGATTTTTCGGAATTTTTAATTTTTACTTCAGATTCGAATAGAAGATGGCATAATGGAATAAGAACGTATCAAGACCCAACCTCCTATCTCGTAAGAAACGTGAAGGAAATGGCGGGCAAACTTCGCTATGTATTTGTCAATCTGTGAGTTTTTAGAAATTTTGACTGCAATTTTGACTGTAGATGCGGATAGAAGATGAAAAAGTAGAAAAACCAACCTCCTATCTCGTAATGGACATGGACAAAATGGAGAGCACTAACTTATTAGAATAAAAATATGAATAAATTTACTCTGCCACAGTACACATAACTAAATGTTGCTCGCCACAAACATAAAATAATATTAACATTATATAGCAATTGTACATTGTAAAGATAAAATGACAACAAAGAAATTACACACTGTAGTTTTACATTATTACCACAACATCAACAAAATGTATACGCCAGTATAATACAAAACAAACAATTTAAAAACATGAAAACAACTCCATGTTAACACTCAGTAAACAATA
>OW679198.1:106805370-107053515 GCA_940337035.1 Agriotes lineatus
TATATTAATAATAGTAACTTATTATACAAGACGATAAAGTTAAATTTTATCCACGAGTGAATCGTTTAACGTCGAGACGAAGTCGAGACGTTAATGATTCAAGAGTGGATAGAAATAACTTTATCGTCGTGTATAATACAATATTTTTTTCTATAGCAAGAACTTTAACAATTTCAAAAGAAAATAAAGACAGTCAATCACATTTCAAAATGTCAGTAGCGAGATTGGGTTGCTACGATAATACGAAGTTGTCATATTTAATTTAAACAAAAGTTAGAAAATTAAATTACTTTATCTATCCTTGATGTTAAAGTGCTACTTTATCTACCCTTGCTGTTAAAGTAAAACTTGACCTTTTGTTTTGAGTTGATAAAAGCACACTTTAACATGTGCTATAGAAAAAAATCAATTTAGTGGTTTTAACAGAACATGAACTGTGATTTTTTTATTAACGAAGTTCAGCAAAGTACATCTATTCAAACAGTTCAATAATATGATTGAGCATACCAATATTCATGATTAACTATGTAGTATTGGCCATTTAATATTGGCCATTTAATAATGGCATGTTTGTATACGATGACGTCACCTTGTTTACTATTGGTTTATTTCCGAATGTACCCGCCAATTTGAACGAACCGGTTGTACTTAACTAAAGAAATTGCATTTTCGTCTGTCTTAAATAGCTAAACCCAGTTGGGTTTTCTCTAAAAACCTTCTAATCATTTGATATAAGACTGTAACGCAGTTGGCATGTTTCTTTTCATATAACGTTGTTTTGTCTAAATATTCTATATGGCGTCTTTCAGCAAGTACTCTAAGGCTATATTAGTAAGTACATACCTTGAAAAAAATGCAGATTACCTAGTACAACCTGGTCAAGCAAATGGTAAGAGACCTATATAAATTATATAAATTTGAAACAATGGAGTGGTAGATTGTATCGTGATAATTTAGTATGTTAATTTCACAAACACGTCTGTCAATCATATGTTGTCATTATCGAAGAAAGCTTATACAGGGTGTTGCAAAAATACAGTGCCAAACTTAAGGATCTTATAGAAGGCGTTGAAACATAAACAGTTTGCATATAAACTTTTTCTTTAAATTCCTTTCCCGCTGAGTTACAACCTCCTAAAGAGGATGGTGTGTTGGAACATTTTAACAGACACGAATTTGATTATACATAAATATGCACTAGAAAACCTGATTTATTCAAAACGTTTGTTGCTCTTCCAGTTTTTCACAAAACTAACAGTTTTTGCGTACAAAAATAATATACATCACGATGCACGGCACAGTTATACACCGAAGGCCTTGCATCATAATGTATTGTAATTTTACTAATCAACGAAAACGTTCATCAACGAGGTTAAAAACTCAATTATAGATATTTTTAGCAATTTATGAGTTTGATTAGTAAAAATTTTGCCGATATTAAAATTTTATACGAAAGGTATACGGCTAATTATTTAGTGAATTTTAACCTAATTGAAAAGTCATATTAGCTATATGAAAATGGAAGTACTTAGCAAATGAATGTTTCGCCTGTGACTTTCCTGGGGCGAGCTAATCACTGCGCGAATTTTGTAATCAAATTACTGCGCACTATGCAATAAATTGATAAAATTCCTATGCGTTGTTATATGTTTGATTGAAATAATCACTTTAGTATCTTGTTCAACTTTCCAGTAAAATGACAAAAACCTGATTTTAACCCATTTCTTTAGCAGCGTGTCTCTTGGAAAGGAAGACTTTGCGGACGCATGTTTATACGAACTTTTGTTGTCAATCCATGACCTAGTATCCTCTATTAAAATATGGCCAATCATTTAATTTACAACCTGTACAGTGGCGGCTCGTGCAGAATTGTGATGGTAGAGTCAATCAACGAATGCAAAATGCATTTTCTATCCCCTTCTAGTAGCATCTATAAAATAATTTACCAAACTTTCACACTAAAAATAAATATTATTTCGAGCTGTACGACGATTTGGCAGTAAATTATGAGTATAATAGATAATAAAGTAATTCTTTAGCGAAAATCCCAACGCGCAACGTTTCTTCTACCGGAATTGTACACACGCCGCCTTCATATGCTCCGCGGACGCGGGGTTTCATTGATAGAACCCGACGAAGTGAATATAAGTGCAAAAATTATAATCTGAAACGCGATACGCAGGAGTCATCGCAGGGGTCAGGTCAGGCTGAGGCTGCTTCAGGCTTCCTTTTTGATGGTTCCCATTAAATCTTCAAATATCCATATCTTTTGATTTACTTCTAGCCGCTCTGTACCCGCTGCAGTCTATAAACTATCGAAATGATGAGCAGGCGCTTCGATCTGGCACCACTGCGTCCATAATAGTAAGTTGTAATGAACGTACAGTCAGCTTATGTTCATAAAATAAAAATCACTCGTTCTTTAGTTACGCTTTAAAATGAGAAGCATGATGAAAAATAAGTACAAAAAATGCGTGTTTCTGAATTTAAAAAAATCCTGAACGACCAGTTATGGTAAGAAGAGCTACTTATAACTTAAAAACATGTCAAACATCAACTCTGCAAAGAGCGATAATTTATCTGATAGCATACTAGTATAGACGTTAACGGTATAGTGAAATAATTTACTTTTAAAAAGAAATATGCTAAACAGAGATGCAATGATTATAAAATATAATTTATCTACTCAAGTGGGATAAGTAACGCATTACGTCACTCATTTGATACTATTTCAGTTAGGTAATGAAGCTCATTACACCACTCAGTTATGTAATGGTTTTATTATGCAACTGAGTTGTGTAATGACTTCATCACCTTATTGAAATAGTGTCAAAGGAATGACATAATGACATTTGCCTACTAAAATATTTTGAAAATGACAGAGCTGACATTTCTCTTAATGCACTTTTCTCAATTTTAGGCAGTCGTAGATAAAATTTTGTACAATACATGTGTGATAATGCATCATTAATATACTTGTGTGCTTACATAACTCGTGCTACGCACTCGTTTGTAACTTACACACACGTATATTAATGATGCTGTTATCCCACTTGTATAGTAAATAACTATTAAATAGTAGAAACCGAGTAGCGCATGCATTCTGGAACTGCTATTAGGTATAGTGTAAATATCGATCGAAAACAGTCAATTAACAGATTAGAAATCATCATTTCACAAAAAGGTCCAGAATAATTTCCAAGACGTCGATTCAATACCTATCATATTCAGAATGATCAACCTGAAGGCGTGACGCTTCTTCGAATTAACCTTATAGCCCATCACGCCTGTTTTTTTATTATGGTATTATAGAAATTCGAATGTTTATTCATTATACCATATCACAATTCATTCACCATGGGCATTAAGAATATGTTTATGCCCAAGGGCATAAATATCAAGTAATGCTCGTGGCGTATACAAATTTGTCTTACTAGTGTTTTTGAATAACTTAAATAATGGATCAAAAAGTGGACGACCAACCATTGCTGTGTACGTAATTGGTCGCTAAAGATGAGCGGGCGTTATTTTTTAATTATTTTTTTTATTTTGGTACTCAGCCAACAGCCGTTAGGCCAATTATAGGCATCGTTGTACATTTTATGGAGACTTCCAACCCCACTAACGACTGTCATGATGTTATTATGACATCCGGGACCAACTATTTCCGTGGCAGCCGTAGCACGAGGTGCCGGGAAAAGCAGTCGTGGAACTCCCATCCAAGTTCTGACCAGAAAGAGCGTTGCTTAACTCCACTGATCGAACGTGGACGCTTGTTCAAGCTACACCACCCGTGACCTTTATGAATCATAATGCCCACATGACCGCCAGTTATGGATTATAATGCTGATAGTGCTGTTGTTATGGACTTGTTTATACAGGGTGTCCTAGAACAGCCTCCGCACCGATTAGTCATAGATTCCTTAGGTTATAATAAATCGATTAAACCTAATATACCTTAGTACAAAGTCCCTTCGGTAAGAAGTGATAGGGCTTTGAAGTTCAATATTTATTTTTTATTTTTATATTAATTTCCGCAAATGTAGAGATATCGATTTGAATTTTGGTATACATGCGCACTATTATGTACTGCACTAGTAAAAAATGTTTGATACACTTCACTGTAAGAGACACTTTACCTATACCTGAAAACTCTTTTATTCGCAACCATATATGTAATGTTAACATTTCTGACCTCATTTGAGTGGGGGAAGTCGTACATTTCAGCCCGCTACTTCCCGCACTCACTTTCCGCTCAAGTGCGGGAAGTGAGTGGGGGAAGTACATTCCCGACCGCTGAGTAGGTAGGGATACTGGGAATCTTGTTAATCCATTCATGCGCGTCGCAACCTGTCGTATCATAATATAATAATTTTTCCAATTATTGTTTAGAATAAAGTGGTTGCGAATAAAATAGTATACAAACCTCGACAGGAAGTTTCCTTAGTCTCGAGATAATAGCTGATTTCGACGCTTCGCGTCTCAATCAGCTAACTAATCTCTCGACAGTAATGAAACACTTCCCATCTCGGGCTGTAATATACTATTTAGCTATCACTTTGTTACTTATTAACTTGTTATTATTAAGTGAGAAGCAAGAAAATGGAGATATATTTTAGGAGGACGAAATATATATCATTCGACTCAGCTTGAAGAGTAGATTCCAAAAATATATAGAAACCGGAAATCGGATTTCTTTTCCGAGGTCGACTTCCGGTCAATTTTTTTATTATTAACTGAGAAGCAAGAAAATGGTAATATATTTTAGGAGGACGAGATATATATCATTCGACTCAGCTTGAAGAGTAGATTCCAAAAATATATAGAAACCGGAAATCGGATTTCTTTTCCGAGGTCGACTTCCGGTCAATTTTTTTATTATTAACTGAGAAGCAAGAAAATGATAATATATTTTAGGAGGACGAGATATATATCATTCGACTCAGCTTGAAGAGTAGATTCCAAAAATATATAGAAACCGGAAATCGGATTTCTTTTCCGAGGTCGACTTCCGGTCAATTTTTTTTCATCTCGTGTTAAATTCTTAATGTCCAATTATTGGCTCCCCTAATTACTTTAGAGCTAAAGTGTAAATACATTTTTTGTAGAGAAAAAAATACTGCATCTATTCATACTGTTGCTAACCATTTTTCATTTTCCATAACCGAAGGAATGCAAAAAATAAAAAGTTTTTTATTATTAACTGAGAAGCAAGGAAATGGTAATATATTTTAGGAGGACGAGATATATATCATTCGACTCAGCTTGAAGAGTAGATTCCAAAAATATATAGAAACCGGAAATCGGATTTCTTTTCCGAGGTCGACTTCCGGTCAATTTTTTTTCCATCTCGTGTTAAATTCTTAATGTCCAATTATTGGCTCCCCTAATTATTTTAGAGCTAAAGTGTAAATACATTTTTTGTAGAGAAAAAAATACTGCATCTATTCATACTGTTGCTAACCATTTTTCATTTTCCATAACCGAAGGAATGCAAAAAATAAAACTAGCATTTTAACCTCACTTCACTTTTAGCACATGTGCTAAAAGTAGTCACTTTTAGTGAAAAAAGCTAGCGCTAAAAGGTCTACTTTTAGTGGTGGTTGTAGATAAAATAATTTACCACAAAATCCAGATAAATATTTGATCACGTAAGAGAGCTATCAGCTTTTTCCCTAAGTGGTCGATATTCGACTACTTTCCCGTACGCATCAATATGGTGTCTAATGCAAATCCTCTATGGTCGGTCTTGAAAGTCTCCACTTAGTGGTATCCATGTATCTTCAGAGAAGCTATAATAACTTTATTTGTGTAGTCATACAGTCTACAGATGGAAGCTATTATAGCTCTTTATAATATAGTATATTAAACATTAAGGGAAGTAAGGTAGCTTCGAAAAGAAGTGGCAATATTCTTCCAAAGAACGAAAGCCTTTTATATTCTATATAAGGTATAGTTACCAGTCTAGGACGTTTTTGCGTCCGAGCGACAACGAGGGCTAGCAATAAAGTCCAAGATTGGTTAATTACTTACTTCCCGAATTGTTTATAACATTTTATGACTAGAACATAAAGTTTACAAATATGTGGACAACAAACAAATGTTTTAGTTTCAGTTGCTACTTGGCGGTAAATAACTTCTTTTTTAACTTGTAACATTTATTAAAATTTTAAGTTATTGTTCGTTACCGACCTCATTATTGATTTATTATTGTTTTTTACTAGATCACAATCATTACCCATTGTTTTTGTGATCATGGCTACTTGAGAATTACACGTCTTAATGACAACCAAAAACCTTTGATGGACATTTTAAGGTAAACGGTTGCTTTCACGCTTATGAACTAAGAGTACTTTATGTTTACGCTTTTTAATTTTCTTTGGGATAATACAATTTAAATAAATGTTATAAGTAACAAAGTTATAGCTAAAAAGAGTTTTCAGATATAGGTAACATAAAGTAAAATTCAATTTACATTTGTGGAAATTAACATAAAAATAAAAATAAAAAATTGAACTTCAAGGCCTTATAACTTCTTACTGGAGGGACTTTGTACTAAAGTATATTAGGTTTAATCGATTTATTATAACCTAAAGAATCTATAACTAACCGGTGGGGAGGCAGTTCTGGGACACCCTGTATATTCCATCACAGGTATAAACAACCAAAAATGTACTATAACGACATAAGATTTGTAATACATTATACGCAGGATTTGAAGAAAAGAGAGCAGAAACATGCTTAATGACATGAAAATCAAATACGCGAAGTAACTGTAAATAAACCAACCTTGTGTAAGCGACTCTCGTTATAGCGTGCACGTTTCCCGAGTAGCAGTCAGCTGCGAGCTTTGCACTTCTTTATTTATGGCCTGCTGCAATTTTTTTCCCTACACCGATTCTACAGCTTAAACTATTTCTTCTGATATCAATTAGAGAGTAATTCGACGATCGACGTTCAGTATAACATCCTAGATCCAAGGTCCTCTACTTCCAGTAAACTTTAGCTTCCACCAACTTTGCAGTTAAAATGTTCGGATTTTTTAGTCGAAGCAAGGATACTCATTTGAGCTACAGTAATACCGAAGCGAATTCAATTACTGTAAAGTTATTGCAACGCCGCCCCAGAGAATACGCCGCCCCAGGCAGGCCCTTGCTTACCTGTGCCTAGAGGCAACCCTGATTCTTTACGAGCGCAGTATCCGTTTCCGCTGAAAGCAAATATGTGTGGCATAAATTGAATTAACCTGCGGAGATCCCTGCGGGTTGCCATCCATGTTGGTCTTTCTGGAAGCGAAACGCAATACTGGTGCATACGTGGAAGGAATCCTGGCCATGAGAAAAACCTCTATTTCGGCCGATTTAGCGAGTTCACTTTAACGAGCCCAAGTTAATTGTGCATTTGCCGAGCGGGAATCGGGAAATGAGGAGTTGACTGCACAGGTGGTTATAATTAAAAATTAAATTACTATCGGTTTTAAAGGCCTGGAGACGCTTGGGAGAGGATCCCTTGCCATCTATCAAGCTGAACGAAGCCTGCATAACTCATGCTGAATTGTTATGAAAATAAACAGCGGGCTTCATAATTTTTAAAAAGTTCTGACAGTCAGTAAGCGTTTGCAAGCAAAACGTTGCATTTGCAACAACAGGATTTCGCGAATGGCAGCGTATTTGGTGCAAACACGTGCCCGAAAATTAACATACGTACACAACTTTTACAAATGTTTTGTAAATGTAACCGCGATTTTGCATTTTATAAAGTTCAGTACAAGTTGAATTCCAGGCCAAGTCATTTACGTAGTTTCTTTTCCAAATTAGTGTTACTGATTTAAAATAAATTGCTTGTAAAACTAAATTGTATGCTAAAGTCGAGCAACAATTTGTGTGTATGTTTAGTGAAACAGTAAACTCAACCTTTTACACATATTTCTATACATCTTTATACTGTGTAGTACTTCGAATTCGATTACAAATACACTACGCAACACAAACACATTCCCCATCCTTTGAAAGAAAATAAAAAGTTTGTGTAATTGTCGTTAGATGGCGCTGAAAGAACTAAGCCCGATAGTGGATGAGCAAATCCGACCAGTGACGATACGACGCAACTTCAATCGCTTTTGTTTTATATATATAATAAATGAACATGATCAAATATCGATACATGATTTAGTTGATATAATTTTTAATATAATTTGAAACTTCTGTTGTTACGTGTAATAGCCCGACAGTTGTAACAAAATAAATTATAACACAAAATCTTACCTTATTCGGCTGGTGAAATGCCCGTTAGCTCGTGAATAATATACCAGTAAAGTGGTCGTAGTTGAAATACAAAACAAAACACCAATCATTATAACTACAATGTTAATTAATGGGCACCAGGCTCTGTAAAGTGGCTTAAAATACCTCGATAGAGCCACTCGAGGTAGTTATGCTGATCGTATAAGGTCACAAAAAGCACCAGATATTCAATAATAACGGTTATATTTAGTAGGTTAATTACATACAGTATGCAGTGTGTTTCACTTCTCACCTTCACACACATGTATCTCCCTTATTTATAATCTGATCGATTTCAAATTGTGTTCACTGATACTACCCTTTAAGAAGTTATTTTTACAATATTTAAATCATTTTACCGCCAACTTGTATCATAATAGGATCAAAAATAAATGCGAAAATTAGTTCTATGAAAAAAGCTTACTCAGAATCACAAAATAAGGTAGTATAATTGACCAAATTTACAGTCGATCGAAAAATAAATAAAAAATATAAAGGGGTGATTATTTTTGTGATTCTGGGAAACTTTTTCTAATAATGTTTTGCGATAAAACTAGGCCTAATTGATTAGAAAAATGTTTGCATCTACTTTTAATCGCAATAGGCTACTGATTTGCAATAAAAAGATTTATGAATTGTAAAAACAGCTTTTTAAAGGGTACTATAACTGACTAAAATTTGAAATCGATCAGAAAATACATAAGAAAAACAGGGGTGTTAAGAAGAGAAATGAAACACACTGTATATCTCCTCCAAATAATCAATCAAATGCGTACATAGGCATGTAAAATATCATAGTTAAAATTACCTA
Source organism: Agriotes lineatus (assembly GCA_940337035.1). Classification (NCBI taxonomy): domain Eukaryota; kingdom Metazoa; phylum Arthropoda; class Insecta; order Coleoptera; family Elateridae; genus Agriotes; species Agriotes lineatus. The sequence goes on from OW679198.1 coordinate 106,814,464, forward strand.
GCAATCTGACAAATTAAAAACGCAATGCGAGTCTGTAATAGTAAAATCACGATTATTATAGTGTGTTGCAACTCAATATTAACGGTATGCAAGAATTCTCAAATAGCGATTACTAACGTAATCATTATTAAAGATCTACTATAAAACCTGTATAGTACCTTACTACAAACGTGTTACCAACAACTGTTAAAATTTTTAATTTACGCTATTCTGTCAGTGCAGTCCTTAACATAATTAAAGATTATACAATTTCACGTAATGGCTGCAGTGCAAGTAAAACATAACAATAAGGACTACGACTTCTCCAAAACGCAACGCCACTGGCTGGATGTAGACCAACAGCTAGAAACTTCACCAACCGTGAGGACTTGCAGCTCATAATGAATCCACAAATAAGACGAAACAAACGTCAAAAAACGTTGTAAAAGCCCTTAGTTGGTGTTCGGATATGTAAGTGAAATTTGTAAACTTTAATCCCCATTCTAGGATGCGAATTATGCCCCTCAACACAGCAATCACAAATGCAACGTCACCGCTTAGTACAGAAACCAAAAAGGCCACTTGCCCCTAGGAAATTTGCTTAGAAAATTGTGTTTAACACTGTCTAGTATCAACTCTCTAACCTTTGTTTTTCACCAATAAATAATCAGAGAAACGAAAAATTTGCCAATAGCGTCAAAACTCCCCAACAATTTGTGATAGTAACAAAAGTAACCCTAGACATAAATTTATTGAACTAGTCATACAGAAAGGATACGTTTTACTTGTTATGTAGAAAGGTTACCTAACGTCTTCATATTGAACACAACATTTCCATAAGGCAATCCTAGAAATGCAAAACACACATTGCCACTGTTAAGAGCTTTGAAATAAAATTTCCATGTATTAACACATTAAATACACCTTCATAATACAGTACGTTAATATTCTCGTATAAATATATTAACATTTCAATATCTCATATTTCAAAGTATTCGCCTTGTAAAAATATCGAAAATGTCAACGTTAACACCATCGCATTAAAGTGTGACAAACGATACCAATACTATACCCATTAACTTTTTACAGATTCAAAAATAATCAGTACCAACTACAACTAGCGAATACCGAATAATCCCCTATTATACACGATGAAGATCGCATTCGTCATTGTTAGTTCCATTCTAGTAATATCCTTCGCGGGAATATCAGAAGGTAAGTGACCACTTCTCTGTACGACGAAAAGCCGTTATTCAACAGATATTTCCTAAAGGTGGATGTCCTAACATCGTAAGCAGGAGCGAATGGGGTGCTCGTTCCACCAAGTTAAGCAACTTGAAAATAAATCCTCCCTCGCACGTCGTCATTCATCATTCTGCAAGCAAGCCATGCACCACGAAAGCGGCTTGCAGCGCAATGGTGAAGTCCTTCCAAAATTTCCACATCGACAACAAAAAGTGGGCTGACATCGGCTATAACTTCTTGGTAAGTTCTACTCGATTTTCAAATAGTCAAATTAGTACACCTATGCGTTTTAGGTGGGAGAGGATGGCAACGTGTACGAAGGCCGCGGATGGGGCAAAATGGGGGCTCACGCGCCCGGTTATAATTCAAAGAGCATCGGGATATGTGTCATTGGCACATTTACATGTGAGTATTTCAAGCCTGCTCCAAGTTAATTGTCGAACTAAACGAACAATGGCGCGTTCCAGCTCAACTGCCAAATACCGCCGCTCTGCAGGCTGTGAAGGACCTTATATCTTGCGGTGTATCCCAAGGAAAAATAAGGAAGGAACATCGCTTGGTTGGGCACAGGCAAGTTAAGTCGACGGAGTGCCCTGGAAACTCCCTTTACAATGAAATCAAGAGCTGGTCAGACTGGACTTCCAAGCCTTAAACCAGTGCTGGAAAATATGTAGTTTCACTTAAATAAATAACTGTTAATACCTTTACCAAAATTGTAATAGGAGATTAGTTAATCTCCTATTACAATTTTTTAAAATTCAATTCAAAAAGTCAAAATTTAACTTATTACTTAATACCTTTACCTCAAAGCAAATTACAATGACAATAATATTCGTTTGTAAAGTTATCACATATAATGAACAATTGAACATGCACGGTTCAGTTTCTCATTTTAATGTAAAAACTATTCACCTTTATTTTGGATAGAGGTGGACCATGACTTGCTTTTTTACTTTTTTACATTTATTAAATGTTTGTAACGTTTTAATTTTGTCAAACTTAAAATATTTGTCAATGGTACTTCAATTAGATGATTACATAAGAATCCGTCCGTTTAACATATATCATTGTCCTACTATATACAAATTCGATATATGTATAAATTATTGTTATTTCTTATACTAAAGCTAAATAAACAAAGTATGAAACTACAGGCAATTTATTTCAAACCCATTTCGACTGCTATGATATGAGTAGGAGGAATTTCAATCATACAGAAATTTCATTAAAACCAATTTCCCGCTGTACATGATACATACCTATATGTATATTTCTCAGCCAGCTAATTTACTAATGATGAACAGCACTCCAATATCAGAGAGAATCACATTCATCCTCAAAGTTTCAGTTTATAATACATACTTTTAACAAATTTAATTAACTAACATGTATGGATTTTTAATACAAATGCCAGCTTGCGACAGAAAATATTAAACAAAAAAACTACGAATTAAATTTTGTGAATTGTCTGTTTCGATTCCTATTAACCGTTCGTTAAAATACGGGTCATTACAATTTTTATAGTGACGAATTAAATTACAATAAAAACTCAAATATCACAAGTACGTAAAGTATGTAAAAATGTGAAGACAATTTTCTTTTTATTATGATAACTTTAGTAATATTAGTGATGCATTATATTCTTTTTTTATATTTTAAAACACAATGGTTAAAAACATCTTAAAAATGGTAGGCTTTATTCACTACCAATATTGACTAATTATAAATGATTCCACTGGAAATATTTCTATCACTAATGTAATAAATATAAATAATTAAAAAAATATATTAAAAATGAAAATCAAGAAATATTTGGAAATGTTCTTGAACTTTCTGTTATATTGTAATTCCATCTGCTTTTAAATGAACAAACAACAAAATTAAAAGTAAATGTCAGGCTTTCATCAATAAGAGCAACAAAATTAAACGGTTGGACGTACAATTTTGCAGAAATATGACCTACACTTCAGTTCGCCCACTTGTTAAGTATTTAATTATTCAAACTCACACGTCGTCAGCACACCTAAAAAATCTGCATTTCTTGTTTCAATAAATATTTCAACTATTTTAACTCAACTTACGACCCAATATTTTTTCTGAGATCAAAAATTAAACAAAAAATGAAAAAGGAATTAATGTTTAATCTCAGTTTGTACGTCACTATTGATAATAAAACCTTTATTTTTAATTACCGCCGTAATTCTTTGAAGCATTGCATTTACTAAGGTGACAATCTCGTACAGTAATTCATTTCCCAATTTCTTAGTCTTTGAGTTAGTTCTGATAAATGTCTCTCAACGCCTACGCAACCGTTTCTTCATTTTATTCCACAATATGCCAATAGGCGACACGCCATTCAAAGAGGTAAATATTGCTATTTGGGAAACAACTCTAGCTTACCTGTCGCTGAGGTGCAAAGTCCCATGTGCCGCCCCTTCTTTTTTATTGTATTTCTTAAACTTTTAATTAGCTTACCAGAAATCGAATCACTAATTGTCTTTTTCTGTCCAATAAGATGAACCGTATATACTCCAGTATTACTCCACGCTATCAAATTGCTGATATTTTTTTTTAATTTGCTTTTATTCGCTTAGGAGTGTTTCTTCATTTTTTTTAACTTAAAAAAGTTCTTCTAAAGCTTCCAAAACCTTTGGCAACTGTTTGAACCGCTTGTGTTTTATGACAACGCGGTCATATCTTCTCATTCATAACGATGCTTTATCTTCACGAACGCATTACAGGGGAACTCTAAATGTCGAATTTGAAAAAAAATGAGTTATGTAACAGCCGAATCATACAATATGGAAATATCGCTCAATAAAACACAGTCAATGGCAATGTCTAAAACACGGATCAAGTTATGAAGTTTAACTATCTCAGAGCCGAAATCGCTAGCTGTAGGGCCTCCAACATAGAAAATTTATATATGCCAATCGAGGGCAAAGTAAAGATATACAAAACAAATACGTCCAATATTTTGTTACGCAAATGAAACTAAGGCTTATACCAAGAAAACGAAACAAAAACAACGCACAGTAGAAATAAAGGTACTACGAAAGCATCCATAAAAGAGGGTTGTGATGTAGATCGCCTGGTAAAAATGGATGAAAAAATGAAAGAAAAAAGAATTGAACGATCATGTATTAGGTAGGATACCAGACACAAGGCACAAATACCGATCGGAAGAAGACAACCAGGACGACCACCCAAGAGATGGGCCCAAACCCGGGTCTCCTGTTCCTTGCACCCCCGCTTAATAGCTCCTGGGTCTTGTTGAAAAGTAAAATCTTGCTTACCGTCTAAAGATTCTTGTATTGTTGGTACTGTTTGTTCGAGTCAAGATTCTTCTAAGATCTGTGTCGACAATCACTCACAGGACCTTTAAATCGAGAATTAACGAACTAACTTGTTCGCCAGTGGTAACTTTTTTATTATTAAAGATAGGCGTTAAGTTAAATAGAGAAAGTGCCCATTAAAGCTAGGTGTTAGGTTAAATAAAGAAAGTGCAGAGACTTTTTAAGGTTACTACAAATATTGCATTTAGTTATTTATAACACTTCCGGTTTTACAAAAAATTGCATCAACTTTGGATTTTTAAATTTTGAATTTTTGGATTGGAAACAATTTTAGCTTTAAAAACTATAACTACAGGGTGTCTCAAAATTGACGCCCGTGCTTCTGAGATCTGATTCAGGGGGCTAAAAAAAATAAAAAATGAAGCGTGGAAAATTTTCCGATTGTCATTTGTTATCGAGTTATTGATGAAAATGTAAATAATAACTATTATCGTCGGGTCGCTTCAATCTGTTGTGTAACACAATTCAATAAGGTGGCTATGCGATGTTAAAAATTTATTAATCGTTCTGTCATATGGATAAGTATTATTTTCTTCGGTTTTGTGTGTTTAAAATGTAACGATACTATTGCAATCGTGATTACGTCGATATGTTTTTTGTTGATATCTCGATAACAAAAAACAAACGGAAAAATTTTCCATCCTTTATTTTCGATTTCTTTTAGTCCCCTGATTCAAATCCCAGAAGCACAGACACCCTGTATATCTACATTTACCCCTTGGTGAAATATTTCACTTACTATTTGTCTTTATTTAATTAAAATCGTGATCGTCTTGAAACAATGTACAGTTATAAATAATAACTAAAAATGTATTCATTGAATATTGGTAATACTATTTTGCATAGATCATAATATTGCTATTTAAAAATCCAAAAGAGTACATTTATTATGGCTCATCTGAGTGCTTTAATAACCTAGTAAAATCTACTTTTTCAAAGTATTGGATTCATCGGATTCGATCCTGCAAACGAAGTCGAGGTGGACATTTGAATAATGTGTTATTCAAAACATAATTGTCATAAGTTCTATTATAAAATAGTGAAAAAGTTTTGCTTTTGTCTCAAATATGTTGTATTTTATTTAATTTTAAAAACATGTCGTTCCTATTGGGAAACCTTTACTTTTTAAAAGTAAAATTGTGTTCTAAACCAAAACTAAAAAACACAAGAAATTCTATTTAAAATAAAAAGTTCACACAATTTAAATTTAAATCGGAAATGTCAGAAATAACAAAATTTCATATTTGCAATACTCCGGCTACTTCTCCTATTTAACCAAATTTGTAACTTCGAAAATAAACAGTTGCCAATGGTGGACAAGTTAAAATTAGCACCCTGTATACAATTCCACTGTTCAGAATGCTAGTTTTGATGTTTTAGCTCATTTTAATCTATTTGTATTTTGCTTTCTTTTCGGTAGTAGCTTTTTCTTTTCCGGTATCCTAAACAATATGATTTATTTAAATTTTCACTCGCACAACTTAAAAATAAAACTTTTTATGCAACCGTACCGCAAAGTTGATTCTTACGGATTAATTGCGGTTGCGAAATTCGTTTTCGCGGCCGTTACTGTTTCGCGGTCGTAAGATTTTCGGTTGCACAAAAGTTTTATTACTTCCCTCGTCTGAAAGACGAAGGAAGTATTGTAATCACGAAAAAATCACCTTCCGAGATTTTTTCAGATCTTCACGTTTCAAGATCCCTAGATAACGAAAAAGAGGTTTTCTCAATTCCGTCAGTCTGTCTGTCTGTCCGTCCATCCGTCCGTCCGTCTGTTGGCAGTATAGCTCAACTATTTGTCGGAGGTAGACGATATTTTGCATGCATATTATATATCTATCTCGCATGAAACCGGTACAATTTCATACAAATATATACAGGGTGAGTACCTTAAAAAAATAAAATTTTGTTTATTTTTGGGTTAATTTTGAAATAAAAGGAAGTAATAACTTTCACATAGGTCAGGTTTTACATTTGCCGAAACTAAGACTCAACCGATAATGGATAATGTCACAAAAGAGTAAAAATGTTTCAACCATAACACCGTGCTCTTCAAGACAGGCGCGCGCCGGACTTATCTGGAGAGACTCGGTAGCGCAGATAGAATTTCCCTGTAGTTATATCCGTTTCAGAGATTCGGTTTGGATTGAGCATTCTGCAGAGCTGCAGATGCAGATGTTCAAACCCCAGCGGGATACATTTTGTTTTTATTTGAAAATGTATTTAATTTATTAGAAACGTGAAGATATTTGTACTCTTGACTTATATAGATTTTTAAAATTATTTAGTGCCACAATGTTGACGAGGGAAGTTCTGGGTAAAGCCTTTTGCAATTTTTTTTTAGATTGTTCAAGTGAAATTTATATAAATCATAAAATATCGGAACTAATTATATAAGGTTCAGTGTTGATGAAACGACGGACAGCTGCGGAAGATATATGGCAAGTTTAATTCCCGGCATCTTAAAACGAAGATATTCCTGCTAAGGGATACGTTGTCAGCTGCAAAGGGTTGCCTAAAACGAACAGTGACGCAATTACACGGTTTGTAAATACCAGTTTAACATCTTTTTATCTTCCAAATGCCGTACCCCTGGACAAAATTCTGCTGATGATTTCGGACGCCGCATGCTTAAGACTGGTAAAAATTTGAAAATATTTTATGAAAAATTGATCCATTTCATATGTCTTGCACATGGACTGAATAGGGTAGCTGAAAATATACGACTGCAATTTCTATCCGTTAGTAAGTTAATTACAAATTGAAAAATCATTGTTGTTAAGGCCCCTTTGAGAATACATCATTTTAAGGAAAACTATCCTGAGGTGAGTACCGACTGAACCAATTTTGACCACATGGGGGACGTGGCTGAAAGCAGCGTTGTATTATTGTCAGTACATAAAAAAATTTGAAGAAACAGTTAAAGAATTTTCTAAACTACTTTCTCAGTCAAGGATTGCCTTGACGTTTTAAAAACTTGAGAGTTACGTCAAAATCTGTCTTTTATTAATTGTAAGTAGCTTTGTTAGTGAAGCGATAACGAAGATTATGCTTTTTAAGCACTAATTTTTCATTTTTTATACTTATAAATCCTCTCCCTAGTTATACCATTTTCACATTTTGCGAGATCTTTCAGAACTATAGCACGTTGTTGCTGATATAAATTTGTTGATTTATAAATTTTATACTAATAACTTAAAAAAACGGAAACTGCAAGCCTGTCGATAACTACTTTCGTGATAGTAAATGTAGGTCCCAGTCAACGTATTTTTCCTGGTTATTATCTCTGATCCTAAGCGAATCTATTTATTCTTGCGACAGTAATAAACTTTTTCAAGCCACAATAGGCCAAATACGAAAAGATACTAATTACGTCTCCTTATGAGAAGTTTCGCAAAGATAAAATGAAGTAGGTACGAAATTGTCGTTGCTCTTATGAATGTTTTATTCAGTTATGTACGCAACTCTATTTGGCGACTTTATGTTAACTGCCACTTTGTAAATGTTTTTTGGGTGCATTTATAATTACTATGAAAATGATACTACAGAATAAATATTTGCAAAGGTTACTAACTTTACAAAATCTGTTATGGTTGTGCATCCGATCGTGGCTATTAGTTTTGTGTGTACAATATATATTTACAAATCGTATAGGTTCTCTTGCACTAAAGCTTAATTAATTGATGGAAATCCTGTATTTCTTAACGGAAAAGATTATTAGAATTAGAATAACAAGATACACCCTATTTTCCAGGTAAAGAGTTGCTTGCGTTAGTGAGATAAACATCGGCACTTACTGAAAACTCAGATAAAACATTTATCAACAATCAGTTAAAAATTCAACGAGTAAATAATAGCTGCGAACGCACAGCATTACAATCTCTTAATCCTATCTCAATATTCCATCTAGCGCATCAAAAGATATCATCAAACCGATAAAAACGCCAAATTTGATGTACAAATAATCGCGAAATTGTGGAACCGGGTTAATATAAATAAGAACAGTGTATGTTAGTGTTTAATTATCAGTCTGACTCGTTATCCATCCACAACCATGGGTATCATTTCAGTCTCAAGTGTGGTGCTGCTGCTGGCCGTCGCCTCGACGTCGCAAGGTTAGTGCAAATTTGAATTAGCAAAGAAAACCTATTCATATATGTTCAATAATAGCCGCCTGTCCGAACATCGTAAGCAGGAGCGGATGGAACGCTCGCCCTGCGAACAGCAGTCCTTTGACAGTTAACCCTCCAACGCATGTTGTCATCCATCACGCAGCAAGTGCCCCATGTACAACGAAGGCGGCTTGTAGCTCGATGGTGAAATCCATTCAAAATCAACATATAAGCGTTAACGGATGGGCTGACATTGGCTATAACTTTTTGGTGAGTATTTGGAATTGGTCTGTTTAATGCTGTCGAAGACCGAGGACTTGTTCTTAAAAAAAATCATATTACATAATTACATCAACACAGCACATAAAAACGTTGCAGCCAAAGTTATCTACTACTACTTCTGATGTTAATAACATTTAATTTTTTTATTTAATGAAATCCTTGTATATGTTCAATGATGGCGTACACATTTGATCAACGTTACTAAAAAAAGCATCTTCATCTTTATGAATGAAAATGTAACATTTGCTTCAGGTGGGTGAAGATGGCAAATGTCTACGAAGGGCGGGGTTGGGGAAAAACTGGAGCCCACGCACCCAACTACAATTCGAAAAGCATTGGAATATGCGTTCTAGGCACTTTTACTTGTAAGTAAAGATATTTTGTTAACGCTAACTGCAAGAAAAGGTCAATTTGGCTTATAATGAGTGACAGTGAGGCACATACCTACAATCGTTCAAAGAAAAAATGTAATAGCACTGTCCTTTCTTTTAATTTTTAAATATATTGCTACAGATTTTTTTTAAGAGAGATTCTTGATATATATTAAAATATTGGTAACACAAATGCTGAACGGTTCTATTATAAAGAATTCCCAGGCAAGGAAAGTTAAGGAAATTAAATCTCGCAACTTTGCTCTGTTTTAGCTAAACTGCCAAACGCCAAAGCTCTGAACGCAGTCAAAGATCTGATCTCCTGCGGTGTATCTCAAGGAAAAATCAAAACGAATTACCGATTGGTTGGACATCGACAAGTTCGGCAAACCGAATGTCCTGGGGACAAATTTTACAAGGAAATTACAAGCTGGCCTCACTGGACCTCTACACCCTAAGTCCTCGACAAGATAACAACATGAGATCCAAAGATATCTGTTACCGCAAATAATTGTACTTAAACTGTTAAATAAAGTTAAATTGAAGTTACGCTCCATTGTTATTAGGGCCGCGGCCGTCAGTCTTCCGCCGCCTCTGCGGGTTCATATATACCAAAACAGTATTTATTTTCAATTACGTGTACAAATTATCTTATTGGCCATCGGACAAGCTAAACACGTACTGAAAAGGAATTTATGCACTATTTCAAGGATCGGCGAACAAACGCCAAAAGCCTAAGCAACACGTGGAAGCTGCAGCAAAGCACAAAACGTACCAGAATACGTAAAAAAATTGACAGCATTCTCGCAATTCGCCCTCTGAAATCATGCCAAGTATTATATTGTCGATTATGTAATCATCTGCCATTAATACGTCACAAGCTGACTTGGCCACGAATTAAAGAAAGCGCCCTGCAGGCTACTAATGAAATATCGACTTATCTACAATCCTTCAATTTTATGAGCAAAGCTTATTTCGTATTAAAATATATTACACGAAACCAAAGAAAATTTGAGCTATAATTACTGAGCAATACATTTAGAAAAATAGAAGCTTTATATTTTAATAACCTCTTCGTGTTTTGCATCATTTCAGCGTTGTCGAAGAACCCTCCATCCCTAATGCAATTCTTATGATTCTTCCTTCCAGCGTGCAGGCGGAATGTTAAGCTTCTGGCATGGCAAGGTATTCATTATTTTGAATATCGTCCTAACATTAAACCCATTTTCAATTCGTTTAGTCGCATTCTGTTAGCTTTTCAATAAAAAAGCCAAGTTCTCCTTGTTGATTTTTAATTTAATTAGACTTGTCTTCCGAAACGTTCATGTTTTAATATTGTTCATTTTGTACGGTAGAGAAATACCCAAAAATAGCATGATTGCAATGTTACGCTTATTTCTGAATATTTTAAATAAATAGTTGATAAAAATACGCATATTTTGGTATGTGCAGCGATCGATGCGGACCGCAGTCATCGATGGCACAAATGTGTGTGAAACACGAGAAAAAGTGCTAGTAAGTTTATTTTATCACACAGTCAAAATCGATTTCATTGATTACCTCAATATTCGATTATCATATTATAAATGAACAATTTCATCATCGTGTATAATTACACCATGCAGAAGCTCAAAATACCTTCGCCGCCCAACTTCGCACCGTAATGCATTAAAAAAGATATGGATAATACAAAACGTTAAATAAACCGCCGTCTTTTTGAAGTGGCTCACTTACGGAAACTAGTTTCTACGATATTTTTCTAAGCTTTTAATAGCAAAATGTATTATGGCTATTAAGCAAGCAGAGCTGGGCAGTAATTAATTACTTTTTAATTAAATTACTAATTAAATTCCTTTTTGTGTATTTGCCTTGGAATTGAATTACTTTTCAAAATGCGGTAATTGTAATTGGGAATTGCCATCTTTGGTAGTAAGTACTTGAAAATTCCTTTTTAAAAGTAATTAATTACTGCATTCAATTACTCAATTACTTTCGTGTAATTAAATTACTCTAAAGTATTTAAATTACTTTATAGGTATTTGAATTACTTATGGTAATTGAAATTACTCGAGGTAATTGAATTACTTTGTGGTATTTCAATTACTGAATTACTGACCTCGATAGGGTGCTAGATCTCCAGAACGCATAAAAAAGATAAGTTCTTATTAGGTTACATATTAAGCAAATCGCAGGGTATTCCCCGCGCAATATAATTTATTATTTCCTCTGACGAGTCGAATAACAGCAACTTCTGCATTTTGTATGACGCGTTCACGAACATTAGTGCGTGTATCTGTAGCTTGTAATAATGACAATCTGTATTGTGAGAGACGCTAAGTGTAAGACGCTATAAGAATATTTGCTGTAAGTACATTACAGATTACAATACCTACGGTAAAATAATAATTTTAAATAGATTCATTAGACGATATTGGTTCATAATGATTATTTATTCATTTCAATTTGGTTGTTTTAAACGATCCGTGCAAGTGTAACAGACGTTAGGTCCAGAAAATTATGTTTTTGAGTGAGGAATTTAATTAAACGGACAAGATCCGATAACAACATTTAAACAATGGAAAACACATATATAAAATGTACCTAATTGCAAAATCCCATGTCTAGTTGACTCAAAAATGCATTATGGCGTATGGTAATTTTAAAACGCCGCCGCATAAGTTTACCGCATTCTTGCTCATATGCTGCTTTTTATACTGGCTGCAGTATGTTAGCTTCGATTATTATTAAAAAAACCCTTGCTAATTACGAGACATTCAAATATTGGCTTCCTAATGATTTTACACAAAATTTCATTTAGTTTTTTAAAAGAACAGTGTATAATGACCCAATTTACGTAATTTGATATTTTATTTCCCTAAACTTAAAATCAATAGGTATTATTAAAGATGTTAATAACATTTTGAAATTTGAAGTAAACATATGAAAGCAACCTGAGCAATTTAATTGTCGAGCGTTCACAGTAATTTTCTTATTCGGTGTGTTCAAAAAGGAATTACTTAAGGGTTGGCCATGGAATATAAAAGTATTGGCAACAGCAAGCTTTAGAATTCATTAACATAATCACTGTTGTTGCTGTCATAAGTTTATATTATACGCTGATATCGCGATTGAAAATTCTAAAAATTGCCATATTCAACCCTTATGTAATTTCTTTTTGAACACATAGTATAAAGGTCACTTGAATGTAAAAATGACTTCATTGTTACGTACTTGAGCAAATTATTTCAATCAGCCGTTTTCAACTAGGTTTATCAGTCATCTGTCAACTTTCAATCGTCCCTGATCAACACGAAATTGATGTTTTGTTTTATAATTTCAGAAGTTATCTAATACATTTTTAATAACTATTTGTATTACTAGGGAGGAAAATGTATCATTCCCTCACGCAGATGTAGTTTAGTTCTTCAGAGTTTGCGAGAACAGTACCTAATCAATTTATTGTAATCATGCAAGGGATGAAATGACGTTTTAGCCCAGAGTTATACATACAACACTTTTACATTTTATGATGAGACTATCTCTTGTAATCAGCTGCATTCAAAAATATTTAAATATGAAAACCAGGAGGCTAGTTGATTTATTATTAATAATAATCACATTGTCTCCCGTCTCTAATGGCAACGGCAGTCAATGTTATTCCCTCCCACTGCCATTGGAAACCAACCAGGGACCCAAACGTATATTTATTTTTCCTATACCCCTAACAGGCAACAGAAAATGTCACTTTCGTATAAAGGGGTAAAAAAAGTATTTTCAAACAGAGCCAACAAAAAATGATCAAGTTGCGCCAATTGGATCGTTCTTCTACAAAATCTAAATAGAAATTTGCTGTCAAACACTTAAGAAATCCAATGCTTCACCCTGTATACTTAGGTAAGTTACATATTTTTGTCATTCAACCTCATGTTAAGCGTATTTAATAATAGATTGTTCTACAAGTTAAGAAAAGTGAAAGTTTTTCAACGTTTAATTCACGAGCGAGTGATGCAAAGGGAGTGGATTAATTTATCGCGAACATGGAAAAATCACTTTTATAACATATTCAACGTACTATTTTTTCTAATATCATTACAAAATCTAGCCAATATTAAATTCGACATTTCTTCATACTCAAAATTTTTTTTTTTTTATTGGCCGTGAAGAACGTTGAAATCGTCAAATAAAATACGAGAAATCGGCAGTGAAGTAATCCATTGTTTTACAACTTTTTGTAGGCGGCTGGGCGATAGGTAAACATCAACCGACGTGAACGTAAGTTGGTTAAAATGTTGTAACTTCGTGATTTCTCGATTTTAAAAAACAATTTACCCTTGGCACTGGGAGTTCCATTTCAATCCTTGTGTGGTTTATTTGCTTTGGCCCTTCGGGCCTCGGCAACTGAATACATAATCGTGACAAAAAGCTCAACTTTAGTGATAACTTATGTGGAAACTAATATAAAAAAATATATAGATTTGAACTTCCAAGTCCCTATACCTTCTTACTGAAGGGACTTTGTACTAAAGTAGATTAGGTTTAATTGGTTTATTATAACCTAAGGAATCTATGCCAAATCGGTGTCCCATTTTTTTGGGGAAACCCTGTATAATTGTTACCCTTGCATTTATTTATTTAGTTACATCTTACATCAAAACAAACTAAAAACTTTTGGTTTTGGTGAATGGTGCATGTAGCTAGAAGATTTAATTATCAAAAAACCTTCAATAGTGATAAAGTATTAGGTTACTGTAGTTAACAAAACATAAAAATTAAGCATTTTTATATAACGATTACGAATCGACACGATATTAATGATAGTTGCAACTTGCAAGAAAATTCTACTAAATACAACTATATGACAATATTTTTTATTGAAAGTAATTGAAAAAGTAATTGATGTTGTACAATTACAATTACTAAGTAATTGGTAATTGAATTACTATTTCCTGTGAGTAATTGAATCTCTGGTAATTAAATTACTACATTGGGCGGTAATTGGTAATTAGTAATTAATTACTTTTTGAAAGTAATTTGCCCAGCTCTGTAAGCAAGTTAAATATTTTTTTAAAATATTATGTAGCCACATGTAATTTTTAAGTCGTATCATATTTAATAAGTACGCGACAAATCAACAGTGCATAACTGATAGTAAAGGGTTATCGACGTAGTGGCATTATTTAATGATATAATAATTAAATTGATCAATTTTTATCAAATATCACACAAACCACACCAAAACATTCAAGTTTATTTACTACAAGTTATGCATTGTGACTCACCGCGTAATTATTAAAAGTATCTAATATTTTATTAAAAATGACGTGTGGCTACTTGGTACTTTTAAAACAATAGTTAACTCGCTTACCAGCAATAATACAAACTACATTTTGTTATGATCACCTCTGATTTTTTAAGTATTCATACATACCTAGAAAAATATAGGTACAATAGAAATTTGTATGATAAACTGCAATTTAAAAAATTTCCTAAAGACATTTTCTTATATTTATTCATTTCTGCAGGAAGTTAAAAGGAAAATTACGCAGTAATAATGTACAATACTTCTGACAACCTGCCAAAAATGTGTAAAAGAATTCTTTACTAGCGCGCTGGCACACCATTAATCACTTCGTCTAAAGCAGACTTGCCTTAAAAACGGTGACGGGCAAGGCTCTAACTAAAAATACATATCAAGATGCACCTGAAGTTGGTTTTATATCAAACTACCAATTACATATTATATTAATAAAGGTATTTATTATTATTATTATTATAAACGTACATTCGTAGGGGAGCGTTTAAAGTGCCTGACTAGCCACCGCAACCCGCCTGGGAGCGCAGGTTCGAATACCACTGACTGCAATGTTTTTTTGCGAATTAATGTAATTTTTGTTGTTTTAGTATTATTAGCTACATTACGCCATTTTACCTATTTTGCATATATTTTTGAACACCCTTGCGGTGCACTTTCTATATTAAGGACGTTAGAACATTTTCCTCCGCAACTTTTTCATTTTCAATTTAGTAAAAATGAAAAAAAAACTATTTCAATTAGAGTATGGCAAAAAATGTGCGTTTTCGGGGAAATGGTAAATTAAAAAGTTGTTCCATTTAACGATTTGGTTAAAAGTTATTAAAAACGTACAGCTGCTGTAATGAAATTAAATTCCAGAGTTACGCTAACAAATAACCACACTAGTTAAATGTATAGTTATAGATCATGAACTGAAAAGTTTTATTATCCTATAAAAAAGTATTAAAGTCAATTATTAAAGTGAATTAGATTTCAGTAATGCCCATTTTATAGAAAAAAAAACATATAGCTAGTTTTTGGAACACAAATAATTAGTAAAACAAAATACTGACGATCCTAAGTACATATTTAAAAACAAAACCAAGAATATTCGGTAGATAGAAATAATCAGAGACCTCGGTAGGCGAGCGGCGATTGCCGTTGTAGCCGAGGTCACAGTGACAATCGTGATCGTTCGGGCCGGAGCGGTTGAGAGTTCAACTCCCGGCACGGGCGGTCTAGATTTTCACTTAATTAAGGCTTAGGTTTAAGTGACGCCCGCGCCCCCTGAAGTAATGCGCGAGCGGTTCCGGGAGGCAACGGTAGTCGGTAGGAGAAAATAAAAAAAGATAGAAATAATCAAATCCAATAGTTACCAATGATTTTTTCTACTACCGACTTCGAAAAAGATAATTATTACCTTAGCAACGCACATGTAATGGTAAATAAAAAATGCAAATATAACTAGTTGCTAAGAGCATAGCTGTTGCTACACGAATTGGTATTGCTAGGTGCAGCGTAAGTGCTATTTACGCACCCAGGTCTATAAAGTAACAGACTAAAATGTTTTTATTGAAGAACTAGCCCCTTTCAGTCTATAAATAACTATTTCTACTACTGACTTCCTAAATGATAATTATTAAATTATTATCTTAGCAATGCACAATAAATGGAAAGTGAAACATGCCATGATCAGACGTTGCTAGTACCCTAAGTGTGTAGTTAATGCTAAGAGCTACTTACGCACCCAGATCTATAAAATAAAGCACTATAAAATTTTAATTAAAAACTAGACACTGTCAGCTTCGGCTCGTAGACTACTTCCTTGCCCAACAAAATTCACTTACGCACGTAGTAATAGAAATAACTATTTCTACTACCCACTTCGTAGACAAGAATTATTACTTTAGAAGCGCACACATAATGGGAAGAGTAACTCCCAAAATCGTACGGACGTGTTACTAAGCGCGTTGGTGTTGCTACACGAGTAGGTATTGCTAAGCTTGTACGTGCTACTTACGCACCCAAGCCTATAAAGTACCAGACTACAACTTTTTTTATAAAAAAAACTGTCCCTAACCTACCTCCTCGCCCAATAAAATTCACTTATGCACCTAGTAATATAACAACCATTTCTTCTACTGCCTTCGTAAATGATAATTATAACCTTAGCTTGGCAACGTACATCTAATGGTATTAGCCGTAGAGAATCCTCATAATTCGGTCACGCATTAGACAATAACATTGTAACAAAGCGACTTCTGGTTACAGTCGCCCCAAACGTCTATTTTGAGATGGGGACCGACTTGAGAACTGAAACAAGACAGTTTCGGTAAAGGGTTTCAGGGGAACAGGAAACGTAGCGCTTGATTCAAACTTTTGTTTAAGTAGAAGCGGTCATAAGGGATACTTTGCCAGAGCTTAGCATTTTCTCCGCTGGAGTTAATAATGCCATTAAATGGGTGGGATAAAGTTAGTACAATTTGCAAGAAATTTGTTCGCAGAATATACGCATTTACGCAATAAACACGATTTATTGCCTAAAAACGCCTTGAATGAAATTTTTTGGGTGAAATTCCTCGCTTTCTGCCACATGCTTTATTATCTAGTTTTAATACGCAGCACCCCTTATTTAAAATATCTGCTTAATGGGTACTAAAATAAAAATAATTTGAACTACATATCTTATATTTGATTCACAAATGGCCAAATAGGTTAACTATAATTTCCACTAACTCAATATATTACGTTTTTCGAGGACCATGGCATTGTCGATAGAATACACTTCTGAAAATGTTACACCTTATAATAAACACCTTATAATTCAGCCTTAAGCCAAAAAGCATGTACTAAATTGTTTGTTATCTTTTACCTAAGCTTTCATGGCTGATGGTAAACATAAAGCAGTTTCCTATCTCCAAACTTGAAATTTCACAAACTGAATGAGTAGTTGCTGGATTTTCATAATAATAATTATTTATTTATTAACCACACCTTAAAAACAAATCCCCAATTCCACTAAATATTTGATTATTTTTCGACTTAAGTTCGTTGAAGTCTATGCAGTCGTTAGTGGTGAAACAAATTAATTTTTTAATTGAGAAAATCATTGTTCACGTCAATATGATTTCAATTACAACAAATAGAATGACATTAAATTTAGTCCTTTCTTAGTGATTGTTATCTCTAGATTTTGTCTTATTGTGTTTAGAATGATCAAGCACATATTCCACTCTCATCCTATAAAATTAATTATTAATAAGTACGCTTTAATCTGAAATGAATCGTTGGAATAGTTTTTCGAGTGTGTAAAGATTTGTATAGAGATAAAACCCGATGAATATCTTTTGCTTCTCAACTATACAAGCTATATAACAGATAATATTTGTGGAAGTATGTACTTCAAACATGTAAAATACTGATACACTCGAATGGAACAATCACTATGTATATTACTCATCAGTTTTTGACCAATAATTAAAATCGGGCATCTGCCCCCCCCCCCCTGCCCCGTTGCCAGGGTGGTTTATTTTAATGTTTACATATACCGAGTATTTCACTTAAGGTGCGATCATAAAAGAAATAGCATGGGAAATCGTATATATGCAGATTCCTGCTTGCCGCTTGAATTGACAGGATTGATAGTGGTATCAATCGAAAAAGAACAACAATGCGTTTAATATGAAACTACTTTACTTGAATTTGTTGCTTGTTTAATATAAAAACTGTAATAAATATTTTTAATTTTATTCAGAAAAACAGACCAGCCATGATCAAATTTGTTTATGCCAAAATAAATGTTATATTCTGTCAGTTATCAATTCAAGTATTTAACTAATTACTATGAATAGTAATGTTGAATATTCGAATGAGCCGAGAGTATTTACTATCAAAACATTTTACAGTGGCGTCAGTTTACACACAGTTCGTAATTTATTCCCGGTTAAATTTAATAATCGACCTATTCCATCTGTATCAACAATTCACAAATTTGTGAAAACAAAAATCAACTATACGCAAATTTATAGCAAGTACTGAAAAAGTTCTCCATTCTGCTGTAAACAATAACCCAATCTGTTATAAAATGCCTGCCTTACATTAGTCAACTGTCTATCTGTGATTAGCCTACACTCCGCAACGATTGATTCCCGCAAAGAGTCAATATTTCAGTGGCGTTTTCTGTAAATCTTGATTTTCAGATGACCCCACAAAAAGAAGTCGCATGGTGCCAAACCAGGAGATCGTGGTGGCCAGTTGATAGTGCCACTGGGACCAATTCAGCAATTAGGAAAATTATCACTTAGATATTCCCTCACATTCAGCAATAATGCTGAAATCAAATCTCCTGATTTTCACGTGCAACTTCTCCTAATGCAGGGCCAATCTGATTGATTAAAAGTTCTAAATAAGAATCCGAATTTAAATTTCCAACTATTTCAAACGGTCCAATAGTGTTATTGTTGAAAGTACCAGCCCAAATATTAATTTTCTGCAGGAACTGCGTTCTTGTTCCAAGAGCTATCCGAGGATTTTCTCCGGCTCAGTATCGAGTGTTCTGCATAATCGATTCATTATTAAGTGTGAATGTATATTCTGTAAAACAGATTGACCGCAAAAGGTTCCTATCTTCGTTTGAGCGTTCCTGAATGACTTCACAGAATACGCGCCTGCTTTCTTCATCGACTAAGAATATCTCTTGATGGCACTAAAGTTTGTAGGGATGCTTCTTTAGAATCTCATGCACTGACCGTGTCGATACATTGCACTATCGAGCAATACATGTTATGCTGGTTGTTTGATCAGCATTAATCAACCCCAAAACTTTTTCTTCCCATCGTTGGTTCTTCCATTCCGTTTGCATGTAATGTTCATGTCTCGATTGAATATTTGCTTAAACTTCAATATTAAAACTACCTTTTGAATCACCTGTTGCTACATTTGCTGTAGTTTGAAAATTGTTGATACAGATAAAATAAGTTGATTATTAAATTTAACCGAGAATAAATTACGAACTGTGCGTAAACTGACGTCACTGTAAAATGTTTTGATAGTAAATACTCTCTCCTAATTAGAATATTCAACATTAGTATTCATTAAGGTCCCGGGTGGTGTAGCTTGAACAAGCGTCCACGTACGATCAGTAGAGTTAAGCAACGCTCTATTTGGTTAGAACTTGGATGGGAGTTTCACGGCTGCTTCTCTCGGCGCTTCGTGGTACGGCTGTCACGGAAATAGTTGGTCCCGGATGTCATAATAACTTCATGACAGTCGTTAGTGGGGTTGGAAGTCCCCATAAAATGGACAGCGACGCGACGCCTATAATTGGCCTAACGGCTGTTGGCTGAGTCCCAAAATAAAATTTAAAAAATATTAATTAGTTAAATACGTGAATTAATAACTAACAGTAAATTTGATCATGACTGGTCTGTTTTTTTTTTGCTAATAAAATTCAAAATATTTATTACAGTTTTTAAGCTACTTCTATCTTAAACAAGCAACAAATTCAAGTAGTATCAAATTCAGCGCATTTTTTCTGTTTCGACATATACGATTTCCCATGCTGTTTCCCTATGTTCGCACCTTAAGTGAAACACTCGGTATAGCCAGTTTGCATGCATGTTTATTGTTAATTATATCTAATCACTGGAACTAGTATAGCTGAACGTAAGCGAGTACAACCCTAATTTAGTGGGTAGATCGCCCAATGGAGTGGGTTCAGCGATGGATATTGATTTTTCGAGAAAAAACGTAAAATTTAAAGCAATAGCAGGCGCGCGCGGGCACTTCCTTGCGACTCACAGTGTAAAATCGCTATACGGCGGTACGACTAGTGTGCTTTATAGTGTTTGAATGCCACTAGCCAGAGTTTACACTTCAAATAAGTATCATCTCATTCGTGTACAGACCAAGCACACAATTGCGAAGCAGCAAAGGAGTTACGTGTTTTGAAGGTGAATATATCTTTGTTTATTTGTGTAAACAAATTGGCTTTTCTTGTGCATATGTTTGAAGTCAGTTTCAGCCCGAGAATACTACAAGTGCAGACCAGTATTCTGTTCTTAGCAGGTATTGATCCTTCCTATCCACGAACTGAAGCAAAGTAACTGTACTGAGCCAGCTAGGTAGACTACAGGAAAATTAATTTAGAAAAATACTAAAGGCCTACGAGACGCCTCATTTTAAAACGTCGTAGGGCTACCAAACGAATAATTTCACACCTGACTGCGATATGCTTTGAGATGGCTCAAAAAACACACTTACTATAGTGAAAAACAAGTCGAAACCGACATTATTATACAAAACCAAAAACTAAATCTAGGTTGGAGGATATTTTTAAGAAGCAAAATAAGTGAACGGATTATTTATAGACCATTATCTAAAACCAACATACATTTCACCTTGCTGCTCGTTATGCGATTTTTAAGCTATATGTACGCTTACTTTTAAATATAACAAAAGAACGAAAAGCCTATAAATTAAGAAGACTATAATTTCGACCGTTTTCAATCGTTACATAAAAAGAACCTTATACAAGATTAAACATCTGACAAAGATTATATTTTTGAGATATGGGGGCCAGGTACTTCACCAAAAATCGTTTTAAAACGTTTTCAAACTAATACAATAATTATGCCCGACAAAAAATTGATTAATAGGTTCGATAAGCAAAATTCTTATCCAAATCATGATAACAGCATAATTTGAATGTGTTGTTTCTATTTAAGCATTAATGATGATTAATATGCTAGTAACGAGAGGCATTAATTTAGTATATTAACATATGCCATAATGGCCTATAAAACTAAACCAAGCTTCAAGACCGAAAAAACACCTTTTGCAAGATAAGCAAAAGTGTGTAGCGGCAGTATTTGCCATATGTGATATTTTACTCGAAGCTGTAAACCGACTAACTTCGGAATTTTAAAGCAGCCAAATCAAATAAAACCTGAAAACAAGGCGAATTCGGAAGAAGAAAATGGGGTTGTAACGAAACTTCTTAGAAGGAAGTAGCGCTTACTATGTCTCTCCTCATAACCTATTTAGTGGTTTAAATATTAAATGGTTTATTTATTTACACCCTGTCAGCAATACTGATTTTCAACGCCTGTAACAGTCTTCCACTCGACGCTCTGTAAAAATCAATATGGAAAATGATAAATCTCTTGCTTTACAACTTACAACCAGCAAATGAATGAAGTCTGTGATGGAAGCTTTTGTTTAGTTCAGATTACGAATTACAAATGCAGCAGATAATATGATCATAAAAAAATAAATGGTAAGTCGGTAATCCAACTTAATTAGAAACAGAAGTAACATTGCCTTAACACTATTATAGGAATTTTTAAAACTATAACCTACAATATCATTAAAATACTCCAGTGTTCTGAATATGCCAGTATTAATTTAATGTTGGATGCCAATGGCTAAAAGGTCCAATATAATATTACATATTTAATTTACTATGTTTGTTTTGATTTATAACAACATTAATAACTGACCACCAGGCATTATTATATATTACTACATTCCGTAGTACAAACTGTTAGAAACTACTATTTATAGGGTGTTATCGTTCTAGAACCTATAACAAATGGACCGAGATTGCTACAAAACTATGTAAATTAATTACCAAAGTTATTGAAGTAACGATTGATGAACATACAACAAGGCTTCAGAAAGCTACATCACTACAGGTTCCATAATCGCAATAAAAAAATCGACAGCACTTAATAACCCTCCTTCGCATGCACAGTTGATCTGCATTAAATTAAATTATGTTATAATATTCTCATAACAGCACTCATTCCAAAACAAATAATCAAGATTTATCTAAAGGAAGAAACATTTACAATTCTATATCATTAGAAATCCGAAGGGATATTCACAAAGTCCACCCTTAGATAACACAGTTAAGAACAAAATAATAAATATACTACGACAGATGTTACGAGAATGTTAAGAGCTACCAATTTGGTAGGAAACTGCTACTACCGTAGCCAGGTCCATTGTCATACTCTACGTCTCAATCTAGTTCCAGTTCAATAAATGTGTAAAGTAAATGTATTATGTTAAGAAGGTGATTTACCTCAAAAATGTAACTTGCTTGAAAAAAAGAAAGTCGGTTTGAGTAGTATTTAAATTATTGTCTTCGTAGTTGTAATAGGACAGATATGGTGGCTCTTTCTAGATCTGTAACTACAATTTTTCTAATAATTTTGTTGGAATATCTTTTTAAAGAACGGACCAGTTAACCACGGCTGCTGCTTGGTCTGTCCTAAAAAAGTATTATAAAGCAACACCAATTTTTTAATAGCAGTATGATAGTGAGGCTTGCTGGCCATAGTTTCAAAAATGTTTGTGAAAAAGGGTTTTGTAAAACCATTGAAAGTCCTGGTGATTCATATCATTTGTCTTACACGCGGACTGAATAGGGTAGACGAAATTATACGACTGCAGTTTCTATCCGTTAGTAAGTTAATTACAAATCGCAAAACCACTTTTGTAAGGCCCCTTTAAAAATGCAGCATTTTAAGGAAAACTTTCCTGAGGTACCCTTACAGCCCGAATCAATTTTGACTAGATGTGGGATATAGCTGAAAGTGGCGTTGTAACATTAAAGAATTTAAAGAAACAGTTACAGAATTTTCTGCAGTAGCTTCACAGTCGGTAAAGGATTGCCTTAATATTTTCAAAACCAGGGAGCTACGTCAAAATTTGGCTTTTATTAAATATAACTATAGCTTTGTTAGCGAAGCGATAATGAATCTTGAGAAGTAGCACGTTTCCTTAGTCGAAACAGTAGAACTAGTTGAAAACTTTGCAAAATACATGTGCTGTACGGGGATCAGTTGGGCCTATCGTAGCTCAAAAATTGGATGAAGTGCTAATCAAAAATACTGGAAATGAACTAATATAACACGTATTTTAGAAGGTGAATTTGTAGAAAGCTTGGAAATCGATTCTGCGATTATACCAAAGTTCAATTTTGCCTCAGCAACAAGCATAGATGTAGAATGTAGTTTCTTCAATATCAAAAATATACTGAGTGATCGAGCAACACGTTCTAATATACTATTTCAAAGAGCAAAAATAATTTTTTTATTACTCGTAGAAATAAAATATTTTGTGCTCTTTATAATCTTTGTGCTTAGAATAAAGCTTTTTTTTTTTTTTTTTTTTTTTTTTTTTTTTTATTAAGTGGTTTAATGTGCCTTTTAACTACAAGGTCTTATGGCACATAACAAACTTTACAAAGCTTTTTTGTGAAGTAGGTATTTATACTTTTCTACGCGCGGATTTTTCATTTTTGATGCTTATAAATCCGCTCTCTAGTTACGTCATTTTCACATTTTGCGAGATCTTTCAGAACTATACCATGTTGTTCCTTATCCCTTTTTACAATTATTGACGCAACTTCTAAAAAACTGAAATTCCAAGCCTGTCGATAACTACTTTCGTGATAATAAATGTTGAAAACTCCCACTCAACGTATTTTCCTTGGTTATTCTGTATGATTTTCCGCCAATCTGTTTATTGTTGCAACAGCAATAAAAAAATGTTTTGGCCAAATAAGTATAACACATTCAGAAAAGATACTAATTACGTCCCCTTATGAGAAGCTGAAGGGAAGCGTAACGTAGGAAGGCAGAGAGTTTCGTGGTTGGCCAATTTAAGGGACTTGTTCGAGTGCATCTCAAATCAACTATTTAGAGCAGCCCCAAAACAAAATCCAGATTATCATTATGGTCGCCAACCTTCGACCGAAAACGGCACCTTAAGAAGAAGTAGATGAGAAGTTTCGCAAAGATACAAAGAAGTGTGTTATTCAGTTGTGTACGCAACTTTATTTGATGACTGGTCCTGTATTTCTTAACGGAAAAGATGATTAGAATTGGAATAACAAGATACACTCTATTATTTCCAGGTTTTAAAGAGGTGCTTACGTTAGTGGGATAACCATCGGCACTTAATGTGCTAACGCACTTGTCCTCATCCAACCTAAGCGCAATGGACATTCGTGATACCACAGCAAAAATATTCGACATAACTTTGACTACTCATGGTATTATAAGTGAAAATACTATTACAGAATAAATATTTGCAAAAGTTATTAACTTTCCCAAATTTGTTATTGCCGCTATTAGTTTTGTGTGTACCATATCCATTCACAAATTGTATAGGTTCTCTTGCATTAAAGCTTAATTAATTGATGGAAATCCTGTATTTCTTAACGGAAAAGATTATTAGAATTGTAATAACAAGATACACTCTATTATTTCCAGGTTTTAAAGAGGTGCTTACGTTAGTGGGATAACCATCGGCACTTACTGTGCTAACGCACTCGTCCTCATCCAACCTAAGCGCAATGGACATTCGTGATACCACAGCAAAAATATTCGACATAACTGTGACTACTCATTGTATTATAAGTGAAAATACTATTACAGAATAAATATTTGCAAAAGTTATTAACTTTCCCAAATCTTTTATTGTCGTGCAGCCGATTGCCGCTATTAGTTTTGTGTGTACCATATCCATTCACAAATTGTATAGGTTCTCTTGCATTAAAGCTTAATTAATTGATGGAAATCCTGTATTTCTTAACGGAAAAGATGATTAGAATTGGAATAACAAGATACACTCTATTATTTCCAAGTTTTAAAGAGGTGCTTACGTTAGTGGGATAACCATCGGCACTTACTGTGCTAACGCACTCGTCCTCATCCAAACTAAGCGCAATGGACATTCGTGATACCACAGCAAAAATATTCGACATAACTGTGACTACTCATTGTATTATAAGTGAAAATACTATTACAGAATAAATATTTGCAAAAGTTATTAACTTTCCCAAATCTGTTATTGTCGTGCAGCCGATTGCCGCTATTAGTTTTGTGTGTACCATATCCATTCACAAATTGTATAGGTTCTCTTGCATTAAAGCTTAATTAATTGATGGAAATCCTGTATTTCTTAACGGAAAAGATGATTAGAATTGGAATAACAAAATACACTCTATTATTTCCAGGTTTTAAAGAGGTGCTTACGTTAGTGGGATAACCATCGGCACTTACTGTGCTAACGCACTCGTCCTCATCCAAACTAAGCGCAATGGACATTCGTGATACCACAGCAAAAATATTCGACATAACTGTGACTACTCATTGTATTATAAGTGAAAATACTATTACAGAATAAATATTTGCAAAAGTTATTAACTTTCCCAAATCTGTTATTGTCGTGCAGCCGATTGCCGCTATTAGTTTTGTGTGTACCATATCCATTCACAAATTGTATAGGTTCTCTTGCATTAAAGCTTAATTAATTGATGGAAATCCTGTATTTCTTAACGGAAAAGATGATTAGAATTGGAATAACAAGATACACTCTATTATTTCCAGGTTTTAAAGAGGTGCTTACGTTAGTGGGATAACCATCGGCACTTACTGTGCTAACGCACTCGTCCTCATCCAAACTAAGCGCAATGGACATTCGTGATACCACAGCAAAAATATTCGACATAACTGTGACTACTCATTGTATTATAAGTGAAAATACTATTACAGAATAAATATTTGCAAAAGTTATTAACTTTCCCAAATCTGTTATTGTCGTGCAGCCGATTGCCGCTATTAGTTTTGTGTGTACCATATCCATTCACAAATTGTATAGGTTCTCTTGCATTAAAGCTTAATTAATTGATGGAAATCCTGTATTTCTTAACGGAAAAGATGATTAGAATTGGAATAACAAGATACACTCTATTATTTCCAGGTTTTAAAGAGGTGCTTACGTTAGTGGGATAACCATCGGCACTTACTGTGCTAACGCACTCGTCCTCATCCAAACTAAGCGCAATGGACATTCGTGATACCACAGCAAAAATATTCGACATAACTGTGACTACTCATTGTATTATAAGTGAAAATACTATTACAGAATAAATATTTGCAAAAGTTATTAACTTTCCCAAATCTGTTATTGTCGTGCAGCCGATTGCCGCTATTAGTTTTGTGTGTACCATATCCATTCACAAATTGTATAGGTTCTCTTGCATTAAAGCTTAATTAATTGATGGAAATCCTGTATTTCTTAACGGAAAAGATGATTAGAATTGGAATAACAAGATACACTCTATTATTTCCAGGTTTTAAAGAGGTGCTTACGTTAGTGGGATAACCATCGGCACTTACTGTGCTAACGCACTCGTCCTCATCCAAACTAAGCGCAATGGACATTCGTGATACCACAGCAAAAATATTCGACATAACTGTGACTACTCATTGTATTATAAGTGAAAATACTATTACAGAATAAATATTTGCAAAAGTTATTAACTTTCCCAAATCTGTTATTGTCGTGCAGCCGATTGCCGCTATTAGTTTTGTGTGTACCATATCCATTCACAAATTGTATAGGTTCTCTTGCATTAAAGCTTAATTAATTGATGGAAATCCTGTATTTCTTAACGGAAAAGATGATTAGAATTGGAATAACAAGATACACTCTATTATTTCCAGGTTTTAAAGAGGTGCTTACGTTAGTGGGATAACCATCGGCACTTACTGTGCTAACGCACTCGTCCTCATCCAAACTAAGCGCAATGGACATTCGTGATACCACAGCAAAAATATTCGACATAACTGTGACTACTCATTGTATTATAAGTGAAAATACTATTACAGAATAAATATTTGCAAAAGTTATTAACTTTCCCAAATCTGTTATTGTCGTGCAGCCGATTGCCGCTATTAGTTTTGTGTGTACCATATCCATTCACAAATTGTATAGGTTCTCTTGCATTAAAGCTTAATTAATTGATGGAAATCCTGTATTTCTTAACGGAAAAGATGATTAGAATTGGAATAACAAGATACACTCTATTATTTCCAGGTTTTAAAGAGGTGCTTACGTTGGTGGGATAACCATCGGCACTTACTGTGCTAACGCACTCGTCCTCATCCAAACTAAGCGCAATGGACATTCGTGATACCACAGCAAAAATATTCGACATAACTGTGACTACTCATTGTATTATAAGTGAAAATACTATTACAGAATATATATTTGCAAAAGTTATTAACTTTCCCAAATCTGTTATTGTCGTGCAGCCGATTGCCGCTATTAGTTTTGTGTGTACCATATCCATTCACAAATTGTATAGGTTCTCTTGCATTAAAGCTTAATTAATTGATGGAAATCCTGTATTTCTTAACGGAAAAGATGATTAGAATTGGAATAACAAGATACACTCTATCATTTCCAGGTTTTAAAGAGGTGCTTACGTTAGTGGGATAACCATCGGCACTTACTGAAAATTCATTCACAGATAAAACATTTATCAACAATCAGTTACAAATTCAAAGAGTAAATAATAGCTATGAACGCACAACAATATAATCTCTTAAATCAAAAGATAACATCAAACCAATAAAAAATGTCAAATTTGATACACAAACAATCCCGAAATTGTGGAAGTGGAACCGGGTTAATATAAATAAGATCAGTGTATGTTAGTGTCGAATTATCAGTCTGACTCGTTATCCATCCACAACCATGGGTATCATTTCAGTCTCCAGTGTGGTGCTGCTGCTGGCCGTCGCCTCGACGTCGCAAGGTTAGTGCAAATTTGAATTCGCAAAGAAAACCTATTCATATATGTTCAATAGCCGCCTGTCCGAACATCGTGAGCAGGAGCGGATGGAACGCTCGCCCTGCGAATAGCAGCCCTTTGACAGTTAACCCTCCAACGCACGTTGTTATCCATCACGCAGCAAGTGCGCCATGTACAACGAAGGCGGCTTGTAGCTCGATGGTGAAATCCATCCAAAATCAACATATAAGCGTTAACGGATGGGCTGACATTGGCTATAACTTTTTGGTGAGTATTTAGAATTTGTCTGTTTAATGCTGTCGAAAAGACCGAGGACTTGTTCTGAAAAAAATTCTTATTGCATAATTAAATCAAGTTTATACAAAAATTTATTTTATCCGCAAACGTCAGAAAAGTGACAACTTATTTGTCTTTATTGACAAGGTAAAAGTGTCACTTTATCTGCCTAAGCAGATAAAATAGCGACTTTTGCATACTTTATCTGCCTAAGCACACAAAATCGTTGCCCTCTTTCTTTCTATGTTTGTTCGTTATCTCCTCCGAGGATACTGGACCGATTAAATTGTATGATGGCTTAAAATTTTGCTAATTTTTAGACTTAGATCCGTATGCCGGTTTTATTTTCAAAGAGTACGAAAAAGTTTTAATTTAAATAAACCTTAAAGCAGCGGATCGGAGCATCTGTCGCCGTGGTTTATGGTGTGACAGCTGCTGTGGCCGTGTGCTATTAGCTCGGGTGATTCAGTATGTTCATATATCATTACAGTAGCGCGTTATTTGAATAAGATCGGTTGGCGCAGAGGTACAGTGTTCGCCTGTCACGCGGGTGGCCTGTGTTCGATTCCCGGCCGATGCATTCTTTTTTATTTAAATTCATATTAATGAAATTTACCTAAATACGTTTGCGGATAAAATAGTATATGTTATTCGGAGTAAAAGTGACTTTATGTGGCTTAGCTGAATTATTTGCCTCACTAACGTTCGGCTAAATAAACTTCAGCTTCGCCACATAAAGTATCACTTTTACTCCTAATAACATAATCTACTATTTTGGTATCATAATGTGGTTATTATAACACCGCAGAGAAGTCCATAGAGCACTAAGAGGTTATGGACTGCTTTATATACCTCGTATCACAGATATAAACAACAAATAATCGATCAATAAATTTATTGAATTTAATCAAAAGCTTTACTTGTTAAGTTAATACATTTTTTGTTTAAGCATTTTATACACGATTTTTTATCAATCGTTTGATTTTTTCAAATTTTTATAAAAAAAAGTGTTGGTTTGCTTCCGTAACAAATAACCGCAAAAATAAACTGTTCTTTGTGGGGTTTTACAGAAATTGAAATTTTTTAAGTATTTAAGTACTTCCACCTCTTACTAAAACCAAATTTTTTGGTAACGAGCAACGAATGCTATTCACTTGCTGTTTCATAAAAAATTGGCCTGACTAGTATTTGTAGAAATGTAATTTATAATAAACATTTTCCTCTACAGTGCATATGTGTAAACTGGGCGCTCTTCGTTAATTTTATATTATATATGTGGGCCACATTACGTCATATCGATAACAAATGTCTATTTAAATACTGAAAACTATTTGTAATAAAAGATTTTACATTTTCATATACATTCAAACAGTAACTAACTTCCAAAAATTCCTTGTAGCTTTCTATTATTCATGAATATGAACGAATTTAACTCTCAGCTTGTATTCTTGCACACAAATGTAGAAGGAGGCTTTCTATTAAGTATTTGCTTGTGAAAATTTTCATTTTATTTCACTATAACTGAGCTAACCCATAATTTTAAAAACCTTTACGTATGGATGCCTAATTGGGACATGATCAGATGTTTTTATGGTTACTACAAATTTGAACTTGTTAGCAATTTGCATGCATCAAATTCTGATGTACTATAAATCATCATTTACATTTACGGTACTGTTTAGAATGCAACGTGTAAGTCAATTATACTTTTTCGTTTTCTTCTGCTTCTTCATGCTTATAGAACAAGCACGGTCTTTCAGTGGATCTGCCTACGCTTCTTTTATCTTTTACTATTTTTATTAATCTATGTTCCCTCATTCCTGTTATTTGCGGATTCCTTCCTGCACTCATTCTGTGCTCTTGGTGTCACAGTTCCATTCAGCCATGTTTTATTTATCTTCCTTAACACTTTCATCTCTGATTTTCCATGAACTGTCGTGATTCCGCCATGTATGTTATCATCCGTCTTGCTACTTTACACCGTGTAGGATCCTTTGAAGCTACCATTTCTCCTTTTATGTAGAAAAAGTTCTGCAGTTTCATAACGCAAAGAAATTAAGACTTTAGATGTGGTTGGGGTACAAAATGAAAGTATTCATTTCAAGCGGGAATTGCGAATGTATGATTAAACAAAGTATATGAAAATGTAATCTGGCGATTTAAAATACTGCTTACATAGTGAGTGTTTTAATAAACTTAAACCAAAATGTATACCACAATCTAATCGGCACAGGCAGACAAAGGCGCACATAAAAACGTTGCAGCCAAAGATACTATTTCTGATTTTCTGCAGTTAATAACATTTCCTTTTTTAAATTTAATGAAATCCCTGTCTATGTTCAATGATGGCGTATACATTTGATCAACGTTACTAAAAGCATCTTCAATTTTATGAATTAAAATGTAACACTTGTTCCAGGTGGGTGAAGATGGCAATGTCTACGAAGGGCGTGGGTGGGGAAAAACTGGAGCCCACGCACCCAACTACAATTCGAAAAGCATTGGAATATGCGTTCTAGGCACTTTTACTTGTAAGTAAAGATATTTTGTTAATGGTAACTGTAATAAAAGATAAATTTGGCTTATAATGAGTGGCAGTGAGGCACATATCTCCTATCCTTCGGAGCAACAATGTAGTAACACTGCCCATTCTGCAAATTTTTAAATACATTGCTACAATTTTTTTAAAGAAAGACTCCTGACATACCTATATTAAAATATTGATAACACAAATACTGAACGGTTCTATTATAAAGAAATTCCACGCAATGAAAGTTAAGAAAATTAAACCTCGTAACTTTGCTCTGTTTTAGCTAAACTGCCAAACGCCAAAGCTCTGAACGCAGTCAAAGATTTGATCTCCTGCGGTGTATCTCAAGGAAAAATCAAAACGCATTACCGATTGGTTGGACATCGACAAGTTCGGCAAACGGAATGTCCTGGGGACAAGTTTTACAAGGAAATTACAAGCTGGCCTCATTGGACCTCGTCACCCTAAGTCCTCGCCAAGATAACAACATGAGATCCAAAGATATCTGTTACCGCACATAATTGTAATTAAACTGTTAAATAAAGTTAAATTGAAGTTACGCTCCATTGTTATTCCGTCGCCTCTGCGGGTTCATAAATACCAAAACGGTATTTGTTTTTCAATTACGTGTACAAATGATCTTATTCGCCATCGGGCAAGCTAAGCACGTACTAAAAAGGAATCTTCTGCAGTATTTCAAGGATCGGCCAACAAACGCCAAAAGCCTAAGCAACACGTAGAAGCTGCAGCAAAGCACAAAACGTACCAGAATACGTAAAAAATGTTGACAGTTTTCTGGAAATTCGCCCTCTGAAATCATGCCAAGTATTATATTGTCAATTATGTAATCATCTGCCATTAAAACGTCACAAGCTGGCTTGGCCACGAATTAAAGAAAGCGCACTGTAGGCTACCAATGTATTAAAATATTTCACAAGAAACCAAAGCAAATTTGAGCAATTCATTTAGAAAAACAGAAGCTTCATATTTTAATAACCCTTAGTGTTTTGCATCAGTTCAGAGTTGTCGAACAACCCTCCATCACTAATGTAATTCTTATGAATCTTCCTTCCAGTGTGCAGGCGGAATGCTAAGCTTCTGGCGTGGCAAGGTATTCATAGTTTTGAATACCGTCCTAACATTACGCCTATTTCCAATTCGTTTAGTCGCACTCTGCTAGATCTCCAATAAAAAATCCAAATTCTCCTTGTTGCTTTTTAATTTAATTAGTTAATGTTCATAACGGAAGTAGATTTGTCTTCCGAAACGTTCATGTTTTAATATTTTTCATTTTGTAGATTGGCGAAATACCCACAAAATAGCATGATTGCAATGTTATGCTTATTTCTGAATATTTTAAATAAGTAATTGACGAAAATACGCATATTTTGAAATGTGCAGCAATCGATGCAGACAGAGACCGCAGTCATCGCTGACAGAAATGACTGTGAAACACGAGAAAAGGTTTAGTTTATTTTATCACACAGTCAAAATCGATTTCATTGATTACCTCAATATTATTGATATCATATTATAAATGAACAATATTATCATCATGCATTATTACACCATGAAGAAGCTCAAAATACCTTCGCCGCCCAACTTCGCACCCTAATGAATTAAAAAGGATATGGATCATAAAACGTGTTAAATACACTGCCGTTTCTTTGAAGTGGATCACTTAAAGAATGTTAGGATTTGCGTTCTTTAGTGAAATGAACTATACGCGGTTGTAGGAATAGACTGTACTTTAGTTAGCTATAAGCCATTTGTATCATAAATATTTTAAGGTAGAAAGCGAATATTTACCCGATGTTTAGAAACGTGCCTTTCTCTGGGAAGCTGGGGACATTTCAATCTCACGGAATGGTTAAAGGCAAATTTATGCAAGGTTTACCTCGTGAGCCGAAAAATCTAGCGATATTGGTACGTGACCAGAAGTGCAAATGTGCAACTCGGTCATAAAAATTAGGCAGAATTATGTGCCGGCTGAAGCAAATTCTTTTTAGTAGAATTGTAAAACTTTATTAGCGATAATTTGCGAGGTGTCGCCGGTTGACAAATTTTAGCTTGTAAAAGCTTCAAAATTGTCGAATTCGAAAATGAAAAAAACAATATTAGCTAACGACATTTTGTTATATTTGTTGAACATCCCTGCGATGTACTTTCTACGAGTATATAAAGGAAGTTAAACATTTTCCTCTGCACCTTTTTCATTTAAAATTCAGTAAAAATAAAAAATAAACTCTATTGCTATTATAGTACGGCTAACTATACGGTGGGCTCGAAAGCTAGAAATAAATGAAGGAGGCGAATGACTCCTCAGATTTGAGGAAGAAAAGTATGGTACAAAAATGTGCGTTTTCGGGGAAATGGTAAATTAAAAAGTTGTTCCACTTAACGATTTGGTAAAAAAAAACGTACAGCTGTAATAATGAAATGAAATTCCAGAGTTACAACAAGTAACCACACTAGTTAAATGTATAGTAATATGTCATGAAAAGTTTTATTATTCTATTTAAAAAAAATAAAGTCAACAAGCAACTGAATTAGATTTCAGTAATGCCCGTTTTGGAGAAAACACATATAGCTAGGTTTTGGAACACGAATAATTTGTAAAACAATATTGGCGATCCTAAGTATATATTTAAAAACAACACCAGGAAACTTCGCTACATAGAAATAATCAAATCCAATAGTTACCAATGATTTTTTCTACTACCGACTTCGAAAAAGTTAATTATTAACTTAGCAACGCACATTAATGGCAAACAAAACATGCAAGTATAACTAGTTGCTAAGAGCATATTTGTTACTACATGAGTTGGTATTGCTACATCCAGCGTAAGTGCTGTTTACGCACCCAGGTCTATAAAGTAACACACTAAATTGTTTTTATTTTATTTTATTTTATTTAAGAATACAAGAAGTAGGCGGCGAAGCCGATAAAACTTCTATCAAGAAAACAAGCAGATACAAACAACTGCATATAAATGACACACATGTCACATGACAACTTAAATTAATATGTTATTAATTTGTTAAACAATAATAAATTATATAAAACGATCATACAGACTCTTGAAAACATTTAAAGTAGAGGAATTAACAACAGTGTGTGGTAACGAGTTCCATTGCTTTTGCACGCGGCAGCTATAAAAGTTTTGCCTGAGAAGTAAATTAAATCTATTACACTCTAGTTTGTAATTATGGCCTCTAGTCATGACATTTCGATTCAGAGTGAAAAAGTTTATATCACATGAGTAATGACCGTGAAGAACCTTGTACACTTCTATCATATCACCACGGAATCTTCTGTTGCCCAATGTGGGCAGGTGTAAGCGCGTAAGGCGTTCTTCGTAAGGCAAGTTTTTCACAGCAGGGGACTACCCGCTTTCAGTCTGGGTCCGTAAACGACCTCTTTGTGCAATAAGATTCACTTGTGCATCTAATAATGTAAATAACTATTTCTACTACTAACTGAAGGTTAAGGTTTAGTGTTCCTGGGTAAATAAACGTAAACCATTTATTATTTTATAATAAAGTTTTTGTACAAACAAATATAGATGATTTTTAGTAACACATACAACAGAAAGAGTTTGTATTTTGTAATGAAATAACGAAGAAAACACAACAGATAAGCACTAAAATTCAATAACACTAACAGGTACTAATTAATTAACTATTCAAACGTATTCCCATTGACTAGTAGACAGTAGCTTAATGTGTCATAAAAATTACGACGTACATTTCGTAATTTTTAAGAGGTTATGTTAAAACAAGCCTCCGTAATAGAGTCCTTTAGAGATTCTAAATTTGCATGCCTTCATGAAGTGTACATTTTTGATTTTAGGAAGCCCCATAAGAAAAAATCATTGGGTGACAAATCTGGAAACCTTGGAGCCCAGTTAATAGGACCTCCACGACCACAACATCTGTTGGCGAATACTTCGTTTAAGAAGTTTCGCACTTCTCTTGAATAGTGAGCAGGAGCTCCATCGTTATGATACCATACTGTATTGATATTATCAACTACTGCAGTAATAGCAGAGACTATTTGATTTTGAAGTATGCCTAAATAAATTCCGCTATTTAGGGTCCCGTCGATAAAGAGCGGATCAATAAAATTATCGCCCAATGTTCCAACCCAGACCTTAAGACTTTAGCGGTATTGTGTATGTGTTTGCACATACACATGTTGATTAGTTTGGCTCCAATACCGATAATTTTGACGATGGTTTACAATTAAATCTAAATGTGCACTCGTAAAAGCAAATATTTTCTAAAAAATTTTCATCAGCATAACATTTATTAAACATTAATTCACAGAAGCTGATTCGTTTTTCACTCTCTGCTGCTAATAGCTCTTGCTGCGTGGGATATTTGTAACCAAAATATTTGTGTTTTTTAGGAGCGAGATACATCGAGATTATTTGCAATTTCCCCCGCACTTACGTTGGGATCGGCTTCGACAGCTGCTAAAATATCTACTTCGTCGTCAAAATTCTGGTTTTCGTTTCTATTCCTTTTGCAAAGGCTATTGATGGACCCAGTTTATCGGAATTGTTTAACAATTCGAGCAACTGTGTGTTTGCAAGGAATAGGCCGTTCATTCAAATAAACACTAAAAAGCTCGCAAGTTCTTCACAACTGTTACTTGCTAAATTAAATTCCAAGTCACCATTTCAATTTTTTCTTCTGTTGTATACACATTCATTGTTAAGTATTTAAAAATGTAATATTAATTATATATAATATAATTTTCCTTAATGTGTGTCTGTGTGTCTGTGGCACAAAATAAAATCTCACGTTCCGGCTTCACAGATGTTTATATTTGTTTAGGTGTTGTTTTTCTTATCTTAGCGCTCGGTTTGTAGCTTGACCTTTCGCGTATCCTATTTCACGTGCGCGTAGCGCGCAATTTGCTTGTTTTAAATAATTTAAATAATTATTTGACAGAAGTAAATTTCCGTTTGTTTTAATCTTTTGTTTTGGCCATTCAGAAAGAATATATATATTCTTTCTATAGTATAGCTCAGCACGATAGTTGACCCTTATATAATTTCCCAATGTTAATTTTGCCATGTCTGGTAGTCACTGAGACACACTGTATAATGGTGTTACTAAGCGCGTAGGTGTTGCTACACGAGTAGCTATTGCTAAGGACTATAAAGTACCAGACTACATTTTTTTATTAAAAAACTACCCCTAAACTACCTCCCCGTCCAATAAAATTCACTTACGCACCTACTAATATAACCAACTAGAAAATCCTCATAATTCGGTCACGCATTAGACAATAACATTGTAACAAAACGAGAATTTTGAGATGGGGGCCGACTTGAGAACTGAAACAAGACAGTTTCGGTAAAGGGTTTCAGGGGAACACGAAACGTAACGCTTGCTTCAAACTTTTGTTTAAGTGGAAGCGTTGCCAGAGCTTAGAATTTTCTCCGCTGCAGTTAATAATGCCATTAAATGGGTACGATCAAGTTAGTACAATTTGCACGGAATTTGTTCGCAGCATATACGCATTTACGCAATAAACACGATTTATTGCCTAAAAACACTTTGAATGAATTTTTTTGAGAGAAATTCCTCTCTTTCTGCCGCATACTATGTTCTCTAGTTTTAATACGCAGCACCCCTTATTTAGAATATCTGCTTAATGGGTACTAAAAAAAATGAACTACATATCTTATAATCGATTCACAAATGCCCAAATAGGTTACCATTAATTTCCACTAACTTAATATATTATGTCAAAAATTGGATTTATTATTTTTTTCGAGGACCATGGCATTGTCGATAGAATACACTTCTGAAAATGTTTGACACATTATAATTCAGCTTTAAGCCAAAAATAATGTACTGAATTGTCTGTTATTTTTACCTAAACTTTCATAGCTGATGGTAAACATAAATCAGTTTGCTATCTGCAAATTTTAAATTTCACAAACTGAATGAGTAGTTGCTGGATTTTAATTATTTATTTATTAACAACACCTTGAATTCAAATCCCAAATTCCGATAAATATTTGATCATTTTTCGACTTAAGTTGAAGTCTATGTAGTCGTTAGTAGGGGAACAAACTAATTTTTTAATTGAGAAAAGCATTGATCACGTCAATATAATTTCAATATTGATTGTAATCTCTAGATTTTGTCTTATTGTGTTTAGAATGATCAAGCACATATGCAACTCTCATCCTATAAAATTAATTGTTAATAAGTATGCTTTAATCTTAAATGAATTGTTGGGAAAGCTTTTCGAGTGTGAAAAGATTTGCAGAGAGATAAAACTCGATTAATATCTTGTGCTTCTCAACTATACAAGATAATACTCGTGGAAGTACTGATATACTCGAATGGCACAATTACTGTGTATATTATTCATCAGTTTTTCACCAATAATAAAATTAAAAACGAGCATCTGGTACTTTTGGAAGATCGGGACATTGATATGTCGGATGCATTGGATACCACGTGCCAATTCCTAGAGGCACTAACCCCGATAAAGTGCATTTCTCTATCTGCTGCTTCTATACACCACAAAAGCGTTACTCAGGTAAGGGGGTGTCCAAGCCGACCCTCTTTACTTTAGACATATTGGGTGAGGTATGCCGAGCGCGCATCGTTGAAGCCCCACCAGAAACTCATCATGTTGAAGACGTTTGTAATCCTAAGACTATACCATGGGTTAAAGGTCCCAACCATCAATGCCAAGACCTTGGCGAAATGTGAACGCGTCATCACGAGATCTGTTAAGCGCATCCTGTATCTCAATGAGCACACGGGAAAACAGATGATCCATGCGAAGATCCGGGTCGGGGCATGGGGATTCCGCAGCTGCGTACCCAGGTGCCGTATATATTCCAGAGAAGAATAGCAGTGCTAAACACCTTCGGGAACCAAGTCACCATGGCGATGTCAGAGACACCATACATACAAGTGCTCAGTACGAAGATCCAACATCTCGCTAGGAGAAGAAACCCCGAATCATACTGGCGAGAGCAGATCTCTGCGGGAGCTATGGGTGCACGTCTCCAATAGGCCGTAGACGATGTGTCCAGTAGATCATGGTTTCATGCTGTCCCCAGGGGGTGTCCGGACGAGACTATGTAAGAGCCATCCGAGAACGGATAATTTGACAACCACTGGCCTCCCATACCAACCCCAAGAGGCCAGACGATGCAGAGACGGGTGTCCGCGGGTAAAATCCCTATCGTATGTCCTATAGGGGTGCCCAGTAATGCATCATGATCGACTGAAGCGCCACAACGAGATCGTCAACAAGGTTGCCCGCCACGCCAGGCGGCAGCGATGGACGACGGAACTGGAACCAAGAGTCAGACACCGGGAAGGACTTTATAAGCCGGACCTCGCCATTCGTCTCTCCTAGCAGCAGATCATTATCTGTGACATAGAGATCTGCCGGGAAGAGCCCAGAACCCTGGCAGAAAGCTGAGAGCAGAAACGGCTTTTATATGAGAACATCCGATATCCGGAAGCCGCCGCCCGTGTTTGCCCCGGGAGAGAGTTCCTTTTCTTGCTCTTGCTCCTGGAAGCCATCTGTGAGAGCCAGCTGCATGTGAAGCTGCCTCAAATGAGGCAGCTCCATGCATAGGAATTTTATGGCCGCCGTCTGGCGTGAGATACCTGGAGGAGTACCACCAAGGCGAGCACGAGGGGGTCCGTAAAGATGTGCCGATGGGGATAGAACCCCCAACGCATATGGTCCTGCATGTTGTCATTTGTGATTGTACTTTTTAAGGTTCATTGTTGTACGCGGACAGGCAGTCACTGTCTGAACCCGTAATGTATTGTATGCAAATATGTAATTATGTAATAAATTATAAATAGCCAAATGCCTCCTCATCTAATTAGTGACGCGCATGAATGGATTAACGAGATTCCCACTGAAAACAGTAAAACGCAAACAGTGCTAACAAAACAGTGAAAATAACGAAAACGTGCAGATGCAGCGCTGGCAATTCTGTACCTTATAGGCGGAAACGCCGAAGAATCGCTGGAAACCGACGCCCTATGCTTCAATGGTGCAGAAGGATTGATGATGATGATGATGATGAAGAGGATATCATTTTAACATTTTGCGAGATCCTTCAAAACTCTAACATGTTGTTTCCTCTCCCTTTTAATAATTATTGACGAAATGCTTTATTTCAATTCTAAGATATGCATTTGTTGATTTACAAATTTTATACTGATAACTTATAAACAACGGAAATTGCAAGCCAGTCGATAACTACTTTCGTGATAGTAAACGTAGGAAACTCCCACTCAACGTATTTTCCCTGGTTATTCTTTCTAATCTTAAGCCAATCTATTTGTTATTGCAACAGCAGTACATTTTTATACGCCACAATAGGCCAAATAAATATAACACATTCAGAAAAGTTACGTCTCCATATGAGAAGTTGCGCAGAAATAAAATGAAGTAGGTAAGACAAGGTCGTTACTCTTATGAATGTTTTATTTAGTTGTGTACGCAACTCTATTTGACGACTTTATATTGCCTGCTACTTAGAAATGTTTTTGGTGTATTTATGATTACAATGAAAATTCTACTATAGAATATATATTTGCAAAGGTTATTAACTTTATCAAATCTGGTATTGTGTTGCATTCGATTGCCTCATTAATTTTGTGTGTACAATATACATTTTCAAATCGTTTAGTGTCTCTTTAATTAAAGGTTAATTAATTGATTGAAATCCTGTATTTCTTAACGGAAAAGATTATTAGAATTACGTACGCTCTGTTATTTCCACGTTTCAAAGAATTGCTTGCGTTAGTGGGATAAATATCAGCAGAGTTTCTGAAAACTCCTCAGATAAAACATTTATCAACAGATAGTTAAAAAGTCAAAGAGTAAGTCATGGCTGCGAACGAACATTACAATCTCTTAATCTTATGGCAATAGTTCATTTTGCGCATTAAAATATAACATCAAACCTAAAAAACCCCCAAATTTGATACACAAATAATCGCGAAATTGTGGAAGTGGAACCGGGTTAATATAAATACGAACGGTCTATGTTAGTGTCTGATTATCAGTCCGACTCGTTATCACATCCACAGCTATGGGCATCATTTCCGTCTCCAGTGTGGTACTGCTGCTGGCCGTGGCCTCGACATCGCAAGGTTAGTGCAAATTTGAATTCGCAAAGAGAAACCTATTCATATATGTTTAATAGCCGCCTGTCCGAACATCGTGAGCAGGAGCGGATGGAACGCTCGCCCTGCGAATAGCAGCCCTTTGACAGTTAACCCTCCAACGCACGTTGTCATTCATCACGCAGCAAGTGCGCCATGTACAACGAAGGAGGCTTGTAGCTCGATGGTGAAATCCATCCAAAATCAGCATATAGATGTTAACAGATGGACTGACATTGGCTATAACTTTTTGGTGAGTATTTGGAATTTGCCTGTTTAACGCTGTCGAAAAATTCTTATTACATAATTAAAACAAGTTTGTACTTCATAAGTCGTTATCTACTTTGGTGTCATAAGGTTATAACACCGAAAACCGTGCCATAATGGAGTCAAATAACCTAGCTACATTTTTTACATGTAAAAATTAGTTTTTTAGTATCTTTATGCAAAGTACACAAAATAGCATGTTATACTCGTTTAATAAGAGGCATTGCAGAACTCGTTTCATTGGATCATTCTCTACAATAAACCATCTTATTAAACTAACATGTGAGCAAATGAAAACGAAATCAAGCTTGGCTTAGAAAAAATTAAGTCATGTGCTCTATTCTGATTTTTTTCAATTTAAATGTGGCAGTTATAACAGTAGGTGGCAAGTTGTTTAAATTACACATGTTTAATCAATGAACACTTTCAGCAGTTCTTATAACTTAATACGTAATTATTGATATATCAGATGTAACATTGTTACAAGTTACAAGTGTTCATTTTTACGTTAATTTTCAAATAAAATGTTGACGACAGTCGGTGACTTTTATGCAATGGTTTAGGTTATGTATGCGTATTTCATTCTAGAACATCAACATAATGTGAATTAATTAGCGACATATATTTTAATTTTCAAAGTCAAGCTTAATTTCACTTTCGTTTGCTCACATGTTAGTATAATATTATACCATTACAACTAATTTAGTAATGCAAAACACAAAAAAACAACCACTACGTAAATTAAAAGAAATATCATTATATCAAAGATTTGTAGAGAACACAATAATAAGTGCCAATAGACTAAACATAAAAAACACCTTTGAAACATTTAATACTCCTTATTCTACATTAAAATTAAGAATGGAGAATGAAAACAACCAAAACTCAATAAATTGTTTAGACTTGATATTAATTAGAAACCAAAACGGCACAATTGATACAAAATGGTATAGAAAAGCCAAATAAAACAGCATACTAGAAAGAGTAATTATACTTTGGACAAAAAAAAAGAAATCTTTAGACCAAATTAAAATAATGTTACAAAATAAATAACAAACCCTTATCTTACAAAAATTAAAATATAACTAATAGCATATGAACATTAAAAAATAAACAGAACTATCAATCAACTTCAACCTAATTTTTTGTACAATAACTTAACAATAATCAATTTAATAATGAACTTAAAATTATAACACTACCATATATTCCCAAATTATCAATGTTATTAGAAAACGTATTGAACATAATTTCAAATAGCCATAAAATCCTAATACAATTAAAAGGCCAAATATTTTGTAGTAAATTAAAAGATAAAGCAGAAATGGAAAACGAAACAAATATAGTATGTTTGTTTCTTTGTAATGGACAAGGTCTAGACCTGCGGTGTAGCAAGTATATCAATCACACATTGTAATAATTGGGAAGCGAATTACCTATATAGGCTAAACTATCCAAAATTTTAAATAACAATAAATCAACATAAAACTCCACCGAAATAAAAATAGCTACTCCAACTAAACCAAATGCAGCACTCTGAGACCATGCAAAAGATAATTTTTAAATTTTTAATTTTAACTAAGACTAATTTATGAAATTATATTAATTTAAGAAACCCAAAATCCATAAATTGCAAAACAAATACTGATAAATTAAATATAATTTACCACAATGTAATTATAATAAAATTTCAAATTTTAAACTTAAAAAAATAAACTTCAAATTACAATTTATAGTAAAACCATTGATCTTGAACACATTGTAATATCCCTATTGGTATAAATTAAAACTATTGAATTGAATTGAAAAGAATTGAGAAATTCCATCTTACTATTAGAGCATGCGCAATCACTTTCATGTTCATAAATTATAAATCTGTAAATTCAAATTAAAGTTAATAATTTCAATTTTACAAAAATTCTGAGGCCATCAACCTTAAGAGAAATGGTAGAATAACAAATAAAATGTGATATGGGCATTCCACTGCAAAATTATATATAAAACTATTATTACAGGTAAATAAAAATATAAATAAATACTGAGAAATATGTTCCTCATTTACTTACTTAACAAAACTTTATTTTGTAATTTTACATATGTAGTTTTAAAACATAACTA
This sequence comes from Agriotes lineatus, assembly GCA_940337035.1. Classification (NCBI taxonomy): domain Eukaryota; kingdom Metazoa; phylum Arthropoda; class Insecta; order Coleoptera; family Elateridae; genus Agriotes; species Agriotes lineatus. Next base: position 106,857,085 of record OW679198.1, read on the forward strand.
AGATATAAAGACGCATAGAAGAAGGCTCGCCGATAAGCAGAAATATATTTTGTATTTTTATTAAATTAATTGAAAATAAATGACCACCAATGGAACCCATAAAATAAACATAAGTTAAAAATCCAACCGTACAAATCAATCCACAATATGCCAGTAAACTAAAAATGTTGTAAACACACCAACTAACAATATGGGGTAAGACATAAAGAATGTTTTCAAACTAATAAAAGAATTTCAATTGTACATTTACAGTACGAGAATTACGTTTATCAATGAATATAAATCACAAAATTGAACTCCCTATTTGTTAACAAAACAAATATGAATAATATTCAATTTCAAAATATTATCAGTACACTAAAAATTATTATAAATAGTAGCATACCATAAAATATTCTAGTCACTACAACAAAGCAAATAAAATCTTTGAAGAATACGATCATTCAAAAACAAAAAATAAAGCTCTGGATGGAAAGACAGAAAACTAAAATCAATAAGATCAATCTAAAAATTGATACAAAAATAAATACCGTCAATGATAATAATTAGATAATAAACATCGGTAATACAAAAATTCCAAAGGAAGTGTTTTAGAATTAGGTCTCACTACACTATCTATAATCCAAAAGACACCATCCCAAATAAAAATACAATTGTTAACACTGAACATGGTATAACAAATACAGATGAAGAGACCCAAAATAAAATCAGGTCTTTAATAACTACTCGTCACTGATAATCCTACAAGCCAAATTATGGTTCGTCATTTGTTTGGCAATATTCGTTTCCAAAACAGCCATGACTTGATCACTTAGATTTATTCTTCTATCGAAATCGTAACATATATTAATAAACTACAAACACAAAAAGATTAGAAATTAACGTCTCTTTCTATGACAAATATTACATGGCTTTGTAATTCGGTGTTTGTACAGCTCCAGATTTGGGCAGCAAACTGAAATGCAGCGTTTGATCACCCCTGCTTGGATACGTTAAATCTGAACAGAACGTCTAGTACACCTTAATATTTGAATAATTTAGTTGCCCTTTTTGCCTCTTAGCTATATCAATGAACATGAAACCCTCTTAATACCTCAGTTGGTAACTTATGAAAGATCACGATCTGTCAAAACAGGAATCTAGTTCCCCCTATAGTGTTGTCTCGAACTGAAACTTGATTTTAAGCAGAGGTAATTCGTTTACATCGATCTGTTGGCTACAAAAACTTATAAAAACATATACAAATGTAAAGAAAGCACATATAAACACACAAAAGAAATGAAAAAAATTGAGGTCAATCCTCAAACAACCTAAGTGTGATATAATTAGGTTAGGATTACACGCAGGTATGTTGCAAATATACATGAATAACGTAGAACAAACATCAAAAATAACGTTGAAATAATTGCGGGTAAAAAAGTGTATTTAACATAAACACAATGTCGAAGCCAATACTGTTTAAGTCCGAAACTGTTTAAATGTCGCGCTTGCAAAAGCTAAAGTTGGCACGCGAGTAGCTGTTGAAATCTTCCATCATCCCGTCGACAGAGTGCGTTTCTTGCTGCACTCGCAAAAATTGAAATACACAATACACGTCCAGCGCAGGACCGAATTTGCTAACATTTATAACTCTAGAATATATTGCATAACTACAACGAATCAGAAAATAAATATAAAAATACAAGTTGGCTTGAACTTCAACTGTGAAAACAAACATTGCTGGCGAGGGATGTAGACAACCCGTTTCAGCCTTACCATTTGAAAGTTACTGTCTGATCTCAGTCGTGACGCCCTTTAATAGTAGTCCACCAATAATAACCAACATCATTTTCAGAGAAGGTTTCTGTAGTTACAAGAAACATTGATATGTTTAAATGGACCTGAAGGAAAATATTCGTTTAACAAAACCGATTTTGATGCAAGTAAGTTGAGTTAAATCTTTTAGAGATATCGTGTATATTGACCACTTACTTAACATTTATTATTTTGTCGTTTTAATAGGTACAAGGAAAAAATATTTCGTAAATAGCCCTATATATAATAAACGGGGTTTAAATTCGAGTTGTACATGATTTTAAACGAGTTCCTATGTACAAGAATACATCAAAATGGAAAGTTCTCAACTTTTTATAAAATTGAAACATGTATAATAATAAATGTATTGAATTTAACCACAAGCTTTACTTGTTAAGTTAATACAATTTTTATTTAAGCATTTTATACACGATCTTTTAGCAATTTCTTTGTGGGGTTCTACTGAAATTAAAGATTCAGTATCTTTATTTTTCATTGTGGTAGAGCATCTACCATGAACTGTAAATCTACTGGTGTAACATTACAACAATTTCCAACTCTTATTAACACCAAATGTTTTGGTAACGAGCAACGAGTGCTAGTCACTTTCTGTTTCATGGAAAATTGGCCTAATTACTTTTCATAGCAATGTAATCCGACATAATAATTTTAATTGCTTGTTTGCTTGACGCCACTTTGAGAGCGAACCCGTGGGCCCAATTGGCTAATTTTAGTGTCAATCGACTCAGGGCGACGCAAGTAAACCAGTAGTAGCGTTTTCAAATTTTTATAAGTGACTTTTTTATGTGGATTTTAATAAAATTAACTCGAAACACAAAATGGATCACTCTTGTACAAATTGCATTAAATGAATTTGGGTGCAGAACGCTAGTTTAAAATAAAAATCTTCCTCTATAGTGCATATATGTAAACTGAACGCCCGTTAATTGGACCAAAATATTTCTATATGTCAATTTCATTTAACTGTGGGCCACTTAACGTCATATCGATAAGAAACGTCGATTTAAATACTGAAAAGTATTTGTAATAAAATATTTTACATTTTTCACATACATTCAAAGAGTAAACTTCCAAAAATTAATTGTAGCTTTCTATTATTCATGAATATGATGAATATGAACGAATTTAACTCAACTTGTATTCTTATGCACAAACGCAGGAGGGGGCTTTCTACTAAGTATTTGCTCGTGAAAATTTCCATGTTATTTCACTATAACTGAGCTAAACCATAATTTTAAAAACCTATGTATGTATGCCTACTTGGAACATGAGCAGATATTTTAATAATTACTAGAAATTTGAACTTGTTAGCGCAATTTGCATGCATTAAATTGTGATGTATAAATCATTCTTTACATTTACGGCATTGTTTAGAATGCAAGGTGTACGTCAATTGTATCGTTTCCTTCTTCTTCTGCTTTCTCATGCTTATAAAAAAATAATTGTGCTTATTCTTTAATCACAGTGCTGTCTTTTAGTAGATCTTCGCTTCTTTTATCTTTTATTATTATTATTAATCTCTTTTCCCGCATTTCTGCTATATGCTGATTCCTTCCTGCGCCCGTCTATCCATTCTGTGTTATTAAGACTGTTTTACATTATAATGGAGTAATAGAAGCACCATGCGCATTCCCCTTTATTCTCCTTGTTTACTTATAATTCTCATACTTCAGCCTGGTTGTTTCGGTAGCTATAAACTTGTGTTCCCAAGTAATTTATTTTCATTACTGTTCTTGTCTTGTTGCCTGAACCCAGTTTACACCGCGTGGGATCCTCTGAAGTTGACATTTTTCATTTTATGTAGAAAGGTTCTTCGATTTCACAACGCAAAGAAATTAAGACTTCAGAAGTGGTTGGAGTACAAACTGAAAGTTTTAATTTCAAGAGGGACCTGCAAACGTGTGATTAATCAATGCATATGAAAATTTAATCTGGTAATTTAAAAAGTGCCTACATTGTTAATGTTTTAATAAAGTTAAAGTAAAACGTATACCACAATCTAATCGGCACATGAAACCACACCGCACATAAAAACGTTGCAGCCAAAGATACTACTATTCCTGATGTTCTGCAGTTAATGATTTTTTTTAAATTTAATTAAATCTATGTATATGTTCAATGATGGCATACACGTTTGATCAATGTTACTAAAAAAGCATCTTCATTTTTATGAATTAAAATTTAACACTTGTTTCAGGTGGGCGAAGATGGCAATGTCTACGAAGGGCGTGGGTGGGGCAAATCTGGAGCCCACGCTCCCAACTACAATTCGAAAAGCATTGGAATATGCGTTCTAGGCACTTTTACTTGTGAGTAAAGATATTTTGTTAATGATAACTGCAAGACAAGGTCAATTTGGCTTATAATGAGTGACAGCAAGGCACATACCTACAATCGTTAAAAAAAAATGTAATCGCATTGACGTTTATTTTAATTTTTAAATATATTGCTATAGGTTTTTTTTAATGAAAGATTCCTGATATATATTAAAATAATGGCAACACAAATGCTGAACGGTTGTATTATAAAGAAATCCCAAGCAATGGAAGTTAAGGAAATTAAACCTCGCAACCTTGCTCTGTTTTAGCTAAACTGCCAAACGCCAAAGCTCTGAACGCAGTCGAAGGTTTGATCTCCTGCGGTGTATCTCAAGGAAAAATCAAAAGGAATTACCGGTTGGTTGGACATCGACAAGTTCGGGCAACCGAATGTCCTGGGAACAAGCTTTACAAGGAAATTACAAGCTGGCCTAACTGGACCTCTACACCCTAACTCGGCAAGTTAACAACATGAGATCCAAAGATATCTGTTACCGCACAAAAGTGTACTTAATGATAAATAAAGTTAAATTGAAGTTAGACTCAATCGTTATTAGGGCCGACAGTCTTCCACCGCCTCTGCGTGTTCTAAAAATACCGAACGGTATTTGTTTTTCAATTACGTGTACAGATTATCTTATTGGCCATTAGACAAGCTAAACACGTACTGAAAAGGAATCTTATGCACTATTTCAAGGATTGGCGAACAAACGCCAAAATCCTACGCAACACGTGGAAGCTGCAGCAAAGCACAAAACGTACCAGAATGCGTGAAAAATGTTGACAGTTTTCTGGCAATTCGCCCTCTGTAAGTGTGCCAAGTATTATATTGTCGATTATGTAATCATCTGCCATTAAAACTTCACAAGCTGACTTGACCACGAATTAATGAAAGCGCCTTGTAGGCTAGTAATGAAATATCGACTTATCTACAATCCTTCAATTTTCCGAGCACACAAGGTCATGTTGTATTAAAATAAATTACACGAAACCAAAACAAATTTGAGTTATAATTACTGAGCAATTCATTAAAAAAAAGCTTTATATTTTAATAACCTCTTAGTGTTTTGCATCATTTCAGCGTTGTCGAACAACCCTCCATCGCCAATGTAATTCTTATTAATCTTCCTTCCAGCGTGCAAGCGGAATGCTAAGCTTCTGGCGTGGTGAGTTCGAAAACGCAGGAGAGTAATTTGCATTTAAAATTGGGTTTCGGAAAATCCCTACGACCTCGAATGTCTCGACACAATTAGGCAACTTCAATACAGCCCTGATAAGTCCCCATTTGTCGAAGTGTTATTGTAGCGGACTAGTGCTGAATAGGTAAATCGGAGTTTTCGCTTGCTGGGCGTCAAAACCTCATAATGGCCGCGAAAACTGGAAAAGAGATATTCAGGGTTTTAATTTTGGCTCGCGACTCAATTTAGTCGACTGATTGGGTAGAGGTTTAGTGCAAATTGAAACACCTGTCCGTGAGGAAAAGAGTTTTCAAAAAGTGGGACGGCAGGAAATAATTTAGAAATGACATGTTTGTTCCCCGGCACGCTTAACTTAATTGCATAAATTCTATGAGTACTGAAAGTACAATTAAAAAATAAAGACGATTACAGTTTGATTGTACTTATGTATTGCTGAAACCAATTTTCCAACGTTTTAAAATCAACTTCAAAGTAATTGATTTTCCGGTAAATAGCGTATTCAGCAACGCAAGTAATACAATGGGTCTCAGTTTGGAGTAGGAAGGCGGAATTTTGAATTTCAGCAAAGCTTGTAACTTGTAATCCTACTAATTAATCAACTTATTTAGCAACCTACACGAGAACAGTACTATCTGTACGATGTCGAGATTTTCTGTGCTGATTTACTTAGAAATTTATTTGATACTGAGGCTATATCTCGTACTTTTTTTAAATATAAATTCGTCAATAGTTTGCTGCACTTGTTTCGTTTAAATAGTGTCATGATATCGCATATTCCAGCTTTACGCACACAAATGGTATGATATAAGATTTTAGTTGTTTAAATTTCGTCTCGTAAAATAAAACCAAGATGAAGAGGCCGTAGTAGTTTAGCTGCATCCATATATATAATACACATATATTGCTAGTAGGGCCTCGGAACGCTAGAAAACATTACGGCGCCGACATAGTCTCACTTAGAGTATAACGCGTCTCGTGCGCATGCGTGGGAATTCGAACTCTGCCTTTAGAAGCGAATTTTAAACTTGACCACTTCCCCATTGGGCGGACGACGCCGCCGCGCTTGCACACAGCTCACCGTATACATTAAGGAGTTGGTTGTGTGTCTCACTTCATCGGCCAGTTTCCCACTCATAGCCGCTAACAATATAGTAAGTATTAGATATATGGCTGCATCGTACCACATTGTATTCTCATATTTTTGATATCCTGTTTGCTTCATACTATGTTATGCTTTATCATTATCACATCTTCTTTTTAGTGAGATAATTACAGACTTTTCAATGCCTACTTGAAGGCCGATTTATCATATACTGTCGATTACTGTGCAAAATCTCAAGTATTTGCCGATAATCTACATTATGAGATTTGGATAAATTCAGAAAAATAGTTTATAAATATTATAAATAGTAATGACCTTAGATTTGAGCCCTGGGAGAGTCATGCATTAAATTTAAATTTGCATTTCCATTTTCCATTAAAATTAACTACAGAACAACCAGTTTCCAAATATGATTTAATTATTCGTAAATTTTATGTGTTTTAAGCTAGACCATTTTTGTATAATATGTAAAGGAACATTTTAGAGTCAACTCGATGGAAAGCCATTTAAAAGATTGTGGGTATAATATATTTGTTTTTTTCCTCGAACTTGACGATAATGCATAACCGCTCTTGAATTGGTGTCGGTCAATTTTTCACACAACAAATTAATGGTTATTACAGTACGGGGTACCCCAGAGTATTGGATACGCTATATCTTAATAAATATTGTAATAGCCTTCGCCGTTTAAAATATAATAATACAGTTTTGAATATAATAATTATGGCAAGGGACACTACACTTATAAAATGTATTATTTTCAATTAAGAACTTACCTGTCAAACTCGGGGCAAATTAAACGAGCGTAATAATAATTACCACAAATAAATGGTTTATTGCTCATTCCTTATTTTATATATTTGCAATAAATTAGGGCTTAGCTCCGATGAACATGAAACAAATCTTAACTAGGGTGTCGGTTCATAAAATTTAGAAAAAAACTTTGTATGACAAATAATTCCTTGTATGAAATAGTGTAAAATGGAATTTTAAACACCAAAATCGCAAGGAAGCATCAGGTAAATACGATTAATTCCGTGACGTAGCAACTGCCAACCTCGTTTTGTTTCTAGTGTGACGTCAAAACCCACGCGCGATAGCTTTTTCTTGAAAATTCCGCGTCACCTCGCAATTTCTAAGGACGCTATCTAAATTACTCCAAGCTCGACGGACCTGGGATTCTGGAATATGCTTCTCGACCTCGTATAAAGTCTAAACTTGAAGAACCCCGCGAATTATGGGGCTGCTACAAGGACTTCCTGTAAAATACTACCTTAATTGGAGACCTTTCGGACGCTGGATACACTTTCCAATGACTCCACGGGAATTACGCACTTGGGAAAGGCTTGTTCGTTAAAATTTCTATACCCACGGACTCCTGAAGGTCCTCTCTACACGTAGCAGACACTATGTTTGCTGGGCGATGCTGCTTACTGATGGAAATGGGCACTCGCACTTGGACGAATCTTGCTGCTGGCTAAACTGCTACACTTAGAAGTCTTAACACATGGCAAACTATACCCAAAGATGCCCTGCACACTGGTTAATAACTTTATACACAACTGGTATTACAATAGACTTTTTATTTATAATTTTAAAGCGATAAAAGGTCGAGCTGAATCTGTCGCCAACATGTAAAAATTTTAGCTTGTTTGGTAATTATCCACAAAATACTGTTTCGTAACTTAGCAACTAGATTTTCAATTTTTATAAAAGAAATTAGGATTGATAACATATTTGAGCTTATGGACTACAGTTTTGATGACATGTCTTTACCTAACTCTTGGAATAAATGTCACTACACTTTGCCCTGCTTTTAAATCACTTTTGTTTATAATGCACTTATACCCTTGAATTTCTTTAGCATCTCACTAATCGTTTTCGATCGGTTGCTTTACATTTGTCATTGCTCTTTGCAATAATTATTTTGCTCGCACTGTTTTGTTTACCTTTCAGCTAATTTGCCGTTTGCTGGCTTATACACTTTTAATACATATCGTTCATATACTTTCTGTACTTAACAAATCATTCTGTATCATTTTATTCCCATTATGTTTGACGTACCTAAGCTCAAATCCGTCAGTTACAAATTAAATTGCATTGGCCCTTCCGAACATTTATCATATCTGAAACTCTGAACGTAACCCTTCTGAAACCTGCTTTATTTCATGCTAACTTTTATCCCTCAAATCGTAACAGAAATATGAAAACTTCGATGACACTTTTTCCGTCACATTGTGTTATATATTCAAGGTTATGTTAACATTCAAATTTACGGCAATCAATGGCAACGTGCTAAAAAGACCTAATTCGAGCGCTAATATTAAGAGTACTACAAATGTCATTTTTGACACTAGAAACTGTGCAAAAGTTGTCATTTTGACACGATCGCAGAAAAAATATTTAATTTTGACCTTCCCATCCATTAGTTACTTAGGCAATCAGAATTGCTGTGGGCAGTAAACCATTACAATATATAATATATCGAAAAATATTTCAAATAAACGTTGTTTAGTATTTACATTTTCATGGCTAGACAATATTTAATTTACAGATTTTTTCAAAAGCAAACGCGCAATAAGACTTTAATTTCAAATTCCCTCCCCTAAGACGAAGAAGGTATCATAATCGTGAAAAAGTCACCTTTCAAAATTTCTTTAGATCTTCACCTTTCAGGGCCCTTAGATGACGAAAAACATCTTTTGTCAATTCCATCCGTCTCGCGCCCGTCTGCCTTTCTGCCTATTGGTCTGGCTCTTGGCGCTATAGGGCAAAAACTATTTGTTGGAGGAAGACAATTGCAATGTTATGCTTATTTCCGAATATTTGAAATAAATAACTGACGAAATACGTACACTTTGGACCCAACAGACCAAGAGCGAATATCTTAAAAGGATTGAAATGTGCAGCGATCGATGCAGCCGCAGTCATGGCGGACAGAAATGTGTGTGAAACACGAGAAAAAGTGCTCGTAAATTTATCACACAGTACAAATTGATTTCATTGATTACCTGAATGCCCGATTATCATACTATGAACGAACCATATTATCTGAATGCATTATTACACTAAAAACACACTCAAAATACATTCGCCACCCAACTTCACAGCGTAATGCATTAAAAAAAGAGATATGGATTATGAAAATAATTTCAATTTGTATACAGGGTGTCTCAGAAACAAATTCACTTTTAAAAACGCCATATCTTTTTTATTATTCACTTATATATATATATATATAGATAATTACAACAATTGAAAAAAAAATCTTTGCAAATTAAGTACGCAAAATTACATCAGTTAGATGTTGCCCCTTGACGGCGTATGCACTCTTCCTAATGTACCCTTTCGTTTGCCATTATGCGTTGACAAAGTTCCACCGGCATTGACTTCTGCTCGAATACGGTCCTTACGATAAGTAAATTTCCAAGTGGATTATTATACAGTATACACCCTGCTCTTGAGATAACCCCATAAAAAATCCAGCGGAGTCAAGTCAGAACTTCTTGGGGGATAGTCACTGTTTCTTCTTTCAGAAATTGCTCTTTCTGGAAAAAGCTCTCTTACGGTTTCTAAAGTAATAGCTGCCGTATGACTAGTGGCTCCATCCTGCTGGAACCCCACTTCGTCATTGAATCTTACGAGTCCATGAAGTTGAGGAGCAAGAAACTAATTGAAAACGCAAGAGTATGTTTGGAAGAGTGCATACGCTGTTAGGGGCAACATCCAACCGATGAAATTTTGTATACTTAATTTGCCAAGGTTCTTTTTTCAATTGTTATAATATCTATGTAAAGACGTTTAAAATAAAGAAGTTATGGCGTTTTTAAAAGTGAATTTCTTTCTGAGACACTCTGTATTAACGCATTTTAGCTAAATAATACTATACCGCTGACATTGTTTTTAATTTTCATACCTACTAAGAAAAGTACATAGACATTTGAATGATAAACTGCAATTTAAAAAAAATACATAAAGGCATCTATTCACCGTTAAAATCTGCAGCAGCTTAGGAGAAAAATTACGCAGGAATAATATACAATACTTCTGACAACCTGCCAAAAACGTGTAAAAGAATATACCTTACTAACGCGCTGACACACCATTAATCTCTTCGTCTAAATGCAAACTTGCTTTAAAAACGGTGACGCGCAAAGATCTAACTAAAGATACATAACAAGATGCATCTGAAATTGGTTTTATATCAAACTCGCAATATCGCGATGCATTTACTTGATTTAATATAACAACTAATTATAATGTTACGGTTGATTTTACGTCATATTATTTGATATGCCCGCAAGATTTGCAGAAATAAGTGCTGTAATTGCAGCTGATCATGAAACTCGCCAAATAAAATAAATTTACTATGTACCATACGTAGTTCAAAAAACGTCCAAAAAAGTTAAGAATGATTTTCCAATAAAATAGCCGAACGCCACTGAGTAACTTTGCTCCTCCGCGCCGTTGCCATTTATGTAATATAACAAAAATTTTATTATTAATGAACTTTTTACACGCTGTGACTTTCATTTTCGGGTGTCACAACTACGTTTGTGTTGACAAAACCAGATGTTTATCATATTTTTTCGTATATAATCTCATTCGTAGGCCAGCGGTTAAAGTGCCTGACTAGCGATCGGATCCCGACTAGGATGGCAGGTTCGAATCCCAGAGACTGCAATATTTCTTTGCGAATTAATGCAATTCGCATTAATAAGTGTCTCTTTTTGCTATTTCAGTATTATTAGCTACATTACACCATTTTTTCTATTTTGTATATAATTTTGAACACCCTTGCGATGCACTTTCTATATTAAAGACGTTAGAACATATTCCTCCAAAACTTTGTTTTCATTTACAATTTAGTTTTAAAAATGAAAAAAAAACTGTTTTGAGTAAGGCTACCTATTCGGTGAGCTCAAAAGCTAGTTAAACATAAATTAAAGAGACGAACGACTCGTCAACTTTGAGAAAGGTAAATATGGTAAAAATATGCGTTTTCGGGGAAAGAGTAAATAAAATAGTTGTTCCATTTAACGATGTGGTAAAAATTAAAGCACCTGTTTCCGTGCCCTATATAATATGCCCGTAAACGTACAACTGTTGTAGTAAAATAAAGTTCCAAAGTCAGGCTAACAATTATCCACGCTTGTTAAATGCATAGTAATATGTCATGAATTGAAAAGTTTCATTATTCTATATAAAATGCGTAAAATAAGTATTAAGTCAGCAAGCATCTGAATTAGATTTCAGTAATGCGCGTTTGGGATACAAAACTATGTTTTTGGAACACGAATAATTTATAAAATTAAATATTGACGATCCTAAGTACATATTTAAATACAAAACTGAAACTTTGCTAGATCGAAATAATAAAATTCAATCGTAACCAACAATTTTTTCTACTGTTGGCTTCGAAAATGATAATTATTACCCTAGCAACGCACATGCAAGCAAAACATACATGTATAACTCGTTGCTAACTAGACGCTTCAACCTCGGCTCGTAGACTACCGCTTTGCCCAATAAAACTCACTTACGCACCTTGTGATCTAACCACCCATTTATTCTACAGAATTCGTAAATGATAATTGTAACCTTAGCTTGGCAACGCACATCTAATGGTAAGTGAAACATGCCAGGATCAGACTTTGCTAAGCGGCACTATTAAGCGCGTAGCTATTGCTAAGCGCGTAAGTATTACTTACGCAACCAGGTCTATAAAATATCAAACTACAAAATTTTAATTAAAAACGACTCTATAAGCCTCGGCTTGTAAACCATCTCCCCAGCTAATAAAATTCACTTACGCACCTGGTAATGTAAATAACTATTGGTCTTGCACTTATTACGTAAATGAGAATTATTATTTTAGAAACACGTATAATGGAGAAATTGCTAAGTAAACAAGTGTTACTAAGCGGATATATGTTGCTACGAAAGTAGGTACTGCTAAGTGCGTAAGTGCTATTTACGCCCCCAGGTCTATAAAATACCAGATTACAACTTAAAATTCACTTACGCACCTAGCAATGTAACCAGCTGTTTCTTCTAGCGACTTGATGACTAAATGATATTACCTTAGCTTGGCAACGCACATCTAATGACAAGTGAAGCATGCCAAAATCAGACTTTGCTAAGCGTCTAAGAGCTGCTAAGACCGTAGGTGTTTCTAGGCGAGTAGGTTTTGCTAATCATGTAGCAGATACTAACCGAGGTGTTGCTGTTTCTAAGCGCGTAAGTGCTACTTGCGCACCTAGGTCTCTAAGATAACACGCTATAAAATTTAAATTAAAAACTAACCGATTTTATTCTGGGTCCTTTAGCTACCTTCACACCCAATACAATTTACTTACGCACCTGGTAATGTAAATAAATGTTTCTACTACCAACTGCGTAAATGAGAACTATTACTTTAGAAACGCACATACGCAATGTGCGAGGTCACTCGTTGCTAAGTGCGTAAGTGTTGTCCAGCGCGTAAGTGCTGCTAAGCGCGTAAGTACTCTTACGCGTCCAGATCAATAATGCAACAATATACGCTAGCTTCATTGAAAAAACAAACGTGGAAGATATTTATTATTAATGTTACAAGTTATAAAGAGCGTCTAAAAATTAAACGGTTCAAGAATGCGTTGACTAAAATTTTGTGGACGTTTCGTAGAGCGTGCTGCAGCACTTCGAGCTGTCAAGTTTAACCTCCAATTTGTGATTAAGTGGTGTTATACGTGTCATCAATGGCATAATTCAATTGCTGTGAGGTTATATTTATTACATACCGACTAAAATTTTTTGACGTCTAACAGTGGTTCGTTGCTCAGCTAAATGCACTAGCAAAAAATTTCAAAGCACTCTTGACCCATTGCTTTTACACGCCCTAGTACAACTTGAACAATTCTAAAACTTGAACACTGTTTTTATTGATAACTAGTCAAATTGGAAAAGCAAACCGTTGAACCTTCATACAAAGAACCTTGACTACTTGATCATTATCATGTCCTAAAGACCTGCAATATACAGATGGGTTGTTAAACGATATTAGCCGATAACATCAATGGTATTATTAAATCTGAAGACATTTAAAAAGCAGTTTTTAATAATATTTCCAAAAATACATACAAAAACAGTTTGTTTAAAATTAAAAAGTTGCCCAAACACTTTGCACTTGCAGTCAAAACAGTTCTTGTTCCGAAAACTAGAAAACTCAAATTCAGCTTATTCTTCTATGAAATCATAAGTTCGTATCTGTTATTGTAAAATGTAAAGTATTAATTCGACTAAAATTGGGAGTTATTATTTTGGGTTATGCCCATTTTGCAATTTAAAACTGCTCATAATAACATTAACATCTGCTCTTATATACGGTAAGAAACCTGATGCTCCTACTAAAATGCAACCCTTCCAACTTTTTACTTCTTTATAACCACTCAAGTTTTATAATACAGACTACAGAGTATGTTCAGGCTCAATAAAACTCTCCATAAAAGGGCTTCAAATGGTGCTAAAACTTAGTTCTTGCCCATGCTTTCAATTTCAGTAATAAAACTTTTCACGGAAAACGTCGTTGGTTTAAAACGAAGCCAATTTAACTTTTGCTCCCACCATTGTGGCGCTTTGGAAAAAACTTTTTAGGTGCTTTCGAAGACCCATAACAACATTTCGCTTTCACAAAATATTAAAAACTGCCTCCGTAAAGCAGTCCTCCAACTATATCCTGGCGGAATTCCAATCAATAGCGACCTTTACCTGATGTACTTTTGTGCGAGGTTCTCTATTTTTAGCCCTCCGTAAACTTGGAAAAGTAGAAGCAGCTAAGCCCTAACCCAGCATCCGACATCATCAAATTCGAGACCAGTAGTTTTCGCGGGATAAAATGTGCATGACAGCCAACCCCGCTATATCTTATGAGAAGACTGTTGCTGATCACAAAAGGAATGTTACCCATGTGTAATTCTCCTTGTACAGCCAAGAAATTACAGTAAGAATAAAGTAAAGTATTTCAACCATTAATAAAGACATCTTTTTAATATGAACAAAAAATTTACTAAATAACATATTAAAACTTTGCTCTTTCTGAAAATAAGGAAACCGGAGCGATATTAAAAAAAATAAGGCAAAAATACGAGATGCTCAACATTAGCTTGTATATACTAAACTCATTACTTTGCCCTAATCTAATAAAAGTAAAAGTTTGCTATGCTATTAGCAGACTTTTCCATACAAATACAAAATAATTACTTCTATTGCACTTTCCTAAACCCAAATCATATAATTTGGAGGTGAAGTAAATTTCGAGGCATTGCACTCATGAAGAAGTTTGGCATAAGACTCGGCGGGTCAAAGCCTATTATCTATTTCGATAATTAGTTTACCACACCTTTGAGAGCGTACTAGGTGATGTGCTGAACATCGTCTTCGTCGACTGCCTCATTTTCCTACGACCACACCGTGATTTCGGAACCCAATTTTTAAAGTGATACCGTTCGGCCACCCAACAGTTGCCAAGTGTGAGGATTAAACCCTGTACCACCCTGAGCCACAAGTGAATTCCCAAACCACTCGACCACGCTGGCGCTTATAATTGGGAATATTCCTTGATTTAAGTTGCATTAGGAAGATATTTAATATGCAAGAAAAAACCTTCAAATTTTAACGTTGTACAAAGTTCCTGTTGTAAGGCGATCGAATAATTATTGAAGTGTGCAATTTAAAATAATGAAAGCAACTACAAAGGAGGCGATTCACTTCCTCCTTAATCATCAATGTTATTTGCTTTTAATTGTGACGACTTTTTGGTTTCGTTTATCAAAAATTATTCAAGATATCACACAAGTAAACCCTCTCAGCAATCTGCATGTAAAAGTATGCAATAATGTATTATGTAGTAAGTACAGAAAGGCTACTTTTCTTATTATGAGTTACACCTACTATTTTTTCAAATCAGAAAAAAAAATTAATAACTTTATTGTTCAATCATCAAGTTCTTTTGGGTTTTTCTGATCTTTACATCGTAAGCAACAATAACATACAGGAATCATGCAGTTTCGGATCCAAGACATACGGCAAAACGAGACTAGTTCAAACGCAGAAAAAATACTTCTGAAGATCAAACAGAGTAAGTGTATTATCAATATGGTAAAAAAGCGAAACAAACGTCCTGTATCAATGCCGATGAAGAAATTACATTCCATGGCAATGAAAATAATATACAAGAACATTTAACAATTAACGACATAACCCTTAATCGTATTACTGCGATACAATCAACAACTGAAAGTGTGAATTTAACAACTTGTAAGAAGAAGTTCTTGGTTGGTAAACTACTACGGACTCTCTAAAGGTGAGTTAATATATTTGCTTGTTTTGACGTGGGCAACGGTTGATTCTTCAGTTTGGACAAATTAGAACGTCATATTTTTTATAATGGTGGTGATAGATTTGTAAGTATTTTTTCGTACCTTTTAGATGCGCCAGCATTCGTTATAGAATAGACGTATATTGATTATTTATTTGAAATCGGCAGTGAAGTACGCCGAAATCGTCATTAAAATACGAGAAATCGGCAGTGAAGTAATCCATTGTTTTACGACTTTTTTGTAGGTGGCGAGGCGACAGATAAACGTCAATCGACCGAGCATAACCTACAAAAGTTGGTTAAAATGTTTTAATTTCACGATTTCTCGATTTCAAATAAAACATAGTGTACACCTCGGCACTGAAGTTCCTTTTTATCCCTCATGTGGTTTATTTGGCTTGGCCCTACGGGCCTCGGCAGCTAAATCCACATTCGTGATAAAAAGTTAAACTTCAGTGCCTTGGTATACAAACTACTATTATTTACTTTGTTGCAGAATAAATGTTTTATTTGAAATCGGCAGTGAAGTACGCCGAAATCGTCATTAAAATACGAGAAATCGGCAGTGAAGTAATCCATTGTTTTACGATTTGTTTGTAGGTGGTGAGGTGACAGATAAACGTCAATCGACCGAACATAACCTACAAAAGCTGGTTAAAATGTTGTAATTTTATCATTTCTCGATTTCAAATAAAACATAATGTACTCCTCGGCACTGAAGTTCCTTTTTATCCCTCATGTGGTGACTAAAAGTTAAACTTCAGTGCCTTGGTATACAAACTACTATTATTTATTCGAATGTGTTTTAATACACATTTTTGGTTTTCAGTGTTCGATATTACCTATAAGGAGTGTAACTACACATTTCTACCAGATTTATAACCTGTATGAAATATTTCATTCAGAGGGCAAGTATAAAAATTAAAAAAATATGTTATGGTGTTATCCGTTAATTGCCCCACGGTTTTGGCGCTAAAATAAATGAAATTCATATTGGATTGCGATAACAGATACCCACTGTCTTACAATTTAGTTTTGTATCTGCCTTTTGTATAAAAATCAAACCATATGGGCACACTTAACGTGTTTTTCACAAGCAAGAAATAACAAAAGACTCTTGTTTTATGCAATATAGCAACCCAGGGTTCATAAAATTTTATATAGAACATCAATTGGATTCGTGGATTCATGGAAGTCAGATCATTTGAGGATCGAAAGGAGAAAACTTTGTTTTGATTACTGACTCTTTCAAACTCCCATTTTGCCCTAATTTTTATTATAGAACTCAACATTACAAAGAAATTACGTGAGCTAATTGAACACTTAACACAGAATCACTTTGCTAACTTTTTTGCTCCACGCCACCAACCTCCTTCAAATAAATTGTGTAAATTCCACCAAAACAGGATAAATCAGCACCAAGTTTGGATGAAAACTCCGTATACACATTACAGCTAATTATTTGCGCATAGGTAACTGGTTCACAAACAAATTACAACAAACGCCAAGTCAAATGAAACAACTTACCTATAAAAACGCGCTTCCTTCCTTTTTATACCCTCGGAAAAACAAATGATTGTAAAACCATTAATTGGCTAAAATTTACGTCAGTCGAAGAACAAATGCAAAGAGATGCTGGAAATAAAATAAACAAAAGCCAAACGCTAATTTCAAAAGATGGTTACCTTAGGTCTAAACACAAAACTAAATGCACCATTATCTTCAGCGCATTTCGAAGCACGAATGTACCGAATCTCATACCGACCCGAGCTACTGCTATGTCGAAGTGTTTTTAGCATGGGTAGGGCTTCGCCCCACACAAAGCCAGATGCGCTGCCGGAAAGGTGGTTCCACATCCCTGCTGCACGTGTGTGAATGTTATCTACGGGCATGTTAACCGACGTACACCTAGCCCCCCCTCCGATCTTAAACACATACATATTCCTCAGCTACGGCCCTTGAATTCTGCAGCTGCGGCCCCAATTTTGTGTTGCCGATAGGAGCTCAAGTGTACAGCAACGGCCCCATCTACTTTTACACGCATTTTGAACGTCATTACACTCCATGTTTAGTTTTATCATAATCGCACTTTGACGCATTGTGAAACGCACAAAAACGTGTACAAAATGTTCTATCCTGTGCTCATTAAAGCTAACATGCGGCCCTATACGGTTGCTGGCTCTTTGTGTGGCTAAATTGGGATCTCCACGCGTATTTTAGCTTGATTTTGCCAAAACATAACCTCGCATTTTTCCGGAAATGCATTTAGTATGTGCGCTTAAATTATCTAAGAGTTGTGTGGCTACTATTTACAAGAATCTCCGAAAGTTTACTTTTGAAACACACTCATGCTCTAAATGTGATTATTTACAACATTCAATATGAATTCTACGGCAAGGGCATCTGTTTGTGTTGGCAAATAAAAATTTATTAGTTACTCATTACCTTAACTGGTGAAAAAATCTTCAGCGTACAAGCACATATCACAGCAATGTATTCAGATGTAGCTGGTTGTTGCGCTCACAAGTAAATATATAAAATACCAGAGTAAATTAACAAACCATCTATCATCTTATTTTATGGGTATTTCAAAATACCCATAAAAATAAGATGATTATTGAAGCGCTACAAAGAAGTTTCAGAGATTATCTTAACAAACCAATTGTTATATTTAAACAGAGACGGCGTAAAGACGACCAATGGCAGAAACCCCTTTTTATACTGTGCTACCAATTGCCTTATTTAATCGGAATTTGGTAGGCTCTTGCTTTCCTGCTACTTCAATGGAGCAGCCCCTGATGTTGAAATTCTTCGAAGAATAGTTATGACCGTTACTGAGCCAAGTATGGAGTGTTGTACATCTGCTCTTATCTATTACACATAGTATATTACTTTTTTAATTTGATTTAAATTGTTGCTAGCGCTCAAAAAAGTTCAAGTAACACCTTTAATGACCAAACGTAATTTCTGTCCTTTAAAAGCCAAAACAATGGCTTTCAAAGTGAATTTCTAATAATAAATTTTAAACATAAATTTGATATACCAAACATTTTCTCATACGAAGTAAACTCGTAACGTTTACAGAAACCCAAATTTAGAAAAATGCATAACTGACTAATTATAAGCTTCAAGATGGAAACTTCCAAAAAATTTTTAATATTTATTACTTACCTTCAGCCAGATGCACAATGCACACATTTGGTGACCCGATATACATGTCTGTATGGCAAGTAAAATGCGAAGAATAGGCATTTTCATCCAACACTATTAAAGCGGAATATGGTCCAAAGCTACCATTTACGCGGCACGTCTACTTCTGCAAAATATCCCAACTTGCTCGTGTGGGACTCGCGATTTACCGCTTGCCAGATATTTCCACAATAACGCGCCTACAAGGAAAGCAAATCCCCGAAATGGAATTTTCAACGAGGTAAATAAATGATAAAAATAAAATAGATTGAACGTAATAATGACCCCAACCTTAAGAAGGGCGAGATAAGGGAACGCAAGAATCGGTTCGACACAAAGGGGAATAAGTTTTGCGAGTGCCCTGCTCCGTCTGGAGCAAACTTAGGCAAGATGCAAATTTTGTACTTCAGAATTTAATTAGCCGTAGAGAATCCTCATAATTAGGTCACGCATTAGACAATAACATTGTAACAAAGCGACTTTATGGTTACAGTCGCCCCAAACGTGTATTTTGAGATTGGGACCAACTTGAGAAATGAAACAAGACAGTTTCGGTAAAGGGTTTCAAGGGATCAGGAAACGTACCGCTTGCTTCAAACTTTTGTTTATGTAGAAGCGGTCATAGGGGATACTTTGCCAGAGCTTGGGATTTTCTCGGCTGGAGTTAATAATGCCATTAAATGGGTAGGATAAAGTTTGTACAATTTGCAAGGAATATGTTCGCAGAATATACGCATTTAGACAATAAACACAATTTATTGCGTAAAAACACTTTGAATGGATTTTTTTGGAAGAAATTCCTCTCTTTTTGCCACATACTTTGTTCTCCAGTTTTAATACCCAGCACCCCTTATTTAAAATATCTGCTTAATGGGTTCTAAAATAAAAATAAATTGAACTACATATCTTATAATCGATTCGCAAATGCCCAAATAGGTTACCGTTTCATAGCTGATGGTAAACACAAAGCAGTTTCCTATCTCCAAATTTTAAATTTCTCATACTGAATGATTATTTACTCATAATAATAATACATAATTTGTTTATTAACCATACCTTCAAAACAAATCCCAAATTCCGATAGATATTTGATTAATTTTCGACGTAAGTTCGTTGAAGTCTATGCAGTCGTTAATAGTGGAACAAATTAATTTTTTAATTTAGAAAAACATTGATTAGGTTAATATGACTCTAATTATAACAAATCAAATGACACTAAATTTAGTCTTTTCGTATTAATTATAATTTCTAGATGTTGTTTTATTGTGTCTAGAATGTTCAAGAACATATTCAACTCTCATCCTATAAAATTAACTGCTAAGAGATATGCTTTTATCTGCAATAAATTGTTTCGAAAGTTTTTCGAGTGTGTAAAGATTTGTATAGAGATAAAATCCGAATTAAATCTTTTGCTTCGCAATTATATAAGCTACGTATACAATAAATAACAAGTGTGTACTTCAAGCATATAAAATACTGATATACTCTAATTGTACAATTACTATGTATATTATTCATCAGTTTTGCACCTTTAATTAAAAACAGATTAGGTTATCCACCTGAAATGAGCATCTGGCCTTCCTTGCCTGGGTACTCTATTTTAATGTTTACACATATAGCCAGCTTGTGTTTGCATGCATGTTTATTGTTAATTAGATTCACTGTAACTAGCATAGCTAAAAGTGAGCAAGTAGAACCATATTTTAGTGCGTGAATCGCTCACTTGTGTGTGTTCAGCGATCGATATAGATTTTTCGAGCAAAGCGGAAATCTTAAAGCAGTCGCGGGCGCGCCAAGTTTAAAGGCGAACCTCCTTGCGACTCATTGTGTAAAATCTCCATACGGCGGCTGGAATTTTGTGCTGCCTTGTAGTGTTTGTATGCCACATTCAAATAAGTGCAATTTCAATCGTGTACAGTGCAAGTACACAATTGCGAAGCAGCCAAGGAGTTTCGTGTTTTGAGGGTCAATATATCTTTGTTTATTTACGTAAACAAATTGGCTTGTGCATATGTTTGAAGTCAATTTCAGCCCGAGAATACTATAAGTGCCGACCAGTTTTCCTGTTTTTAGCAAATATTGATCTTTCCTATCTACGAACTGAGACAAAGTAACTGTACTGAGCTAGCTAGGTAGACAACAAGAAAATTTAATAAATACAACAAATACAAAGGCCTACAAGACGCCTCATTTTAATGTAACGTCCCAGAGTAGAACTACTATACGAATAATTTCACAGTTGGCTGAGAAGTGCTTCAAGATGGCTCAAAAAACACACTTACTATAGTGGAAAACAAGTAGAAAACGACAGATTATATAAAACCAACAACTAAATCTAGGTTGAAGGATATTTATAACAAGTATAATAAGTGAACCGATTATTTATAGACCATTATATAAAGCCAACTTACATCTCACCTTGCTGCTCGATATGTCATTTTTAAGCTGTATGTGCGCTTATTTTTAAATAAACAGAAGTATCAAAAGACTATAAATTAAGAAGACTATAATTTCGCCCATTTTCAATCGTTACATAAAAACATTTATGCAAGATTAAACATCTGATAACCATGATATTTTTCAGATATACAGGCCAGGTACTTTACCAAAAATCGTTCTAAAACACGCGACCTAACTCTCGAGGCTAACACAATAATTATGCCTGACAAAAAAAATTGATTAATAGGTTCGATACGCAAAATTCTTATCTAAATCATGATAACAGCATAATTTGATTGTGTTGTTTTTATTTAAGCATTAATGATGATTAATGTGCTAGTAACGAGAGGCATTCATTTACTATATTAACATATTCCATAACGGCCTTTAAAATTAAACCAAGCTTCAAGACCGAAAAAAACACCTTTGCAAGATAAGCAAATGTGTGTAGCGGCAGAATTTGCGATCTGTGACATTTTACTGGAAGCTGTAAACCGACTAACTTCGGAATTTTAAAGCATCCAAGTCAAATAAAACCTAAAAACACGGCGAATTCGGAAGAAAAAAATGGGGCTGTAATGAAACTGCCTAGAAGGAAGTAGCGCTTACCATGTCGCTTCTCATAAGTTATTTAGTGGTTTAAATATTAAATGGTTTATTTATTTACACCTTGTCTGTCAGCAATAACGCGAGATTTTCAACGCCTATTACACTTTCCCACTCGACGCTCTGTAAAAATCAATATGAAAAATGATACATTCTTTCCTTTACAACTTACAACCAGCAAATGAATGAACGTTTGGCCGCATCAAGTTTGTGAAGGAAGCTTCTGTTGAGTTCAGGTTAAGAATTACAAAGGCAGCATATAGAAAGAAATGGTAACTCTGTAATCCAACTTAATTAGAAACAGAAATAACAATGTAGTGACACTGTTATACAAATTTTGAAAACTACAACCTACAACGCTATACAATATCATTATAACAGGGCATTACCAACTGATTTACAGGTGCAACACACAAACTACTACAGTGTTCTGAATATGCCAGCATTAATTTAATGTTGGATACCAATGGCTAAAATGCCAAGTATTATTATATATTTTTAGTTTACTACGTTTGTTTTGATTTATAATGACATCAATAACTGACCACCACGCCTTATTCTGTATTGTATTATCGGTAACCTCATTTTACCTTGCGGTGTAGAGACTGGTGCTTTATATACGCTTGCATCTGGCGGTACGCCTTATATATTACTATAATCACTATTACAAACTATTAGCAAATAATATTTATAGAGTGCAATAATTCAAGAACCTGTACCAAAGGGACCGCGACTGCTAGAGAACTATGGAAATTATTATTGAAGTTATGATTGATGAACATACAACAAGTCCTTAGAGAAACTACATTCACTACAAATTCCATAGTCGCAAAAAAATTTACAAAATAACCCAGCCTAGTTAATCTGCATTAAACTAAATGACGTTTTATTATTCTCATAAGAGAACGCATTCCGAATGAAATAATTACAATTACTCTAAAAAAAGAAACATCTAAAATACTCCGTCAATAGAAATCCGAAGGGATATTCGCCAAGTCCACCCTTAGATAACACACTTAAGAACAAAATAATAAATAAACTACAACGGATGTTGTCTTTAGGCAACTGCGACTACCAGCAGCCAGGTCCATCATCATACTCTACGTGTGCGTGTAGTTCCCGTTCAATAAATTATGTAAAGTAAATTTATTACATTCAGAGTGGGTGATTGACATAAAAAATGTAACTTGCTTGAAAAAAGCAAGTCGATTTGAATAGTGTTTACATTATTCTCTAGATGTGATAGAACAGCTACGGTGGCTCTTTCTATCTCCAAAACTGCATATTTTTTATAAATCCGTTGGAAACAGATCAGTTAACCATGGCTACTGTTTGGTTTGTCCTAGAAATAGTATTCTAAAGCAACACGATTTTTTTAGCAAGCAATTTAATGGCAATACGGTATGATAAGGCTGCCTGGAAGTAGTTTCAAAATTTTTTGTGAAGAGGATTTTGTAAAAGTATTAAAAGTAACTAAAACTAAATTTACTTACTGACAGCAGCAAATTATTGCATGAAAGTTTACATTTATGTCAAACGGCTAACTTATTTTGCAATATTTTATAAAGTGATTTTTATATTAATTAACCTTTTCACTTGCTTGTTTTTCGAATTTAAAAGTCACAAGGTCGAAATAAGTAAATTACATGTCACAGCAAACCAAAAAAAAAAAAAAAACTAAAATTTCCAGAAAGCTATGAAGATGCAACCGTAACTACGGTGCTAAACAAGACATATTTTGCTGAAGGGAATGCACTTACTACATTAAAAATATAAACATTTGCGTCACAAATATATTGTAGTGATAGCTCCACGTTGTGCTAGTCATTAATCATGCAACGGCTCAATGCTTGAGATGCATATCTTATTTAGTATTAGCCCTACTATTTATTTTAAAATAGATTATTTTCAATTTTACTTTTTAACTAAGTATTACAATTGAGACTCTCAGGGTGGTTCGCCAATCTAGTTATCTATTAGTTGAGATTCAAATTTTATTATAATTTTTGATTGCTGAATGACATTAACTGCCAACTTGACTTCTAAACTTAACCAAACCAAGAATTGACAAATATTCTTTCTATCAACATTTCCATTAATCAATTCACTAAAGTAAGTATTGTATTATATTTATTTCACTCTTTCTTTTGTCTGTTATTCAAAATGCTTTTATATGAATAATTAAAACAAACCTGAACACTCCTCAAGTTTTCAATGCTAGTATTCAAAACTAGAGCTCCCAATGTCCACAGCACCCGATGTTCACAGCCCTTCAAACAACATCTAACCTGTCAAAAACCCTGGCTGTCCGCAGAAACTGGTCCTGTTCCCTTTATCAATGTTACTGTCACCCCAAACAGATTATTGGTAAGTTTCAGTATTATACATGGTCCCAAGCTAATTTTCTTTATTCCTCAGCTGTATCCAGCAACACCTACAGAACTGTCCAAATCATGCAGTTACTTCAACAACTTCCTTCTAAATGATTGACTTATCTTCCATGTAATCGCCAACTTTAGTAATGAATATTAATTATATCTTGCATGTACCAATAAAACCAAATATATTTAAATATGTAGTCTTCTTGTTATTTGTATCTAAATAACTGTATTCCACAATCTCTTCACCGATGGTATGCTTGTATTATTTCAAAATTACCCTTTCATATATTTGCACCACGTAGATTTGTTAAAAGCCCTGTTATTTGTATATCACCAAATATTTATACAAATAAAGGCATGATTTCAAATTTTTATTGTATTCAAAGGAGTTTTTCAAAAATCTGTATACATTTTTATAAGTTTGTTATTCTTACTGTCTAAACAAATTTTTATATCTTTAGTAGTTACAATTATTCCTGCCCTCTTAAAAAATATTAAATGTCCTAATTATTACACGCTACAATTCCTTATTATTATAGCAAGCACATTTGTCAAATATAACCTTGGCTTTAACTTTATTAATATTGAACTCAACCATCAAAATTGAATACTCAATTGCTATTTAAAATTTTCAAATTACATTACTAATTGTCTTAATTTTAATTTTTATCATTCATTTTGAAATTAACACCCAATCTTATTTAAACCCCTCAAAATAAGGTTGGTGACAAATTTGGCATAATCTTCTCAATTTTTGGCTGTTCTCATTAGTGTGCGTGTCCTTTCCAGTCCAGTCTAGTATATTGTTGAGTGTCTTCTTCTTCCAGGTTATCTTTTTCTTTCTACTTTCTCTTCCACGATTACTTACAGCAAGTTGTATTATTGTTCTTGCGGTATATATGTTCAAGGTAAGCGGTTATCCATTTCGTTATTATTTATAATAGTTTTTTCTCTCCACCTAGCTTTCTCAGCACTTCTTCATTGGTAACATGTTTGTCCATGATATTCGCATCATTCTTCAGAATATCTATAGTTCTAATACTTCTAATCTTTTTTCGGTAATTACCTTTAACGTCAATGTTTCAACTCCATACATCAGTATAGAATAAACAGGGTAATTTAAAAATTGTGAACTTAAATTTAAGGTTTGATTAATCATGCAATTTGGAGCAAAAAATAATATGACCAATGTCCGATTCTTAAGAGCTACTGAGATAATGAAAAAAAAACGATTTATGTAGAGTACAATTAGTTACCATTGCAAACGAAATTTTAACAAAATAACTATAATAACTGTTAACTATGCAGACTTCACACCGACCAATAGGTAAGTTTTGTGGATTACGCAATTGTTCAAACCTTTGACAAATTTCTGCTGCAGTTTCATCAATTCGATTTATTAGGCGCTGCTGACTCTCAATTGCAACAGAATATATATTTTTTTAAACAGCCACAAAAAAAATCCAACGGAGTTAGGTCTGACGAACGAGACGGCCATGGAACTGTACACCTGCGAATATGTTTTCAATGTCAACTAGATGTACTCTAGTTTTTCCTCATTATACCAGTAACTCTTGAAAATCGCTGAGTCATCCGCACATCACAGATTATTTATAAGTTCACCATTTATTTTAATACCATCCTCGATGTTTTTAAGTGCCTTTTGAAATATTTCTTCTAAGTACATATTAACTAATAGGCGGAGACAACACACATTCCTGCCTGACACCTTTTTATTTGTGTTGGTTCAGTAGTTTCCCCTTCGATTTTCGTTGTTGCTGTCCGACCCCAGTATTTTTGACGAATTGTGTCCTCTACGTCTAGTCCTTTCTTTTTTAGCATCCGTACGTGTACCTGACGTTATCGAATGCTTTAGTATATTTGATAAAGCATGCATAATGCATATGTATCTTTCTGCTAATCTCTAATTGTTTTATTAGGCAGCACAGTGTTTCGCGCGTTCCCATTCCTTGTCGGAATCCAAACTGTGACTCACTTATATCTGTATTACAGGATTAAAAACTCATGATGGCCTTATTAAGTAACATCTACATTATTTTTATAAAAAAATATTCTTGGGCACTGCTCCTCGATTGAGTTGTAGAAATCTAGAATGTGAAAATGTCCCGAGGGGCTAAACGTGTCCCTTATCTATTTACATGGTACAGACGGTGCCTAAGATAAGTATGAGAAATGTTCACGGAAAAACAAAACAAAAAATCAGTTATGGACTAAACATATTCAACAAAACAGTTCAATCCTGAAGAAAACCTTCTAACACCCTCAATTAATGCACGACTTGCATGAAGAATAGTGAGTAGCATTTGTAGATCAAATCTAAAATTACAACTTAATTACAACTCGTTCAGCGATGAGTCGATTTTGCACCCTTTTAGTGAAGATTTCTTCTTCTTCTGTTTCTGCTAGACGCTAGGAAGATCCTAATTGGAGAACATGAGATGCTGGACATGACATGCGGAGTTCCGCAAGAGTCAATTTTAGGCCCAACACTCTGGAACATCTATTACGGCGGAACGTTGAAAGAAGAGATGCCACACGATACCACCCTGATGGAGTACTCCAACGATATGGTACTGGTCATCTGTGGGGGCAATAGGATAGAGGAAGACGTGTAGAATACACAGTAAACGGGATTGGGAGATGCATGGACAAAGGGGGTCTCTAACTGGCCCCCAATAAGATGTAGGAAATAATATTGGAGGGAAGAAGAACTCTAAAGCTTTAAATTGGGGCAATCGACGATATCTCGGAAACGAAGCCTAAAATATGTGGGTATTACCTTCCGACACAAGAGAATATGATAATCAAGATAACGAGCTCGCACAGGACGGAGTCGATTAAAGCCCTAGATGTAGTAGCTGGGGCTATACCTATACATTGACTCCCATTAGAACGCACTTATGAAAAACAGAACAAAAAAAGAACAGAAGGCCAGTTAGAGCAATAAAAATACAGAAATGAGAAGAAGAATGGGCGCAGGACAGCGAAACGAAGTGGATGAAAAAAAATCCACAAATCGCAGCTTGAATTACAAGGGGGGCCATGGCGAAATTGGGTACTGTTTTACACAATTTTTAACCGGCAACGCTGTTTCCGAAATTAACAGATTCAAAGCAAACAACAGAGAGAACTGTACTTGCTGTGGACACAGTGACTGACCGCAGCACATCATACTATACTGTCACAAGTGAAACCTGACAACGGAGAACATAATTAGACACACGCTAAAGAACGAACAAAAATGGAAAATAATTGAGATGGTAGTGACCGAAATTATAAAGAAAAAAAAAGAAGAACGAACCACATAGTGAAAAAGGTATTGGGTCTCAGCGATGAATACCGCAAGGTAATACCAGTGTGCCTCGTGTAATTGAGGTGGGATTATTATCAGTCAACTATGCAAAAGATCACTGTCAAAGGTTTCAGTAATAAATGTGCTACCATTAGATTTCCTTATATATTAGTTAATACAAATATCAATTTAGATATGGTGGGTTGTTCAGCTTATGGTTATATTATTAGATCAGAACAAGGTCTTTTCATGGCAAGATTCCCAAGAAACGAAAGTAGAAGACAAATGTGGATAAAACTGTACCTGCAACGAACAGATGGGTTACCCAACGATTCAGCGAGATTATGTTGCTACACGGGGAATTTTCTGTACACAAAAGCAAGAAAAGACAATATAATTTACAACACGACGGTTCAGGAATTGTCTCGTGGTGCAGCAAATTTTTGCCAAGTTCCTGAGCAGGATTGGGGAGGGGGGGGGGGGGTTGTCCGGATGCACCACTAGTTCGAGACGGTCCAAACCAGAAAACCTACAGATGTCCGTGTAAGTTCCTAAACCACTTAGCTGTTTCATGAAAATAATAAAAGACATAAAACACCAGAGCTTGAAATAACCTAATTGTTTATTTACAGTATGTACACGTACAAACTCTGCACCATACTCAAAGAAGCCAAAACAAATCTGTGATAGGATATTTGTTTATAATTGGAACTGTAGATTTAATTTAGTATTACTTATAAAATGTACAAGGTTGTAGTTTTAATAAATTTGAAGTGAACAACAAAACTCTTATGATTTTTAACTCGCAATTCGCTCGAGTACACGTAGCTCAACTATAAGTATATAGTGACTTAAAAATCCAGTACTGCGATCAATTAATTTTTATAAACGCATCATAACCAATGGTACCATACGCCTAGGGTGTTCTGCACTTAACTGTGTATTTTTAACGTTAAAAGGAGTTATTTTATTATTGAACGCGACCCAAAACGCCGACATATACATATAAAGTGAAAACTAACTATTTCGCATAACTAAATGCACAGCGTGAATGTATATCGCAGCGACACATTTATTAACTTCTCGACACCATCGGCCAGGGATTTCACAGCATAAAACGGTAGGCAAAACGAGTTTTCATAGTAACAGTACTAACGATATTTTGCGTTTTAAAAAATCAGATGGCTAACTACACGAAATGTGCAAACGCAGAAGATACCTGGTGTTGCGTAGCAAGGCAGCTTCGTCAGAGTAGCTATGCCGGGTGGTGGACACGTAGATGCTGCCCAAACAAATGTGCAACATGAGGTGCGACAGGCTTTTCTCCAACTATTGCACTGGGAAAAAGTCGTGTGGTCCAAACTTCGGAAGCAGCCAAACAAATTGAGGGTCCTGCAGGTTCTTAGCAAGCGACATCACAGCCGAAGGGGGAGCACATGCGGAATATGGCACGAGTAAGACGAAGAAGGAGAAAAGGAGGCCTAAAATGACACAATATCAAACTCGGAATGTTCAAACGGAACTATAAAAACATGCCAAAGCTGGAAGGTGGCCTTACGTAAGTGATCTTGCAGAAATAATTTATTATCCCAGTATAGCTGGCTCCGTTTCACAAAATTTTGGAATTATATTATCCACATGAAGTGAAAATTCCATATCACACCTACAGCCTCAGCAGGAACAGTCTCACGAAATCAGAGCCATAACATGGCAACCGGAAATCATACTCACAATCTGTTTTGAAAATGTATTATAATTCCCTAAATATTCAAGGTTTATCAAAACATCCCAAAAATGAACACTGAGTATGCAACCAAATATACACTTAGGAACTACAGGTCACTCGAAACATTTTCTCAACTGCAACTGAATGATAAATTACATGTAACATTGTAAACCATATTTTGACGAAGCAATGTAGAAGAAAAATGGCAAAAAAGACTGAAATGCGTGCCCACTTTGTTTGCATTTTCCTCTGAAAATCATTCTAAAAAGGAAGCAGAAAGTATTGGTTTTAGATATGCTAGCCCAAATCAAGAGGTTACAGGAATTGTGAATGAAGAAACGATGAAACACAACGTAATATAATAATTTAAGGTCAATCAATTTCGTAAATAGTATTTCTAAGAAATTTGCTGTATGTTGTTTTAATATTCAGTAAGAATGTTACACAATTGCGCCTGTTATTCCTAAGATTGTTTAATAAAATTATATATAAAATAAGATGGCCTTTTATTTTGGTTCCAAAGTTACATTGACATTTCGGCTGTGGCCAGACTGTGGATATGTAATATTCGTCAAACAGCTCGTTGAGAATTTTCAACAAAGTTAATAATTAGCCAAAGGTAATTTCAAATATTTAAATGTTTACATCGCTCGCTATCGCATGAGTGTTGATGTGTGAAATAGTTAATTGCACACATCTACATCAGTTATCCAACTGACTGGCGCTGCTATAGTTTGGAGAGTAAGAATTACAAGATTCGCCAGTTCATTTCAAATTCCATTAAGGGATGTTTTTCATATTTAATAAATTGCTCTAAAAATTACAATATGCAGCGTACGTCAAAATGTTTAATACGTTCGTTTTGCTCGGGCAATATCAGTCTCCGGAAATGACGCAGACTTAAATTCATAAAAGACGTTGTAAAGCTACAGCGCGCAGTTGATGCATACCTTGCATAATGTGCAGCATGTACATTGAACATCTAATTCGTATGCAGGTTTTTTGCTGCATACAAATTTATAACAGTCGAAGCAGGAGAACACAATTCATTAGGAACTTTCTCTATTTGCATACAAATGATCCGTGCTCCGTTTTACTTCGTTAACTGATTTTGCTGAATGGGAAACAATTTATAAGTGAAGAACGCTAGTTTACAACGCAAATACGTTTTATTGATCATAAATTTCAATTTGTATACAGCGCTGGTTATTTCTGAAGCTTTTGGAATACACAAAACGTCGTGGGGGTTTTATGCAGACTACGTGAGTTCATTACGATAAAACGGCTAGATAGCCAAAAATTTTGAATGTTTTCAAAATCAAATAAACTCCGCACAGCTGGAACTTCCCGCCTAACTTAGGAAGTCTTGGGCGCTTTATTAGTTTCTCAGACTTAAACAGAATAAACTCGGAGTGCTAATCCCCAGGTTAAATATTTGTTTTGGATTCCAGCTCGCGTCCACCTTCCAACCCTAAAAAAGGCACTTTACCTCCACAACAGTTCGATTGGTCGGCTCAATAGAGGATGCCAGGAATATATCCGCAATCAACAGGACACTTTAGCACTTCCCTAACCGTAACCGCCCGATTTCAGTTCGATTTTTCCACCTTTCGAATATTAGGTTGGGCGCCCGCGATCTTACAGGAGTGCTTATGCTGCAATTCCTGAAATTCTCTCGAACACAGAGCGATTCCAGAGAATTTTTATTGAGGACGCAAGTGAATGCTTATATTGTTCAAATATGCTCATTAAGCGACGGCTTATGTCCTTCTGAGCGCTTCGCTGGGGTAATGAGAAATTTTAATTGTTTTGCGGCTTATAAAGGACGCCGGACGCAGTCTCATCATGATTAAATATTGGGATTTACATGAAACGCAAATTGTGCTGGAAAATTCCTTCAGCATTAAGCACACAAGTAAGATAAGTACAAGGAAGGCATATTGGATAACCGATCCAACCAAAGTTTATTAGGAATAACAAAAGTAATACAAAAGAAGAAAAACAAAGTACTACGTGCAATTCCCTTATCTGAATGGTTTCTGTTATTCTTAAAATCACTTTTATAAAACCACTGTTGTCGCTGAAATTCATATTCATAGATGATCAAACAAGTAATATAGCTTCTTAAGAATATCCCATCACAAACTGTGATGTTTTGAGTTTCGATCACCACTGGCTTTTGTTAGTACAGTCATGTTCATTAACGTTGTGTTGTACAGCATTTGTGGTTTGTGAATATAAATTAATTACACAATGTTCAAAAAAGTGTTGTAAATATAAATATTTTGAACGTGTACATCTAGGTCTACCCAGTTAATGATACGGTGTGAGCCTTTGTTGAGAAATAAGACAACCACCTATAAAAGTACAACTGTCTCGTACAACATTTAACACAACTGTACCTACCTTTCTTTTTTGGAGTAGAATCATCTTACGTTTTAATGTTTCTTCTATAGCCCTTGTGATGTAGGGGAGAAAGAGGTACATTGATACACGACGCACATCGATACACATTTAAAATTTCTCGACAGAAGAGGTCAATTTGTTTCAAACTGATACCACAATATGGCACGTCATAAAAATTCTGTAACGGAAAATTAAGGATATGTGAAATTACATGTGTTGTTTTTATTTTGGCATGAGAACATGGTAAGGTTAGGTATGCAACATGTGATTATTTGTGTTGGAGTGAATTTGGGGCACATTGATACATATATAAGAGCGAGACATTGATGCAGTGTATCAATGTGCCTCTATATAATCGTATAACAAGGCTAGCTAGTATGTTATATGACGATGTGTTACTTGTTTCAGGTTAATGAAAACGGTTCACACTTATCACAAAAAGACACAAAGAGCATTCATTAACGAAGAAGATATAAAGGCTGCTATAACCGATGTCATTAAACATCACAAATCAGAGTTGCTACTGCTGATCATAATTTAAAATCTGCTACACTTCAACATAGAAAAATTCATAAAACATAGGAATTCAGAGGTTTCAGATGACACTGCGTATGAAGCTGCGGACGTAAACCAGATCAGAAAATATCACTCTAAATATACAAGTACACAAGTTTTCTCTGTTGAAGAGGAATGTGAATATTAAGTGAAATCATCTCGTATGCATTATGGCCTCACGTATCGTCAAGCTAGAGAATTGGTATACCAATATTCCAAGCATCTACCAAATTGTTCTGTTCCGGAAGGCTGGGAATTGATTAAAATTACTGGCAAACTTTTAATGCAATCCTTTATGAAAAGACACTCGTCCCTTAGTCTGCGCACACCTGAAAATGCTAGCTTCGCTGGGGTAACTACTTTTAATAGGACAACAGTCAACGAATGGATAGCTAAAAATTATCACCAGACAGAATTTATGAAATGGATGAGACTGAGATCACCACAGTGCTCTCCAAACTCCGGATTATTACAGAATCAGGCAAAATAAACTACACATTATTGTATGTGCGATAAAGCTGATTTTTAAACATTTTCAATAAGAAAACAAGTTGGTCAGATCGTGTAAGGAGAAAGTGGACAATTACTGATCTTCTGTGGTATTATCAGTGCAACAGACTCCATAATAGCACCTGCATTTGTATTCCCGAGGGTGAAATATAAATGTTATTTTATAAATGGTGCCCAACCAGGATCATTGGGATTGTTTTCAAAATTAGGTTGGATGACAGGAGATATATTCTTGAATGTGGTAAAACACATTCAACACCATGCTGGCTCGTCAAAAGAACGACGAATTTTGATTGTACGTGATAACCACGTGTCCCACTGTACGATTGAGACTATAGTATTTTGCAGAGATAATTACACTGCTTTTATTTCATCCATACACGTCTCATAGGTTACAACCTTTGGATATCGCAGTGTGTGGTTCATTTAAAGCATACCTTAAAAGTGCATTGAATGACTGGATGTCATCCAATCATGGAAAGCAGATCTCTATTTATGACATACCGGGATTAGCAAACAAGACATATTTAAGCTCGTTTACACCAAAAAATATTATAAAAGCCTTTGAAACGCAAGGACTTTGGTCAATTAACCGTTTAGCTTTTTCAGATGAAGACTTTATTTCGTCTTCTGTTACTGATCGTGAAGAAGTCATAGAGACCGATAATATGTCGGTATTTCACCAGCACAGTAACCGTGAGAATAGATCAGAACCAAAACCAGTAACAACTGACGGGCAAAAAGAGCTACCAACCACACCCTTAACATCTTCAATAGCAGCCCACAGTGAAATTGTTGATAGCTCTAAAAGCTTATCACGTACCAATTAGTATCTCTTGCCCAGATTAAGTCATTTCCTAAAGCGCATCCGAGGAAACAAACAGCTAGTTGGAGGCAAGGAAAGTCTCGCATTTACACCACAACACCAGAAAAAGCAAGATTAGAGGATATCGCTACGAAAAGAATTCTGAAACAAAGTAAGCAAGTATCCCAGAAGCTACAAAATTTGACGTCAAACAAAACTCGAAATATTTGAAGTTCGTCCGAAAGGGACAACGAAGTGGAAATGAGTTTATCTGATTCAATTCACGATGTCAGTGATGAAGAGCTGCCAGCGTTGTGCGTTGATGACGAATTCAACGTAGGCGACTTCATTGTCGTCAAGTTTTTAATAAAGAAAAGTACTACACTTTGTTGGACAAATTGCTACAATTTCTAATGACCATGAAATGGAGGTCAATTTTTAACGGAAAAGGAAAACTGAAAATAGGGCATTTGTTTTTTCTAACGTTCAAAACATCAGTTTAGTGCTTCAGGAAGATGTGGTATTCAAACTATCCAAACCCATTGCTGCTGATGGTACACTTCCCCAAAATAGATCTTTTTGTTTTCCGACAGTTGCTAATCTTGTACTTCAGTAAATATTGCACTACAAAATTACTTTTTTTCTACTTTATTGTATGCGTATCAATGTACCACACCACAGTATCAATTTATCCCATCAGAGAGGTAGCTTGATGCAAATGTAACCATTAAAATAAATTGCGAAAACTTAAATCGAGTATATGAAAGAAAAATATACAAAAGTTGTAGCATTGTGTCTTCTTCTCCAAACCATTAAAAATACATAATCTAACCAATAGTAGATTTTTTTTTAATGGATGACACCCTATTTGTACTTTCAATTTTAAAAAAACCATTGTAAAAGTTAAAATATTTGATTAATTTAAGGTGCATCATTTTCAAGTTTTGATTACTTATACTTACTTACAGAGACGGATACTTTTGAAGGGTTGCTTTTAGAGTACTAAAGAACATTCGTGCCAAAACTCAGAACTACACTTTTTTAGATAAATATCTATCATACCTGGGCTAAGTGGCCGCAATGTATGTGTAGTGGGCTACTTTGCGTGATTTGTTGGCGTAGATGATTATGCCAACCAACAATTAATTATTATGTGATAACTTGTAACACTACGAGGTAAACCTGCGACCGCTGCGATGCGTACCCTGTGTTAGTGAGTTAAATGGTAGCTACTACACGTAGTAGTTAGCTGCATAATGTTTGGTAGCTTTTTGGAAATTACAGCAAATGTTAGACATTAGAGGCTCTTGCTCGTGTTGGATGACTATATGATAATTGAAGGAGGATCCCGCAGGATGTATACCGTTCGGCCCCGTGATTCCGCAGGATGCATGCTGTTCCGCAGTGATGGTTCTCGCATGCGTTTGAGAACTCAACCGAGCGGAGTTACAGTGAGCGCTGTACTGTCAAAGGCTAGTAGTTCAGCAGGATCCGAGCACTTACCGACTCTGTACGGGTTGTATCAATAGTTAACTTAGCGGGTTACTTCAGGCAGTACTAGCGAAACGTGTCGAGAGCTAAACCAACCAGTGAAGGTTACGATGAGGAACTAAGGGCTTGATGCTGACTGATGCCAGGCCGAGCATTGTAACGTCGCTTCCGGAAGTACGAAGGGGCTAGAGGCTATTATGGACGGCTCTTGATTTATTTTGATCATTTCCTGTAGTTCTTGTGGCATTTATACAAACAGTGAAATCTATTTTACGTATTTTTAAAACCTGGCGTACTGCTTCCTGCTAAATAGTAGAAACTTTGAATGTCCTCAACATTTGGTTTGTTAAACAAATCTAAACCTACATTTTCCAATGGTTTTGTTGGTTTTGTGATTTCATTAAATTTTTCAAAAAAACTTGCTAAGTATTCAACAGCACAGGCTTGGTAACTCACAACCTAGAGAAAGGATTATGGCAGCGCATTCCAAGAATAAATCAATAATAAGAAATATTATTTACGCCCTTACGAGTAGCACTTATGGTAAAATTAACATTGGCAAACTCGTTTTTGAACTTGTGAAATGATGTTTGCCTACCTGTGTTAGCGTAGCTAACGTGATTTAGTGGTCACTAAGCACACGTAGAATTCACTTTTCCTGAAAGATTTTTCGCTTGTTAACCTTCAGTTTTGTTTGATTTGACAAATAATGCTTGCGTCACAAGAAGCATGTAAATAAATTATTCGATTTCACATTTTTGACATTTATTATTTACTAATGAAAACATTATACAGGTTGTTTGAAAATTGCACAGAACAAATATAAGGGCATTAGTCTGCAGCAAAAATAAGGGAAGAACTCCAAAAACTATTCACTTCAAAGATATCCTTGATCAAAGAATTAAAGATGGAAATTCGTTTTTTAAATTTTTAGATTTAGTAGGCTGGTGTTTTCATTATCTGTTTGTTTTGCTTACAACTGTCACAATTATTATAAGTGACTCAGAACAAATAGATCACTTCGAACAGTTACTATAAATTTTACTTTAAAAAAGAAAATAAAAAGAACGCATGCTTATTATTTTTGTACTTTTTACTATGGAACAACGCCCACATATTGTATGTAAACAAAAAAAACTTGTGTTGGAGCAAGCAAAATACCAGCCTACTAAATCTTAAAGATTTGAAAAACCAATTGCTATTTTTCACTTACCTATCCTAAAGTGTAATTTAATATAGGGACTGATTGTAGTTAACGTATTTTTTAGTAACTTCTGTTAATAAAATCTGTAGCGGATCCTGGTAACATTCCTTACCTGAAACGAAAAAAAAAAGTTATTACAATGTACCTACTGTTAAAAATATATAAATATATTGCGTAAAGCGTAAACAGCAGCTAATGATTAAATAAATATCGTTAATTAATTCAATTGTATCTAAATTAATCATTCTAACTACTTTTCAAAGATGTTAACTTCCGCAATATTTGTAACGACAAATCATGTGCGCTTGAAAAACTAATGATTAATTTTTAAATGTATAGTGTTTTAGCCTTAAATTATCGCTAGATCTGGGTATTGCTAGAAAGGGCACAAATTATGGAACACCTTTCCTACTTCCAAAACTATATTTCAACCAGATTTGTGTTAACTGAATATCAACTACATCATAGTCAATAGAATCGTTTTATAGTAGTATATTACATAACAAGCTGCGAAAGTGGCATATATCGTGCGAGTATATTTGAGAAACGAATGACTTAAAATACGAGTGTACGATACACTTTCGAACGAGTTATGTACGCTATTTTTCTCACGACCACAAAAATGACACATTTTCGTAATTAACTGTCAATGTCAGTTGTTTTTAAATTAAAATGGCATACTTAACCCACTGTATAACTGTGAATTATGCATTTTCTTTTTCATACAACGTTCGTCATGATAACAACCGGGTGAATGATATTGTCATATTTCGTGACTACTTGACTATATGGAAACTGCCACTTTCGTATGTGGGCGTGGGAAAACGTATTTTCCCATATACAGTGTCGATCATACATTTGGACACATATTGATTTTTGTATTATTGATTCATTCAGAAAATGTTGTTCTCGATACGCGTCCCTGCACCTACTAAAACTCAAAATTCACTTTCCAAAATGTAAACATCTCCTTTCGTATACGAGGGAGGTTCGAAAAATGGTTAAA
This sequence comes from Agriotes lineatus, assembly GCA_940337035.1. Classification (NCBI taxonomy): domain Eukaryota; kingdom Metazoa; phylum Arthropoda; class Insecta; order Coleoptera; family Elateridae; genus Agriotes; species Agriotes lineatus. The sequence goes on from OW679198.1 coordinate 106,894,508, forward strand.
GAATAAAGTAACCTTATTTTTCAAAATACACAAATGTTATTTGGACAAGTTGCTTGGAATTAAAAGGATTCTAATATGAAGTCACAGCCACTTACCCCGAAACACAATTTTCACTGGATTTTCCTACTTTTTTCTTACCAGCCTGTGTATTACGGAAACTGACAAACTTAAAAGTTAACTTATTATCGGATACGATAAAGATGTACCCTCAAGCTTTAGTGTCGCTAACTTAGTAACCAAAAAATTACGTTAATTGAAATTAGCGCTAAAAACCAATTTTTGGTGACCAAAGTAAAAAAACAGGTATTTTCAAAACAAAATTTAATACCAAACGATTCGAACATCAATAACAATTCAAAGCAATTATATTTTTAAATTGAAATTTACAACAAATATAGAGAAATCAAAAACATCAAACACAAAATATAAGAAATAAAAAAACTTCAACAATGTCATTCTATGTGCCACATCAATTCTAAATATTTGTTATAACATTTCAAGTGCAATACACCATGGTATAAGCATGAAATAAGAACCTTAGCAACGGAATAACGAAATTCCTACTTACAATACTTGAACAAGAAGACAAGAGAAGAATACGATAAACATAAACAAATACGAAATGATGTAAACGACGAAGGAGCACATATAAAAGGAGACTATTGGTTACAATTCAGGAAACAAATGGAACATGACCTATGTGGGGGACAAAAATGAATATGGAAGACGATTCGAGGAAGAAAACAATCAGTGAATGAATATGTCCAGATAAACAATGTAAAACTTGACGAATGGATCAATTATTTCAAACAACTGTACAACGCTAGAGACGATAATGAAAAACCAGTAACTCTACAGCAATCAACAAGAGCTGGAAATAAACAAAGAGGAAGTAGTCAGCAAACTCACTAACTAAAAAAAAACATAAAATCTGTGGCGAAATAAACAACGATCTACTCAAATATGGAGAACAAGCACTCCCGGAAGAAATATATACTTTATTACGGAAAATAACTACAACTACTACAATACCGAATAGTTGGAAAGAAAGTATAACAGTTCCAATTTTTAAAAAAGGAAATAAAAAAATCTGGCCAACTACAGATGCGTAGAGCTCTTCACAGGTATACTAACAGAATACATCACCACAAAGACACATATAAGCGAAGGGCAGCAAGGGTTTCGAAAAAAAACGTCCACAACAGGCGCCATTATTTATCAACTTCGTGAAAAATCAATCGAGTATAACATTACACCGTATATATTCCTACGAACAAAGCTGTTTGTACCTTTAATTGTACTTTTCATTCTTTAAAAGCTCAATCACTATAAAACCAGCTTGTTGTAGATATCTTTTTGCATGTAATAATTAACTCGGCTAGCTCTAATTCTCTTTTTCTGCAGGGTAACAGTTGCTTAATGTCTACTCAGACACTGCAGTCTATTTCAAAGTATCTTTACTATTTTGAATTATTTTGGAAAGATAGTATTTATGTTATATTAAAAGTTCAATCATAACCTTTGAATATCAGTTTGTTGATTTAATTATTTATTTAGTCAATTTACAAGTAATTGTTCATGTTCAATGAAGTTACTGGTGTTTTAACAATTTAAACACATTTTTGTTATTGACACTTCCAAAATAAATTATAATTATTAAACTACAAATTAATCAATTAATAAAACTAATCTAAATTAAATGCATTTTAAAATCTCTCTATAGGCCTTTTTAAATTCCTTTTATTTATATTGTTCGTCGCTCATTATTCTGAGAATTGAATTTCAATTTGACTCACTTTGCTTTGTCTCTTATAGTGTTGTGTCTGCAATCTTTTCTGTCTTGAAATACCCGCTGGACTGCACCTCATTCTGCTACTGCTGTGACAACGTTTTCCAAATTTATCGATAGTTAATCCACTGTATTATCACGCACTGATAATCAGATTTAACATCTTTTTAACTATATTATACCCAGAGTTTATCTGTTCTTAAATTAATTCAGGAAAATTATTTTTATATGTCACAATTTCCAATATTTTTCTCCCCGCCTCCTTTCTCATATCATCAAACATAAACAATCCGTTTTACTTCCCTCAGCACTCTTTTTGGAAGTAAATTTTATTAATTATTAAATTAAATCAAATTAGTTAAATATCTTGACAAAAGTCATTTTTAGGCTATAAATATTTATCTAACACTTCATAAACATTTTTAAAACTTTCCAGAATTGTAAATAACCATCACATTAACAAAATTAAGTTATACCTCAGTTCTTTGTAACATTCTGCAATGTATCTCATATCAACAATAATTGATTTTTAACAATTCAAACCACTTGCATATTTTAGAGTTGTTATACCAATCTTGGCCAGTTTTAAAGTGATTCAACCTTTTTAGAATATATTCTTTTTTTACCATTTTTATATCATAGAAATATGCTTTATACACCTTACTAAAGCGTTTGATCGCAAATAAAAGACGTGATTAAGTTACTCAAAGAGAAACAGATACCGCACAATGTATTAAAGATAATAGCCGAACTTAACTCCAACAACACAAGACAAAAAAGATCGAATAACACCCTAACTGGAAAAATAAGAGCAGCAAGAAGCATGCGACAAAGAGAAAGTCTGAACCGCGTACTTCAATAGTAGAAACCTAAAGAGAATAGCATGATAGATACCAACTAGGCACAAAGAAAATAAACATGATGTGCTTCGCTAATGATGTAGCTTTACTTTCGAGTACGGAAGATGGACTTCAACGACACTTGTATAAATTTAAGCAAGAGATCGAAAACTATAACATGGTTCTGTCAAAGGACAAAACTGAATGTCTGATTATTTCAAACACACCGACTAGGTGCAAGTTAGTAACTGACAACCACCCAGTGGAGCAGGTGATGGGCATCAATTATTTAGGTGCGTTAATCACTAGTTATGGATATTTACATACAGAAATCCGATATTAATAAAGCAATAGCAGTATCTGGCAAAACTGTAATTTGGCGAAATAAAGGTATGGATATACAAGCCAAAGCACATATAAAACTTGTGTAAGGCCACTCATAACGTATGTGACAGAGGCCCGACCAGAAACGGCAAAAACAAAAGGAGCATGACGAACAGCAGAAACAGAAATATTAAGATTAATGTCGGGAAAACGCTACACGATATAATTCGAAACAACGGCATTGAAGCAATATGTGAGGTTGAACACATATTAAAATGGTTGAAGAAACGAAGAAAAAAGTGTAATAATCACGTCAGTCGAATAGATCCCAACAGACCTATTACGCCTAATATGAAGTTTTTGCAGGGAATATTGGAATTAGCTAAATAGTTTGAATAAATTCTCCCCGGGGAATATAAGTACCCTAGTTACATCATGAAGTTTTACAGTTACCTTACGTTATCTATGATCCCTCACTTGCATTCCAATAGTTTTTCTTGAGTCATTTTCCTTTTTGAGTCTTCATAATTGGAGATTGTGGACTGCGTTTTTCGGCATTCTTTTCTTCTGTTCCATCCTAGCTTTGAGCGAGGAAGGTTGTGCCTTAGGATTTCGATCTTTCGATAAAGCTTAGTATAGCTAGCTCTGAATACATGATCTGGGGGAATCGAAATCCCTTAAACACGGCGGTATTTTCTGGTTTATATTATCTTCGCTCACCTCGCCTTTGACACCCTTGTGAGAAACACATGGCACACTTGAAGGCTGCACTCCATCTTAAAGGTTAGTGGTAAATAGCTTCGCTCTCTGTTGCACCCATTGGGATTGGGACACTCGAACGGTTACTTTCGTTAAGGACGAACACATGTTACCTCCCTGTATCGCCCAATGTCTGGAGAGCATAGCTAGCGCTTGAACGAGTATTACCTGTAGCGGACTACGTTCGGTCCCATCTGGTTTCACGGCTCTCGGACGGCCACTCCACCAGAGGCCCATCCTGGCAAGCCTTCCAGAGCCTGTTCGCTACGAATTGCTATGCACAGTTGGCCAGATCATGTCAGGTGACCTGGTGAACTTCGTGGACGTTCGTGAAGAGCTTGAAGGTCGCGTCCACTTCGCCATTTGCATTTTATTTCTAAGAGGTTATGTAATTTTCATCATGTATAGCGTATAGTCTTGATAGTTGCATTTTACGTGGGTTAATTATGCGATAACTGCGTTAACCACGTACTGAATTAATTTGGATACTTACCAGTTAGTTTCAACCAATTTTGTAGAGCATAATATTTTGGCTTCTTTAACATTTGCGAAAACTGTCAAATTGTTGTAGTACGTTTGTTCGAATTGAGTCAATCGAACTCTTCAAATGACTGGCTCTACTGCAATCCACGGTAAGTTAACTGTTCATATTAATTGACCTCTAGCTTAAATTTCTTAAGGCTTTGAGCGTATACAAATAGGACGCGTTTGAAATAACTGCAGAACCAATTATAAATGTCTTTTAGGGAATAGCAGAACCTTGTAAGGCCTTACTATACTGATATCTCCCGCTCTGTCGAAATTTTGAGTGTCATATACTCGCTTTTATAAGCTAACATCCGCAGTTGACAGTTAGTATTCCTAATCACTTCCGCCGTTCTCACAATAGGCTTCCTTGTAGGTGGATCTTTACTTCAAAGAGGGTGTAATAACAGACGACCCATTTGTGGATACCAATTTATTTCTTAGAATACAGGATTTGAATCTCTGCTTCACAGGATATGCAATTATCGGTCTTTTGCGGTTGATACAGTCAAGTTACGCGTTCAGAAGGTAAGACAGTGGTTACATGATATATGCAGCATTTTAACGTGTCTTATTTTGTTACGGTATTAAAACAACTTTACGACACCCACCCAAGGTGAGCATCGCACCACGGAATCAGTCCTGGAAAACTGGCACACTTGCCCTGAGATTTGCTAAAAACAGGCTAAAGGCCACGGCTGGAACGCTCAGGGAGTCGGGCGTGAGTCACACGATACGTTCTGGGCAAGCGTGTTGAGGCATATATATAGGGTACGTCAAAATTATGAGGGCGCCACCAAACCTGACTTTAAATGGGCTCGGGTAACCGGGCTTGGGCGGTCAGACGAGGCAACAAGTACGCTAGTTACTACTTGATAAGGGTACTCGAGCAGTATCGAACTCGGATGACAAAATCGATAATTTGCGGTTTGAATCGTTAGTTCGGGTTTGTGCTGCCCCTGCGGGGGCGGCTGCTCCACTTACCTGCACACTCCACTACTCAAAGGTCGTCGTACATCTAATCGTGACACTAGCTGTTTATTCTGAAAAAGTAAAGCATGCAGGGGTTGTACACAGTAATAAGCCCCGCGCTTGCACAATTGTCTATTGAATGACGTTATACAGGATCACGCAACGAATGGGTCACCATACTAAACCTAGGGCTTAACGTAGACCCCAGCTGGAGGTAATCGCACTATAACTAAAGCGTACAAATGTTACACACAAAAACAATATCCAAATAGAATAATAAGAAAGCGTTCGAAATGCCTAAAATTAGCAACGCAGCGAAAGTCAATGTTTGCACAGTTACAAACTAAGGATGTACTACTGAATGAATGCGACCAAAGTCGATCGCTTACACGGCACATTCGCGTAAAAGGGGTCACTAAGTTACATAATCTTTTTAAATGGTACCTGGTATTTATTCTGGACTTCTCCTGAGCAGTGCGAGTGGCAGTCAGCAACGCCTGCATTTGCAAGCACATCTCCTTGGGCAAAGACTCCGCCGAATAATGGCGTATTGTTTCAATGTAGTCACTCACGTGGGATTGGTGTAACAGAAACGTATGGGCATTATTCACGTCCTGCAGCGAGTCCCCAACAACTTGTAGGAATGAAAGAACCACTTCTTTTCACGACATGGCCGGACGTAGCCCCCAACAACGCCAAGGAAAACGCGCTCACAAAACGGCACGTGCCTCACACACAAGAGCTTCCTGCCGACCTCCTTGATCAATCGCCTGAGTTGAACTGCCGAGCAAGAAGCGTTACGACGCCCAAAGTGGCGTGAGCCAAAACGGCGTTACCACGTGACTCTCGACAGTCAATGGCGATGCGCCCAATAAAACAAATACGTTCCGGTGACAAAGAGAGCGCAAGGCCTCGCAGTCGCACCAACAGCGTAATTTCTAGAAGGTTCGAAAATCTTGCGAGCGTTAACACACGGCTGTCAAAGTACCAACAAAAAGGTGCCCCATATGACGAGAAATACTGCGCTTGAGGCCAAATATGTGCAAAATCATTATTATGGAATTAGGCGATAAAGCCAAATAAGTAACTAAAAGGGTTTAACATACGGGCACGCTGCCCTAAAGCCTAGGTGGCTAATTAAAATACAAAATGACCTGACAATTTGTTATATTTATAAAAATATAATAAATATAATCTGTGTTGTATTTTAGCTGCACTATAGAACCTCATTGTAAAGACGTTATTATTATTAATAAAAGTCGTTATTAACTTGAGTTGGTAGTGTCATTTTTGTAAGCTTGGTGTATCTCAACTTTGGGGAGGTTCGATTCAAGGATTTATAATGCGTCGAGAACCTGGCGCCCTTTTCTCTCCGATAGTATCTCTTTCAGCTTGGCTGGAACCCCGACCCTCACGGCGAGTTAGCCGCCCTAGGCCAGACCAGACCACAAAACAACTTTCGCCAACAGGTAAGGCCCACCCTTCTCTCCTTTTCTCACAGACTAGCGAGAGTAGCTAGAGATAGAAAACCACATGGCAAGAGACTACCCGGAAGACCACATAAGAGTTGACAATCCATTTTACAAGAAAATAATTAAGGCATAAGAGACGTTAGCCTATGAATAAGAGGAGGATGGAAAACATGTCAATTAAAAAATATAATTGTTTTGAATCATTGTTGATGTACGGATGATGAATTACATTTTTAAAATACATACACTTTGAATACAAAATATCAGATTTTCAGCGCTAATTTCCATTAACTAAGTGAACGAAACTGTAGTTCGAGAGTATGTTCTTATTGTAACTGATAATAAGCTAAAGTTGTTGTATCTCATTTTCCCTAATGTACAGGGTCGTAAGAAACAATAGGAAAAAGCAGTAAAAACAGTTTTTCGGAGTAGGTGGCTTTATTCTTAAGCCATTTTTATATTTTCTAACTTCCTTCGTACACAAAACGAGATATTTAAATTGTGGCAACTGCATCTTTAGTTTGAGAAAATGCAAGGACTTTTATTAAGAATAAAATTTTCCGATAAATATACAATAAAAAAAAAACATATGTCTCCAAATTTATGGTGAACACTGTATCCACTATGATGAAATGACAACTTAAGTTACGTTTTTGGCGTTACATATTATTTTGTTGTAAAAACTGGCATTTAATATTCTAAGCGAATATTATCTTAAAATACCAATGACGTTATTAATCAAAAATAAAAACCCTTTTACTCGTGGAATAGTATTTCTGGAAACCAGAGAATGATTTGACATGTATAGTACCTCTAATACACAACCTCGTTATACCCGTGTCAAGTAAGTTCGACGTCAGTTTTAGAATAATAAGAGACACAAAAATGAACACATAAAAAATTCAAAGGTTTTTTTGGTGCTGTACATAAAACTCCATTGGCATGACTACGATCTAATAAACTGTCGCAGGGTTGAAGAGCTCTACAAATCCTCAGCCTCGATAGTTTGACAAACGGTTTAAAACGCCAATTTCAGAGCTCTCGACGCGAAATTGAGAAACAAATCGCCGTGGTGCAGACATAAACCCCCAAATATATGCTTGAGGCATGTATTCATGTATAGGTGTCGATGAAGCGAGGGCATGGCACATGCGTTGTGAACGACGAACGCGTAGACTGTCACTCACCCCCAAACTCACCTGAGTCTAAACAGGGATTCGCCAAGCTGGAGGTTGTAACCAAAGGTTCTTTGGCGCCAACCCTTTGTCTGACAAAGGCGGCAAATTTGGAGCGCCATTCTGAGAACACAAACGTTAGACATATGCACGCAGTACAATGTCTACAAGATAATAGTTTCTCTAAATTAAATTAGAGTTCTGGGAATGCGCAGCCCCTACCGGTAGCGTTTATAATTTCCAGAAAATACAATTCCTACATATAGAATACCCAAGAACAAGACGAGACAGAGTAAACGCTATCCTCCCGAGGCAAAGGTAAATTTAAGGAAATTCTGGGGACAGGCCTTCCTTTCTATACGCTTTAATAATTATATTCATGTAGAACTAACTTGTTTTAAAATAGAATTGTGAACGATTTTATTCAATGCGATAAACAGAATTTGATTTAAATCAAAACTGATCTAATAATATCTGTAAACAAAGAAATTCCATACAGTGGTATTCGAATTATTCAACAATACATCCTGGTCAACCTGCATGTAATCAAGAAATGTTTGACAAAGGAATACATCTACATTTCCTAACACAAAAGTGATATGTCTAATTCTGCAACAACTTCCTATCATAACAATTTCTTAACGAAGACATTAAAAAATCTAAGTTGGTGGCCCAGAAAGTCTACAACACTCCCCGAAATAATTGTAACTAAAGGTGAAAATTGACCTACTGTAGGTGTTATTACACTCAACAAAGTTGCTCCCAGTAATTACGCTCAAACACATAATACCACAATTAACGGCGTCATAAGTCTTTATACAGAGATCATAGTAATAGGTGTTTATGTTTCAATTTTGTATTATTTAATATTAACTGCGCCGACAATTAGTACACGCTTATGTAAAACATAATTGTTGATTATTGGTTTGGTTTAGTTCTTAACAAAATTAATCAATAAAAAAAGTACCAACTGAGAAATAAGAAATTTGACTGTAAAATTGAAAGAAAATAAAACGCACCGAAAAACTGCGAAACCAACACGTAAATCCAATACGACAGTTTTCATTATTAAAAATTGGCGATATAGACCGTCTGAACTTTCTCATACTAAAGAATGCACGTTCTGTGAGTGTAGGAACAAAAAGTGATTTGGGTGTGCTATAAAGAGAAGTAAGTACATATTTAGCTTATTCTTAACCTTCAGATAATTAGACAGATAATTTTGGTAACTATAATAATGGGTGAACGTTCAGACGATTCTAAACCTCCGCCTGACATAGAAATTGGCCAAACTATGAATGAAATTTTTAAGTCTTTTGATTCAGTAGTCAATGCCTAAATAAACTTTAAATTATCTTTAAAAATAATCATGTACCTTACATCCCTAAATACTACACTATAAAAAGGGCGTAATCAGTATGTAACATTGTTTAATTCGGTAAGTAGATTTTAAAAGCCGACTTTTCAATTTTGTTTGTTAACAACGAATTTCAAATTTAATAACTTTAATCGAATATTACTTAAAAGGGGTGGTAGTAGTAAAATAATTTTTCCTACAAAACTTTCTTCTTTTTTAACGATCTTTTCAACAATACGTTTTTCGACCTATGGTGCCATTTAAAATTTTGGAGTTCTGGACACGGTTGGCAAAACTACTCGTGATGCTGACTTTTTCGAGAAATAATAATATCACCATTCGATTCTTTAGTATGACTTTTATAATAAATTTTTTTATCCCAACTCTCTACGACTCACCGTTCTTTAAAAAAAATACTGATACGGGTGGTCTCATTCACCCGGTATATCTAATGCTATAGAGACAAATATTAAAGTCACTGAAGTCTAACGCATGAACCGTAAAATATACGACAAAATTTCCTAAAACACTTCTTGATAGGCAAATAAATGGTAGTTCTGGTGTTCTTGAAAACATTAAAACAAATATGATAAACTTCCCTGTAGCGCCTTGAGTGTATTCGGTGCTCCAATGTTTTAACTGCCTGCGCTATGGTCATACCAGCATACAATGTAACAAGAAAAAAAATGCCAACAATTTGCCGGATTGCAATGTACTGGTAATGGGTATCAAAGAGAATAAATGCGTAGCTTGGTTTAGCGAAGATCATGTGTCTGTTTCACGACATTGTTCAGCTTTCAAAAAACAACAGAGCATTGAAAAAGTAACGGCTTTTGAAAATGTGTTTTTAAAGAGGCCGAATATATGTACAGCAACAAATCCTTCTTAAGCGAAGGTAACAATACATAATGATGTACGCTAGATGTACGCTACTAAGTAACTACAAATATTTTCCAGAGCTACCACAACCAAAAACTGATTATACTACAATATTATTCAGAAAACTAGTAAAGCCTGCAAATTCGCAAAAAATGACTCACTCTCAACAAAAAAAAAAGAAATTTGCTCGTCCCCTACCTCCACTTACAATCCCTTCCCGTTCATTTGCAAAAAAAGATAACAAAAAAGTCAATCTGTATTACCTAACCCTTCCCGCGATCAACTTATGTAGTATCAAGAAAAATTATATTATGTCAAATGTTACAATTTATTAATAATAGTATCCGGTTATCCTATCGAATACAAACGAAGGCCACATTATGGTTCAAATTTATTATATATTGAACGGCTATAACAACAGTAAGACTTAACATATCAATTATTATATTGATACATGGATTATATTGAATTTTTCATATTCGGACGATGACACACTCCAAGTAAACTATAAATATCTTACATGGAAATATAAAATCATTAAAATATGGAAAGGCCTCTTTAGTTAATTAATGAATTTGATATCAATATTATTATTCTATGCAAACTCTGGAGATGCACATTAAATTAAATGGTTTTAATATCATCAAAAGGTATAGGCAAGACGGCCATAGTAGTGTAGCCATTCTCGTAGCTAAAACTACGAATTTTACATGACAATTCAACACATCTGTCAAATAATTCAAATAGACCAATGACAATTTAGCGTTGTTCTGTTTTCAGCCAATAAAAAAGAATTATATCGATATAACCACTACTGGTTCCAAGCGGCATAATTTTTCGACATAACCAGTAGTGATACTGGCGACATAATTTTTTGACATTTTCAATGTGATGATAGTTATTATAATTTTTCGTTTTGGTTGCTCCTATGGAAACGAACTCACAGCAATCCAAATTTCACCTAAAAATTTGCTCTCAAAATTAATTTTTACAGTTATCTTCGTTGAATTTTCCTTCGAATGCCATTCTTAGTCAAAGTTATGTCGGATATTTTTACTGTGGTATCACGAATGTCCATTGCGCTTAGGTTCGATTAGGACGAGTGCGCTAGCACTCATGGCATTATAAGTGAAATAACAATAGATCGTTGTCATCCTGATATCACGACATGCGCGATGGAACATTCATACAAAATCTCAACTTATAAGTATCCTAGAGCATCAGCCAACAAACAATACTGGAATAAATTATTTAGACTATTCAACTCACTTGTCATCTACCAAAAACTGACCAATCAAAATACAAGACTTGACGTCTTTGAGCCAATAAAAACGAACTATATTGACAATTTTCACTAGTGAAAATAATCGACAATTTTCACTAGTGGTATAGTGAATATTTTAAACAAATTTGATTTTTATTAGAAAAAGTCAATATTAGTGTTCTGTTACTATAAAAATTGCGTAGTTTCGTGCTAGATTTACTGAAAACTAATTTGAAAAAGTAGTTTGGTTCATTGAATAGTCTCTCGAATACCATTCTTAGTGAAAGTTAAGTAGAATATTTTTGCGATGGTATCATTACTCATGTCCATTGCGCTTAGGATTAGTACTCGTGCTAGCGCACTCGTCCTAATCGATACTAAGCGCAATGGACATTCGTTATACCACGGCAAAAATATTCGACATAACTTTGACTACTCATGGTATTATAAGTGACAATTTTCCATCACTTTAGTAAAGTGAGATGAAAAGTGTTATCGGTTATGAAACCTGATCAGCTTTCCATATTAATTACATTAGATTTTTAAAAATGCAAAACAAAATACTGTCGGATTCAAAATGCAGTAGATTGGAACTTGTTTAGAAATAGTTTCGAGATTGCTTCAAAAATATCGAGATAAATATAAACTACAGAAAAAAATTAAAAACTGTAGTTAATGTCTTCCCCGAAGCTGCAAACGAGACTATAGATATTAAAAAAAAAGTTTCTTACCTACTTAAAAAAACTGTTGGTCATCGAAAGAGTGCGCTACAGCTATATGTAATGTATATCTCCCACGCTAATTTGGAACTTCCCTCACGCGAATTACATCAATTTGCAAATAAAAAAATGTGGTCCGCTGTGATTGAAACTCCGCGCTCCCATGAAAATGATATTAATACTTCGGGTACGGTTTCTAGTCCGCTGCTTGGACATCTGAGACACGACCGTGGTCGAATTGTACGAGTTCCTACAGCGTTATAAAGACACTAAACAATTCTGTACCGTTTGTGATTTTTACCCTGTATCTGTTAGGTCTTATTTTCGCCAATGATAAAGCCTGTGTTATGTGCAAATTATTACTGTTATCTATTTCTCAGTTACAGCAAAAATAAGCAAAATCTTATTCTTTTTTAAGGTGCTCACCCTGTATATATTTCTCCGAAATTTTCACGATTTCATGCCAGGTAGACATATAATCTGCATGCAAAATATCGTCCTCCTCCACCAATAGTTTTTCAGTTACACCGCCAAAAGACAACCGGCAAACAAACAAACAGACACACTGAATTGAGAAAACGTCTATTTCGTCATCTAGAGACCCTGACACGTGAAGATTTGAAGAAATCTCAGAGGAAAGTGATTTTTTCGCGATTAAAATACTTCCTTTGTCTTCTAGAGGCGGGACGTAAAAAGTGCACCCGCATAGTTATATGCACAAATAAGAACGTTGCTCCCCAAAATGCACGGATATGAAGAATGTTGTGAGTTACAATGAGAAACTAGCCAATAGAAAGTCAGTGTATTTTACGCGTTCAACCCGTCAATTATAAATTTTAAAATGTAACTGTGTTTGCTTCTTCTGGCAGTAATTGGAAACAGATACAGACGTTTGTAATATTAGTTCCACAATTACTGCTAAATAACGAAACACGAAGTTGGACACCACAACTGTTTTGTGTTTTATTAATAATTTAAGGGATACACTTCGAAATAAAATAAAACTGAAACAAGATCACGATTTGTACACAAATACCTAAGATATACATGTGTGTATAATTGGTTACGCCATCTATTTATAAATTAACATCCCTTGTAGATAACCTCAAACATAATTAACATTTTATGTTACCACCTCCATTAGATTTTTCCAGTTCTCGTAAAACCGAACCTCACGTACGTTAAGGTTTGCTCTCATTTCACCAGCATATATAATATAGCATCGTTTTCAATCAAAATTTTAATGTCGTATTTAGCAATCATGACACACGCAATTATCGAACTGTCGTACTATAATGTCATCCTTAATTTGCTTTTTACTATTTTACTGAACACCACCATATTTTTCAATTAATAGAAATATCTGACATACAAAGGTTAAATGTTGTATTGAATACGTTAATAATCCACTATGTTAGATTTTAGTGAACACCATTGTCAAGCCCACTAACAGCAATTCAGATCAATGTAATGGTTTGATCGAAATACCTATATTCCCATAATGGCCAGACATGTACTATTGAAATTCATTGTTGCAGCTTCGCTTCAACTACGTTCAAATAAATGTACATCTGCTTTGCATCGGATGACAAATGTACAGACGCATTCAAACTCATGTCTTGGTGGAGAGTATCGCCGAATAAATCCAGATAAATATATCTGCTGGCTCATCTTGTCCATATTATTCGTATTTTTCAGTTTTATGCAATGCTTATGACTACAACTACTTTCAAAATAAATTGTGTCATTCGTATATATTCAGCAAGGTTTAAAGGCTTAGCTATTAAACTATACCTTAGAATAATAAATTATAGAATCTCGTGAGTTTCGCAATTATGATTTCACCTCGACACCCATTGGATATAAGAGGTTAAAAGTAAGTCAGTAATTATGATTTGTACCTTTGAAGTTCTTTTACACGTGAAACAACTAAAGGGATGCGTGTAACTGGTTCCACTTGCAATGTATGTATATTTTTCCATCACACAAAGTAATCTTTATTTTCTTACGCCTGTTTTCTTTGCAATGCCCTTAAAGAAGGATTCGGAAAAGAATATTATATTAGTAATTAATAATTTCACCGTTTCATACTACAATACCTACCAATATAAATAAAGAATGCAGAAAGAAGACTTTTTTCCGAATAATAATCTACAGCTGAGAACAGAAATGGCACAGAGAATTCTCAATTTTTACAAAAAAGGTGCTATAATGCGACAAGCTCAGGTTAAACTTAGCTAACTGCACTAAAGAAATTATACATAACTAAAGTGTCGCTACATGTATCACATTTCTTATTATTCATCTTACCAGTATAGCAAAAAAGGATATCAAACTGAAAAATTAAGCAGTGGCTCAATAAAATTTTGAGTTTATTAGTCTGTTACGAAATGAGAATCTTTGTTATTTTAGAAATGATTTTCCTAATTTTCTTCTTGTGCGCACTAATACACATGAGTAATTCTGCGACGTCAACGTCTTAGTAATTCCACGTTTGAATTTCAAAGAAGAAAAACGTTCGACTTGCGCTCCGTGATATCATATGAAGAGACCTCGTGATATCGAGAGTGCCTTTGTATTTATTTATATTACAATAGCAAAACAATACTACATTTAAACTACAAGTGAGGGCTACTACCTCTCGAGGGATGCAACCCCCACGAATGTCAAGTGCCTGACCAAATACAGATGTACATACAACGTTCAGTATCAACAAATACCTTTCACAGCCACAGCAAATGTTTTATTCTTAATCCTGTCAACAAACCTAATATATCCAATCCATTGTATTTCGCCCACAAACAGAACCCAAGAAATGACCTACAGTCACATACAAAAGAGTAGAAATCCATAAAATGAAATTGAGGTAAAACCCAAACATATAAGAGTAAATGTTTACTGGCTAATCGTCTAATTGTTATTCAGTCCTGGCCGAAGAAAATCAAAAAGACTAAGACCACGACGCCCCTAATTTTCTTAAAAGGTGTTACTCCTCCTGTGCAATTACTGAAAAAAGTAGTTCAACAACAATAAAAAAATTAAAGCCCTTATAAATGATTAGGTTAAAATGCAACCCAAAACAGCAGAAAATTATGGAAAAATTAGAAAAGCCCTGAATGAAGAAAACATGCAATCTCATACCTATAAACTGCAAAGTAGTACTAAAAATATGCACTATTCAGTAAGAAATGTACGTGACATTAAACAATACATAACTAAAACACCCCACCCAATATTTTTCGTTGAGCTAAAACCTGCCCCCAATAATAAAGACATTTACAAAGTGAAGTACCTTGAATAGCGCAAGATTAAATTTGAACCACTTAAATACAAACGAAAAATTGCACAATGTGCTAGGTGTCAAAGATACGGGCATACCAAAAATGTGTGTCGTCTAAAACCAAGATGCGCTGGCAATCGCACTAGTAACCAATGTCACGAAAAAGAAAGACCCCGTGATGTCCGATGTTCTTATGCGGAAAAAACCTTCCAGCAAATTATAAGGGATGGGCAGTCTATAATGAACTGCAAAAAATCCAGCGCTTTGCCAAAACAATACACTCTTGCACAAAACAAAAGTTATCAACAAACCCAGTCAGGACTGTCATACTCAACAATAACCAAAGAATAAAACCTACAGTCTCACGTTACCAATGGTACAAATATCAAACCAAAGTCAAACCATTAGCATTCCAATGATATGCAAGAGTTAAAAAATATGATAAATGGGTTATTTGATTAAATAGGTACCATGATAAAACTACTCTTAACCGTGCTCTCGTAAATCAAATGGTGTCTCGCTACACTCAGAAAAGCTGCATTTATCTTTAACCACAACATCGATGTTATGCATATCTTTGAAACGCATTTTACCGAAAGAAACTACCTTAAAATTCCTAAATATTCAATTTTATAGAAATCATCCAAATGGTACTGCACGAGTTGGAACTGCTGCAATAACCAAAAATTCAATTCAATCGCCATAAACGGATAGCAACAGTAAAAATTTCCTTCAAGCCACCAATGTGGCAATAGAAGATTCCATAGACCTTCTAACTAGGTTTTCCAACTACATCTTTCTGAGAACGAACCCGAAGAAGAAAATTGTCACACAATTGTCCAGAATTGGCATAAAATATCTTACCTAGTTATTCAATGCAATTTTACACACAGAATGTTTCCCGAATCAATGGAAAGTGGCACAAATTGTCCTCATTTCAAAACCAGGAAAACCACCCAACAAATTATAATAATATCGAACAACAAGTCTCCTACACACAGCGTCTAAACTGTTTGAAAAGCTACTATAGAAAAGACTCGCTCCAACCCTTAAGAATAATGGAATCATACCAAATCACGAATTTTGTTTTAGACAAATGCATTATGAAAACAAATCATACTGTGCCGCGACATTTCTTGACATAACACAGGTGTTCGACAAGGTTTAGCATATTGGTTTGTTATACAAGTTACCTTTAGTCCCCCCATTGAACTATTTCCTTCTCCTCAAATCCTACCTGCATAACAGACACTTCATGATTAAAGTTGGCGCTGAGCTTAGAGAATTCTATCCCATAAACGTCCCAAGGTAGGGTTCTTGGGCTATTACTATATTTACTATACACTGCAGTGGTTCATACCAAACGCGGTTAACCGACAAGACCATCAAAACAGTGAACATAGTGCGCAAACAAATTATCTAGCAGTAAATATTATCAATCAGCCCATAAGCAACAAGGGACTATAAAGATATGCGCCTAAAGATTACCTTCTAGATTTTTATTATGTTTAATTTAAGTTGGCTTAGTTTTTAACGTCTAGTCCTTAAGTATACTATCCAGATGTCACAGAAGAATTAAAAGAGAACGCCGCAGATCACTCACCTAGATCTCGTATACATTGTCACACAGTTTGCTAAATGTACAGGGTGGCCAGATAAGAATGCAAAGTGCTGTATCTCGGAAACTATTCGTCGTAACGACTTTCGGTAAAAAAAAATTATGACTAAAGTGGCCAAAAGAAGACCGTGGAAAATATTTTCAGATTTCCAAGATGGTCGCCAGGGGGCGTAACCGCCATCTTAAACTTTTAAAGTGATTTTTCACTGAAATCCACCTAGTAAATGTTACCAAAAAATATATGCGTTTTAAAGCTAAGCTTTACTCGAGTAATTTTTGTTTCACACTTTTTGATGTATCTATTAAAATAAAGTGGTGGGGGGTAATTCAATGTTTTTTTAAATAAACAGCTGTAACTCCTAAACCACTGAACGGATTTTAACAAACTTGGTCTCGTTGGAAAAAGCATTTATTGTTCCATGAAACCCATCTTACCTATGATATGTCTAATTCTTAGTGATGCCCCTAGAGCGTGTTTTTTGATATAATAACAGAAAATTGCAAAATTCTCTAAAAATTAAATGCAATAATATGACTTTTTTTCATAAAAATGTAGTGAAATAATACCTAAATAGGCTAGTAAAAACCATATTTCGATATCTTATTCGTAGCCTGAAATATCGAAGACAGAAAATTTAGTTATCATCTAATTTTAAAAAGACGCTATTACACCAGTATTTATTGTGATTTATTTGTCTTTTTTCAAGATTCAATGATAAAATTTCATAATTTAATAATTTTTAAATAATAAAAGTATTCTTCAATTTGTCGCTCGAACGCACTGGTGACTATTGTAGGAATTTTAAAGTGTTTTGCCACTAGTTACAAGCACTTAATAAGAACATCCCCATTAACTGTACGCGTCCACAATGAAGAAATAATTTTTGGTGACCGCAACATTTAAGTCACGTTCCTGGAACTTGTCCGGCTACGTACCAATGACGTTGTGGCTTGGTAGCCGTGACTTTCACGGAACTTTACTACTAAACGTTGCTTACTTTGTCTCTCTGATTTTGTTATACTTATGGCCATTCCTCCATGATTCTTTGACCATTTTCCTATCGCAGAAACTAAATCCAATACTATAAAAGTAATATTAGGGAGCTAAACTTGTGGTCTCTACTGCTGGTCTGAGTGACATAATTAAAACGAGTGCAAGTTTACTGTCAAACACAATGATGATACGTCGAAATGAGACCACAAGCGATTTAACATTACATTTTTAAATTGGCTTTAAAATATTATAACATCATGCGATAGCATTTTTTATTGTTCTTTGAAACTTTAAACTAACTATTATGTATTAATTTATTATAGTTGTGCGGAAATGGTGATAAATGATTTTTTACACAGCTGTGACGCGAAGTTCATGTTTTGTAGTACTGGAGACATAAGAAGTGCATATAAAAATGGAGTATTTCTGAACACGTAGCTAATAAATATAACGTGAAAGTAATGGTTACTTGCCGATAGTAGGACGAGAACTACATAGTGATCGAAAAAATGTATTCACTTGTGATTGGTTGTTTTCTTTTGTTGTATTATAATGTGATCTAATTCGAGGGCATGTTCTCTGTTGGTTGCAGCTTAAATAAATAAATAAATACACTCACGGATAATGCTTCACTTATGGTTTCTCTTCTTCGATCCTTAGATACAGAGTTGTCAATCATAGGGGATGCTTAGTACTAGAATATTTATCAACATCGGGAAATGTTTGCAGAACATTTTACGTTCCCGTCATTTCTTTGATTTTATTTTGCGAACTGAAACCATTACAGTAGCGGTACCTCTATAAAAAGAATCGTTGGGCAAACGAAGTTCTTTTCATTATGAAACTAAGATATAGAATAAAATTATTTTCTTGTTAATTTCTGGCAGCCTACAATGTATGACCAAGGAATTGATCTATGATTTTTCCAAAACAAAAAAATGTTCCGCATCAGCTTGATTCGGAAAACATTGAAGGTTCAAAATGCTTCCAATAATATTGTCAAGCTTCTGTCAATTTAAGGTTATAATGTATAAGGGCATTATTGTTGGAACCTTTAATTTACTTTTTGTATTTTATTTAATTTTGTTGATTGTATTAGCTTTTGCTAAATAAAAATGTTATTATTATGATAGCAATGTGGATATACGTTCAAATTCCAAGCCACACTTCGAAGAAACAGTTTTTCGATCACTCGATATCACTTTAAAGCCCCAGAAAAGTTGTATTTTCTACAGATGACCGGTGTCACATACAGTGTTTAGACGTTTATTTTTAATTGAATGTCAGAGAAAAGCTTAAATTTTCTATAAAAGATCGTAGAACGTTGGTAAAGGGTATCTTTTTTATGACCAACCTTGCCTTTGTCAAGAGACGTCAATATTTTTAGAGCCACGCTGCCGAGTACTGATCTACATGACTACACACTATATAACAATGAACGACATCGCATTTTATCAGTATTGGCCATTAAATGGTAGAGTTTAACTCTTGGTGAATTTAAGATGTGACGCGCTTTAGTGTAACAGTGCACGGTGCACAATTGACGTTCCGTTCTGAAGGTAGCGGAAACGTTATTATCAGTAATAAATATTACTTACAAATTCCACAACTTGAAAAGTTTATTAAGCGTCATGGCAACTATTAATAGTATATTACTTTACAAGGGATGTAGATACGATTTACACTACCGAGGACCGTTTGATGGCTGAGTGAGCGTAGCGAACGAGGGCAGTAGGGTGCGAGGTAGTAAATCTTCCTACATCCTGTGTAAAGTACATAATTTTTTTCACTACCAATATTTCCTTATGTAAAATAAATGGTAATAGCATAAAACAATTATATTTTCTAAATTATAGTAGCCTGTTTCGGGAGTTTGGGGCGTTGTTTCAGTGCTGTGACGTTTTGTTTGATAGTTATAAAGGCACTGTGAAAACTGCGTGAATACGATTGCGAGTGCTGTTTTGTGCGCTTTGTGCTTGTATTCTGATTAAAAATGGATAATAGTACGAGCAATAATGGTTTTCTTCATGTTAATCAAATGGCAGACATGGAATCTCGTCAGTTATAGTAAATGCCGGATGTAAGTAATTCACTTCTCTAGGGAAGTAAGTACATTGTCATGGAAACTGTAACAATTTTTGTAAATGTTTCCTACATATCTCAAATTAGACACTGTAAGGATCACTTACACAGATGGTAGTGAAAAAAACTACTTGAATAGTTGTGACTTTGCTGCCTCGTTGTAGTACAGTCAGCCATAATACCACAAGTGGTATGATTATCATCGGTGATATTTTCGAATTGAAACCGAGTTGAATTTGCTCCTTCGGTTTCAATGAAAAATATCACGGATTACTAGTCATACCGCGAGTTGAAACAGTTAATGTTGGTTACCCTGATGCTGTCAATTTTAAGTCTATGTCATGTTCGAGGTTAGCGGGTTAGGTTTTGTGTCAGTTTGTGTCAAAACTGACGGAAAACCTAACCGTAGAAGATAGAGATGATTTAATTGTAGTCAATACACAAATATACAACTGGAATACAACGAACTTTCACAATTGTAAATCAAGAAGAAGAAAAAGATCACTTTTTGGAAATATATAGAAATGCCAGTCTTCGACCGAAAAATGCTAGCAGACGTAGATTTTTTTTGAAGTACCAAAACGGCAAATGATTTAACCAAGTCGCGGGAAAAATTCATTTGGAAGTTTTCCATTTAAAATTGCAACATATCTAAAGAAAGACAATCCCAAAGCATACACCGGACATGCATTTAGTAGGACATCTGCTACCCTTTTGGCTAATAAAGGAGCGGATGTTCTGGCACTGAAGAGGCACGGCGGCTGGAAGTCTTTCACTATAGCCGAGAGTTATGTGGAGGAATCAGTTGAAAATAAACTGCTATTTGCTAATAAAATTTTGCATGATCAAAACGTGCAGATGAATATCGAACAAGTACCAGCTGCTGTTTCTGGCTCAAGTTGTTCCACAGGAAGCGTAGTACCGTCGATTGCCATTAATGCAGAACAAAAAAACTAAACCAGCAAAGTAAAATGCCATTTATTTTTAATAATTATGCCCCAAATTGTTCAATTAATGCGTTAATATAGTTAATTTAAATTTTTAAGTTTGTGGTTCTTAATATTACATGCTTCAATGTAGGTTATTTCCATTATTAAATTCCAATAAAGTTTTTGTTGAATTTGTGAACTACATTTAATTGCAAATTTACTTACGGTCCGAGGGCGGTAAGTAATTTACTTACTGCCCGTTGCCTATGGTAATCGCAACCAAGCGGTAAAAACAACCTACTGCCCTGGTAACAACGCTGGTAAACTAATAAAAAGGATCGATCATGCAAAAAAAATCAGTTTAATTTCGTATAAGAGAAAAAACTCGTAGCAATCTTGTTTTAAAAATTGGCAGATGTCATGATAACCTAATAAACAAAATGTCATTTATTACCCTACAATTGCATTTTTAAGAATCGACATACGTAAAGTCACTAGATTATCACGTGACTCCGAATGGGTATAAATATGACTATAGCATAAATTAGTCGGCGCTAGCATCGTCCCATCATCAAATTTTTAAAACTGCAAGATCGTCCTAAAGGTAACTGCGACGTTTCCAATACCAGGAACGCTACGTACAAGTCACATACAGCTACAAAGTTAGGTGTAGCAACTACGTGGCAGTAACTGTCGAATTGTCACTTATAATACCATGAGTAGTCAAAGTTATGTCGACTATTTTTGCGGTGGTGTTACGAATGTCCATTGCGCTTTGGTACGATTAGGACGAGTGCGCTAGCACGAGTCCTAATCTCAAGCGCAATGGACATGAGTAGTGATACCACCGCAAAAATAATCTACTTAACTTTGACTAAGAATGGTATTCGAGGGACTATTTAATGAACCAAACTACCTTTTCAAATTAGTTTTCAGTAAATCTAGCAACAAACTACGCAATTTCTATAGTAACAGAACACTAATATTGACTTTTTCTAATAAAAATCACATTTGTTTAAAATAGTCACTTGAATACCTTCTAGGAAGATATATCCACTGATATTTTTTTGATTGGTCAAGAAACGTCAGAATTCTGGATTTTCATTGGTCACTTTTTGACAGATGACAGGTGAATTGAATAGTCAAATAATATTATTTATAGGTCAGAGTCAGTGGTGATTCCGTAATAGTTACCCATTCGAGGTTCCTGTCCAGTTACGGATATAATTGATTTAAGGATCTTTATACGTCGTCTTCAGAGTGTGTTGTTATCAAATGGTCGATGATTACGATTTTGTTCTGCTAGTTTCGATTCAGAATATATCGATGATAAAGGGCACGCATGTCGAATTTATTTTATCAATTACAAACTTTCTATCATTGTACTGCTCGTGCTACGGTAAAACATTTTCTAACAATTTTTTTCCTGTCGAGATTATTTTTTTAAGAAATTATTAGGGCAGACTATGATCTTGCGTCTTTTCGACAAATTCTGATAGAACGAGAGAAGCTATCAATACAGGATCTACCTAGTCAAAAGGCATTTTGTCCCTCATTGCTTCTAATATAGAGTTAATTCATCGCTGCAATAGGTTAGTATACAATAAAGGTTGATACGATTTTCTTTTTGTGATAGTGCTATAATAATAGCTTAGTTCCATTCCTCTGCTATAATATGCGCTGTTTAACATCAAAAAAACATGGGCGAATGTATAAACATGGGCTTATTAAACTAGTCCTATCTTATTTTATAGGTTCTACGATATTTTCTATTCTTAGAAGATAGAGATAGATTTCGTGCCCTCTGTTGCCTAAATCGTGCTCTGAGTTACTGACAAGTTTCCCTTTAGACTATCGCCGATTGTCTTTTACACTTTAGTAGGTTTTCTTCTGTTCTTCTTGCTAAATATTTCCTTTCTTAAACTAATTTTTATTTCGTCATTCTAAATCTTAAGGCACCTAGTATTAAATACATTACCTATAAATCGACCATGGGGCCTTAAAAACCTCTACCCCTACCTATAAACTTTTATATGTCTACAACTACCCCTCCTTTTTTTATGCAACGAGGCAAATTTTACCTTTGAATGGAAAACGAAGAAAGCCCGTATTTATCAAATTAGCGCCGTACAACGATGCAAACAAGAACTGGTCCATGAGAACTCCTGCAAGTTAAACAGCGTGAATAGAAAATGCTCTATTCGGAGTTATTTGAGCTACACAATTTCAGTAAATGAGCAAACCGCCGCAAAATACGTGGCGCCGGCGAAGGAGAATGCAGGAAACCACGAAGAAGCAACAAGAAGGGCTTCCTCGTGCGGTGACGCACTTCCTATAGGGTAATGGGATTCTGGCGTTCGATGATTGATTGAATGTTTGCCTATACTCGCTGAAACCCAAACGATCAATTACGATCGAAAATTAAGTCGAAACCCTCGAACTATGCAATCTCCGGTGCTCGTAGGCAAATTTGCTAAGGGTTTCGCATAAATTCGCAGTTCTCTGACGGAATATCAAACTATTAGCAGAAAATTTCGAATCCTCCGCTGGTCGTGAATTATTGATCGATTTGCCGACAGATGGGGAACTTCTACGTCGAGCCAAAGCGTGAAACATAAAACACGGAACGGAAATGAGGCAAGGTGTTGGAGCCTCAGGGGGTTAGTAGCTGAAACCGACTTCAAAGTTTTCTTTCGTCGGGAGAGCTTACAACTCAACAGCCCGACAACATGGAATAGATCTAAACACGAGCCCCAGCTCTGTTCTACATCGTGCTTGATTGATTATTGTTAAACAGTGAAATCGTAAATGCCAACTGATCAAAGAGTATGCCTCCTTCCGGTAGCAGAAGAAAAGAACAGAAAGGTGCAATATTTTAATCGTATAAACATATAAACTGAAAGGCTTGGCTGTCTTCCAGAAAAATCCAATGATCTGCACCACTAACAGAGAATAGGGGTTGCACCTCTAAGTTTTGCTTCCCCTCACAGAGGCAACAAATGGATGGGTACTCATTGACGTCAGGAAAGTTCCCAAAAAATTGTACATCTACAGATCAACCAGGTTGTGGAAAAGTACTAGCTGCCACAGGCAAAGAAACTAAATGCCATAAAAATTAATTTTCTCACTTTACCATCTAAATTACTATGCATGATAAACATAACAATTATATGCGAGTGTAATTTTCCACTAATCAACAAAACGCAGGATGATATATAAGGTTTTGATCGGATTTACCAACCCGCTGGTCTATAATTAACAAAACAGAGATTAAGCTAACAGATTTCATTGCTTATTCTAGTAGATTTAGTCTGAAAGTGAAAGTTACTCAAGCGCCAAGCTTAACAAAATCGGCGTCTTGCAAAGACCTGCGCTGAGATACAGGCAGATTTTAATCAAGTATTAATTTGGTTTTGGAATTAATCTGAAAACGTCACGCGTTGTCTGGCCCATTTGTGTGGTGCTTCAGCCAAATACGCTTTCCCGTTGTGAAATCTTAAACTTAATATGATTCAGTCTTGAGGCGTCTTTTATGGGTAGACACACCAGCTTCATTTACCTCGTTAAGTCGCCTAAACGTACAGAACTCGAAGATAGTTTTGACAGTCGGTTGAGCATTCAAAGAACAATTATTCTCCGCACATCCACATCTTTGTCCTGGAATACTGAAATATTGTGAATTTGTAAAATTTTGCTAAAACATATTTTACAGTTTAGCTGTACCCAGTTATATACAATGTCTCTTCGAAGAGACTACCATTTTCCGATTTCACGATTAAATAGCTAAGGAAAATGAACCACCCTGCAGAATCTATATCTAAATTAAAGAAGTTAAAACAACAGTTAAATTGAATCAGGAGTCATCTACTCGCCATCCCCGACCAAATTGCAGCTTCACAAAATTTGTGGACTTAACGTGCTATAATCATGTTAATTCTAAATAGTACCTAGTGGAATGCATTAGGTTGTCTGTCGTTTAAAAAGCTGTTTTCTCAATGTTGCACAAGATCTAAAATTAAAAAAATAAGTCCGTTAATTACATTTAAATGTTCAAAAGCAGAAGATTGTATTTCCAAAAACAACAAATTTCATCTGTAATAAAATGCACCTTCACAAACAAACTTCGCTTTTTAATTAGCGTGGCAAAACGCCAATACAATTATATCTGGCGTCTTCACATCAAACACATAACTCATGGCTCCAATTTTGAAGCATAATCAGGAATTTCCAAACGAATGCAAGTTATTACGAGATTTTTAAAAGCGCGTTAGTTATTCCTAACAGCCAATTTTAAGGAAAATTGTTGAGTTAAAACCTCAAAGCAATTCGGAATGGAAGGGTCGTGGTTGCGACACACGACACGTGCAACAGATTGAACGCCCTTAAGCAGTCATGGAGGCTGAGTTCCCGTTAACAAAATAAGTCCGAACTAGCTGTAAACTCCGGAAACAAAGACTAGGGTGGTAATCAGAGCAACGGGACAGCTCTTCCAATTAAGAGCGATAAAGCATCGTTAATTGCCAATCGATATAAGCTATCACCAGAGTCGTTTATTGGAACCACGGGAGGTCAAGCGAAAATGAGTCTTTGTAACTAACAAATTCGTAAATTGAACACAGCTGACGAGCGTTCATTAGTGATCTCCAGATCTTTGTTCACGTATAACACCCTTTTATTTTCCACTTGCGTCAGCGGACGCAAATTACTAGACACCCCGTCGAAGAAGCTGTATCCCGAGAACCAATATTGGAACAAATTGGGCAGATAAATTCATTTTATAATTTAATACTTGTTTGATATTTGGCTTCGAAATTGATGTGGGAAAAGATCTCGCATGACCCTCTTCTCTCAAGATATTATTTAGAATATGGCCTGCCTGTAATATTTGAGATTAAAAGTGGCACAGTACTTATTACAACAGGTACGAAATAATTTCCAACATATTTAATAACGCCAGCAAGCGATCACTAATTCTAAATAGAATGCGTACATCTTTCACCACTTTCAACGCTTTGTGTCTATATTGTAATAGCACCTCGCTTAAAGTAATATAATAAATAGGGATTTAAATAAAACTAATTATGGCACGGGATACTACACTCTATAATGGTTACGTTTCAATTGAGAATTGCCTGTCAAACTCAGGACAAATTAAAAGAAAGTAATGTTAATTACCACAAATAAATGTATTGCTCTTTTCTTATTTTATTTATTTGCAATAAATTAGGGCTTAGCTCCGGTGAACATGAAACAAATCTTAACTCAGGGTATCGGCTCGTAAAATTAAGTAAAAAACTTTGTATGACAAATAATTTGTTGTACAATTACTCTGAATTATTAGGGCAAATGCACCATTTCCAACTGACGTCTAGATAACCTCTAAATTCAGTGAACAAAATGATCTATCAGTGCAAAACAGCGTAAAATTGAATTTTAAAACACCAAAATGGCAAGGAAGCATCAGGTAAATACGACTAATTCTGTGACGTAGCAACTGATAACCTCGTTTTGTTTCTAATGTGATCCACGCGCGATAGTTTTTTGTTATGCATCCGCCAAAAACTGAAAATTCCGCGTCCCCTCGCACTTTCTAGAGACCCTATCTAATTTACTCGAAGCTGGACGGTCTTGGGATTCGGGAATATGCCTCTCCACCTCGTACACAGTCTAATCTTGATGAACCCTGCGAATTATGGGGCTGCTGCAAGGGCTTCCTGTGAAATCGTACCTTAATCGGAGACCTTTCGGACGCTGGATACACTTTCCAATGACGCCACGGGAATTACGCACTTTGAAAAAGCTTGTTGGTTGACATTTCTACACCCACGGACTCCTGAAGGTCCACTGTACACGTAGCAGACACTATTTTTGCTGGGCGATGCTGCTTACTTATGGAAATGGGCCCCCGAAGTTACTCGCACTTGGACAAATCTTGCTGCTGGCTAAACTGCTAGACTTGGACCTCTAAACACATGTCAAACTATACCCAAAGATGCCCTGCACACTGGTGATTAACTTTACACACAACTGGTATTATTAAAAAAAATTATTTATAATTTTATGCGATAAAATGTGGAGCTCAATCTGTCCCCAGCACAAATTTTACAAACTTGTTTGGTCATCTTACAAAAGACTGTCTCGTCACTTAGCAACTAGATTTTCAATTTTTATAAAAGAAATTAGGATTGATAACATGTTTGACCTTATGGAATACAGTTTTGATGTCAAGTCTTTGTCTAACTACTAAAATTGTCTTTTTCTTGGACTAAATCTCACTACACTTTGCTCTGCTTTTATATCATTTTGGTTTATAATGCACTAATACACGTGAAGTTCCTTTAGCATCTCACTAATTGCCTTTCGATCGGTTGCCTTACATTTCCATTGCTCTTTGCAATAATTATTTTGCTCGCACTGTTTCATTTATCTTTCAGCTAATTTGCCGTTTGATGGCTTATACACTTTTAATACATAACTCTCATATACTTTCTGGCTGAATTAATTTTTGTGTACTGCCAAATATATTATTTATAAAATTACAACTCAAAGAACGCATACGCATCAAGATGGCACAAATAACTCCGGAAGTTATAGAAAAAATTCGATATAATTTCACTGTTCGTCATTCTCAGTGTATCATAGTTGAGAGTCGTTAATTTGAGCATTTGCTTTAAAGTTGATTGTATATATTTAATAAATAAGAATATCGCAATAACAGAAATGTTTGACAGTATACAACACTAAATAACTTAAACTTGTTGATATGGTTGGATAGATAATTAAAAGACCTATCAAAGGAAGTATCGCATGACCCACGTTTTTTACTTAAAAAAAATCATCGATAACGTCATCACGTTCACACAGATGACGTCACGAATAAAAAAATCTGAACGCACGTTTAAAAATAAAAATCGACGAGTTTCAGGATTTTTCTGTAAAGTCACTGATTACGATATAATTAATTTATTCCTTTCATTTGCACCATACTGTATACTGACTTTTCTAAGGCATTCGACAAAAGTTCCCCACGTTACATTATTTTAAAAAACTTCGTATACGATTTCGAACAAATTTTTAGAATTCATGGTAATCTTAAACGATACCAATATGTTGTCTACAATGGCAGTACATCAAATAACTATAATGCTACATTATGAGTACCTCAAGGGTCGAATCTAGGGCCACTGCTTTTCCTTTCTTTAATTAATGATTTACGGGATTGTGTAAAGCACTATGGGTGCCAAATTTTTGCAGATGACTTCAAAATGTATAAAGTAATTTCTTCATTCATGTATTTTCAAAATTGCAGGAAGATTTGAATCGTGTTATGAATTGGTCGTGTATAGTATAGTGAAGTTGTACTTCATATTATCGAAGTCCAACTCCGTTTCCTTGTAATTATAATGTCAAAGGTAGCAACATGACAAGGACTGATAGTATTAAAGATTTGAGAGTAGTCTTCGATAACAAGTTGGCATTTAACCAGCACGTTAACAATTGCATTAAAAAGGCTTATCAAACTCTAGGTTTCATATTGCATAATTCTGGAAATTTTAGTCGTATATCGTCTTTTATTTGATTGTACAGTTCCCATGTTAGATCCATTTTAGAATATGGCGCAATTATATAGTCTCCGCGCTACGAAGTTCATAAGAACGAACTTGAAAAAGTAAAACAAAATTTTAAGATTCATATATTATAAAAGCACGGAATTTATCGCCTTATCTTTTGCATCTATGCTTTAAGAGTTCAATTATTGCAGTTTATAATAACGCAGGGATCTTGCCTCTGCTTTGTTGATATACAGGGTGTCCCACGACGTGAGGTCACAACTTCGTGTACGTAATCTTTAGACCAAATATAGTTAAACAGTCTCATACAGTTATGCCCTAACGTAAACCGTTTTCAGAATACAGAGTGTTTAATTATTATTTATTAAATAATTCCAATTTGAAAAAAGTCAATATTCATTTTTATTTTAGTTTAAATTCACTATAAAGATTGTTCAAAATGGCCACCGTTGCTCTCGAGACACATTCTGGCTCTTCTTAAGAGAGATCTGGTTGCCCTACGTAACATATCATTGTTATTCCGAATTAGTTTGCTGCATTAAAAATGCATCTCCTAAGATCTTCAACGGTCTCTGACGATGTTTGGTATTCCACATCTTTCATATGGCCCCACCAATAATAATTAATTATTAATTAATTAATAATTCTTACTGCTTTAAATATTGCCGCTACGTGTATTAGACGCTATTACAAGTTATGCATTGTTGACGTAAAAACGTATGACTTAAAATTTACATGTGGCTGCTTAATATTTTTAAACAATAGTTAACTCGATTACTAGCTATAATAAAAACTACGTTTTGGTATGAAAAGTTTAGAAAAATGTGGTAGAAACTAGTTTTGTAAGTGATCTACTTCAAATGAACGGCGGTGTATATTAACTGATGTCTGTCTTACATTTCTGAATGCTACCTGTTCGTCTTCTAATTTATCTTCTGTTATTCTTTTGATTCTGCCTTCGATTAGCCTCGTGTAAACTTTACAAACCACAGCAGTTAGGCATATAGCTCTATAGTTGTCACAATCAATTTCTTCTCCTTTTTTATATATTGGGTTCTTCTTCATTTATTTCCTACCATTGCTTTTATTCTGTTCCATACATTTATATCGTTCTTGTAATATGTCTAGTTCATTTCTATTCCAAGTTCTTCTCAGTTTCTCCTCTCCGCTTCTCTTACGTGTATTTTTACTCTCCTAGCCTTATATATTCTAATCCATAGTGTGTTCTGATTTGATTTGATTATATTTAGTCCAAGTCTCTTTTTTCATTTTTACTTCTTCCCTTATTTCCGTGGTCCATCAAGTTGTCCTATTTTGATATTTCCTTATTTTCCCCTTTCCACATATTTTCCTACATTTTAAATATTGCTTCTTTGAGACCTCCTTCACCTTCTAATTACAATTTTACCTTGCTGGAAATATTCACTAATCCATCTTGCTGCCATTCTAGCATAGAGCCGTGATTAATAATAGTATATTATTTAACAAGTTGGAAAAAGTGTAGTTTTTTCGTGCAAAGCGCGAGCTTTTTAGTCGATGCGCAACCGAGATTAAAACGTGTCGAACACGAAAAACACGTTTTTCACGTGCTCTACATGCTATTTTTAAGGTACTGTAGGGAAATGCTTAAAAATGTCCATATTAAAATATCAAAAGTTATGTGAAATATTGGGCATTTAAAAACTAAGCTGTGCATTTTATGCAGAAAATTGTTGTTATTCAGACAATTACTACTTTCCTAAACGATTTATCGTTGCTATGCAGAAAAGAACTGCTTTTCGAAACGATTTTCTATTTAGAAATTCAGTACATTTCCACTACAGTACGTGAAAAATAAAATTTATTGATTTTCTACTCGATCAAACAGTTAATCCCTGCTTTGTCCAAATTGAATAGAAAATGTGTGGTAATTATGGATAATGCACCATATCATTCGGTTCTGATCGATAAATGACCCAATTTCTCGTCCAATAAACGACAAATGCAGGAATGATTAACTAAACGTGACGTACAATTTGATGAAAAACTAACAAACCGGCAATTATGGAATTATACTTTACCTTTATGTAATGAAAAAAAGCAATACTTAATTCACCATATTCTAAACGACATAGACATGATGTTCTTAAATTACCTCCATACCACTGTCAATACAATCCGATTGAATTGGTATGGAGTTTATGTAATAACTATTATAATAAGCACATACATTCTCAGTCTCCGTGAAAAGACAGGGTTGCTAATTTATGCCTTAAATCTCTATCACTGTATACAGCAAAAATATGGAAAAAACATTGAACACTGTGAACTACCAATACAAAGCGACTGGGCCAAGGACATGAGCAAAATTGGCGTGGATGATATACCTATTATAAGGTTAGCAGAATCTGATACAGAATCGGAAGACGAGTTGTATTCCTCTTCTGAATCAGATTCTGGATAATTATCCTGAAGTGTATTTATCTAAATTCTAGTAAACTCTATCTCTGAAAACGGTTCTACCAGAGTATTTTGTAGTATCTGTTTATTTTGAAATGCCTGTTATATGTTTAGCCTAAATAATAACTTCTACAACACAGATATGCAAACAAAAATCATCAGCAAGTTGTTAATACTATATTTTTACATTAGTACATATGACGTTTCTGTACAGATAGATACCAATCATAAGCGTTCTGAAAATAAACCAATACCTTTTTTAATGTCAATGGTTCAGTAATTTTAGCTTTTATTAGGTATAACACATTGACAGTTGTAACAGGTTTTTGACACTAGTAGTTTCTTTTCGTTGTAACCAACTACCTACACTGTTACAAAAATGCAAATGCAAAGCCTACTCTGAATGATACACCAAAAAAAAAACAGACTATATATATTTTAGTTACGAAATCGTTCAGTAAGCCAACAATTGCATAAGATCTGCATTGAAAAATTGCAATGAATATACACAATTTCAGTTTTATATTCTTTTAGTAGCTACCTAAGTTATATATGGTTTAAAATATTCATGGAATGACAGCACTGCCGAATAGAGTTAATAGTAAAACAAGGTTATTCTTATCTATATGACAATAATAAAACCCTTAACTATACATCACGATGTAACATAAAGCACATTTTTCAGACTTTATTGCTGTACGCTTTCTGATCAAGATAACATTATAAAGGTATATCAACCTTTCAAAAATCAGCAAATGTATGCACTCACAATTTGCCATCAAAAACGATAACAAACAAAAATTAGTATTGAAGCTCATAATCTCCAGCAAGCCTATTTACTTTAGCCCAGGAATCGTACAAATAACACAAAAGCGAGGCCGAATAATTTTGCGGCAGATTTTTATCCCTGAAACGTAGGCTTTTTAAAGCTTTTAAGAACAAATCGTAAAAGCCCGCTACACACAAAGAGCTGGAAACGAGCACCGAATTTAAAAATATTAAAAATAAGTTCTGTCAAACAATACAGACAGCAACACGGACTATAAAAGGCACAGGTTCGAGTTTTTACGAGATAACAAGGTAATTACATTTTGCAGCGGGTAACAGAAAAATGATGATAGGGAGCCTTCAAAGTTTCGCAGTTAACGCAAACCGATGTTTATTCTCAAGTCGAAACGAAAAATATTGAAGCACAACGGAAATTTATTTCTTTATCTCATCGAAGCTTCCTGCGCACTTATCGAAAAAAACATACTTTTCCCGGATGGCTTATCGGAGTTATCCTGAGAGTTTTCGGAAAATCTGAATTTCGTTTTCTAGGTCGCTTTGAGCGTTGTGAAAATTGCGTATACTTACGAAGTTACGCCGATACGGTACTGTCCATTTCTAGGTGGCCGAACTCACCTGAAAAAATAAACATAAAATCAACTTAAATTTTAACGACAGTGCGTAGTACATATAATAAACGCAAAGCCTTTGAAGCTAGAGTCAATATTGACTAGCAAATATTTTTCTAAAAAGCGTGGAGTGTTGATACACCTGCGAGTGAATATTTAATGCAGAGCGATTTACTAACTGTTAACTATCTAACGCTACAGTAATATATACTTATATACTATCCGTGCAACAACGCTGACGGGAAAAAAACTACTACATTGTAGAATATGGCATTGTCGCAGAACAGACATAAAAATAAACGAGTAAAAATTCCACAAGAACTGAAACCTGCTCAATCTTTCTGGAAATAAAACCAATTATAGCTTTAATTAAAGCAGGAGGATTGCTCCAAATAAAGGGTAGCTTCTCATCCAATAATAGGATGCACGGTGCGATTTCTGTACGCTAGACAGAGCGCAATTGATAACACGATAACTGCAATCTCCGAAGTCCCACAAGGCTTAACTTTGTTTTAACAACAAACTTGGAAATCTCCCCGAGAGCCAGAATAATAAATGACGGTCTACTATTTGCAGACCATACAATCTCTACACAATTAATGGATTGTAGATCCTTCGTTCTGAAAGCGGCAAGTGAAAGAGAAAAGGACAAAAGCGGCAAGCAGTTTTAAGTTTGTTCGAGTTCGCAGCAAAGCGGGGTAGTACCTATTTCAAAAATAATTAAAACGTCAAGCATTAGCTCAATTTACAAAATAATTTTAATTAAATGAATGGATTCGGAAAAGTGGCGTAATACAACTAGTAGGGCACGACTGGAATTATTTTTATCTACGATAGTGTGTAAAATTGACTTTTAGTTGGCAGTTTTAAATTTAATAACATATTTTCATTTGTTCACGTCGTCAGTAGCAACGTGTTTAAAATGATTTCATTGGTCACGTCGTCAATAGCAAGGTGTTTTAAAATTTTTAACCACGCAAAATTACGGCCGGTTGTTAGTAATCCTAATTACATTTAAAATATTTTTTTATATTTACAGTGTTTTCTAGATTTTATCGTAGATAAAATATTGTACGATACACATGCGGCATGCATCTTTAGTCACTCGCGGAGCTTAAAATGCTCGATCACTGGCGTTTTAACTCTGCCCCACTCGTGACTAAAGACTAGCCTTACGCACTTGCATAGTAAATTACTATTAATTTGTTTAGTGCCTTAAATACCAGATACGCAATATAAGCAATAAGCTAATGCTAAACCACTAAGTTATATAACTCCAATGAAAATGAAGTTTTAATATTAATAATAATAGCTGCACGTACGTAGAAGGCAAGCATTAGAATCAAATAGAACCTGTTTTAGAAGTACTGAACACATGATTACTCTCTCTATAACTGCTATCTCTTTTCGTTTCATGAGTCACCCGCAGTGCATTTATAAGCTTAAGAACGTCTACCTACAAGACTTTCGCTCGCTCTAATAACCTATATGCACTAAGAAGCTAGAAAGAGAGCAGTATAATTATATAGTGCGGTGGTTCGTTCTGCGAAGGGCCAGCTGCAAAGTAAGATCGAATCCCACTTTATTATATTCTAGTTAGGAAAACGAGGTATTGATAGAGTACATTTAAGGTTTTCTAAGCCTTAAATTTTAGATTAAAAGAAAGGGTTTACCGCCAATATGATCTATATTTAAACACTCCAAATCTGTAGATGGTGGGATTGCAGTTTTTTATGTATTTCCCACATCTACTTGCTGATACCAACCACTTTTAATGTTCGTATATCTGCGGATGTTTTTCTTGTCGCCAGTATCAGGCTGGGAGTGATATGAATAAAATTTTTTGAGTTTATTTCAAATAAAGATCCTTTTTCTCGAGCAAACATGTGCCTTAATTCGCATAAAGTTTAAGTAGTACAACATTCATACAGGGTGTTTAAAATTCGCTATATCTTCATTAATAAAGATTAATGAACATATAATTGTTAAATATACCAATGTGTATGCTACAAAATGCATACTTGACTTGTAAACACCGCCTACTGGTTTTGCACATGAGTATGTTACATTTTGTTACCGTCAATTGATTCGTCGGCTAAATCTTTCAAAAATATTATATTAATGACTACGTGGATACAATTGCCGGCTGGACTAACTCAGAGAGACGGTGTAATGTCCTTTAAGCACTAACGATTAATTAAAAAGCCAAAAAGGGCGCCAACGAATGCAGGTATCATCAACTCCAGTAGCAAAATATTCTGAACGAAAGCTTAAAAAATCGAGGCAACAGTAACAAAAAACAAGACCAGAATGTTAGTATCACAGTATAATAATCAGTGCTAATAATAATATACCAGGCATATTAGACAAATTTTAAGAGAAGCCGCAAGAATGTTCCTTAGTACTCCAGGAGCGACCCCTGGGGTGCCGGCGTCCTAGTTTTTTGGAGCAAGAAACGGAAGAAAAAACCGCGAGTTTATTAGAAAAGAATCTCGATAAAGTACCTTATCCGTTCATATTACACAAAAATGTTAATAAAAAAAGTTGTTCAGAGTGTAAAATTATAGCCCGCTGCAATTTCAGAAATAGTGGCCTACTATTATGTATCCGTGTATATAAGATGAATCATTTGTGCAAATCTTTCTAATAAACAAGGTTTCATAAGTTTCATATTTCGAATGGGGCCATAATTTTTTATTCTAAACAACTTTTTTAATGTTTTGCCGTGTTCAAAGCAGAAAAGGTACTTTACCTGAACAACTTCTGCAACTATCGTCAAAATCATCACTCTTAATACTAAAATCTGTCAATGAAGTTGACGTTTTTGAACTCGGCTTAAAATTTTAGAGAAAATTTGTCTCTTCAACTAACGTTCTATTTTGTACGGTTACTGTAGAATTTCAAATTTTTGAAAATTTTTGACAAATGCTTAAAAATTTAAAAAAAATTAGCTTATTATAAGATCACTGTAAAAGAAAGTTGTGTGCGTGTATCACACCAGATTTTTTAAACTGCCAAGGCCTCCACCGTACGACGCCGCCAACCCAGAGGCGGTAGGTAATTTATAACCTCCCATATGTAAGAGCTACATATAGAAAAAGGAGATATTGGTTTAAATATCCTAAATTATATAAGTATCTGTATAAAAAAAGAAGTCTTAGACTAATTTCAACTCGCAAATAGTAATTTCAAACTAAAAGTGAAAAATCGAATCTGTGCGACGGCGATAATAATGATAATAATTATTTACTCATTTATCAATCAAATTTATATTTAGAATTTGTATGGGTTTTTGGGAATGAATAGCCATAACTCAACTTACTGTGTGATAATTTCTGTGTTACTTGAAAACTTAAGTTTCAGCAACTTTGGGAAACGTGGGACTAGTTGCAAAAACTAATAAACAAACTATACAATTTTTCAATAATAGCACACACACTGGTGGAAAATTGAGACCGAACCTTAGAAACGCATAAAAAAATTAACATACGCATATATCAAAATATGAAACAATGCATAAGACGATATAAGCAGTAATTAATCAAAAACACAATAGAAAACAACAGTAATTAAAGTATTAAGCTGAATTATTGTATACGAAAAAAATACGAATATGGCACAATAATCGTAGATATAACTAAAATTATAGAAATAACAGAGAACTTCTATCGACAACTGTATACCTTGTAGATAAATGAAACTAATAGCAATAATGCACCATACAAAGGCAATTCAGAATATTGGTCCTGAGGAAATAATGCAATGTGATCTTTGGAACCGGTGCTTTCAATGTAGTATGGCAGTTATCGTATTATGTTGTATACATGATCGCATCATAAGTGCAACTAAAAATAATTCACAAATAAGACAAGAACTAATAATTTCAGAGAATAGACACATGAATTCAATTTAAAATTGCTTCGGCGATTTACCAATACCGTTAGCGGAGAGCGCGGATGGGGCAAATAACCCCGATAATGTAGCATTGCAGATTTAAAGGTGACAAGAAATAGACATTTGCATCCGCATTTTTCGAAAACCAATAAAATCTTATCGCGACCGAGATTCAAACTCGCGATTCAGGTTCGGCAGTCCGAAGGTTGTGCTGGTTCGCCATCCTGACTGGGTAATTACACGATCGCTTCGATTATTGCTTAACCGTAAACAAACCGATAAATACATAAAAAGAAAAGCGACCGCTCTCGTCCAAAGCTTTTCAGTTCTTTGTAATAATCTTGGCCAATCATTTTCTTCGTATCTGATCTGTGTTTGTTTTAATTATTTAACATATCATTACTCATATTTTTAATTTTTTAATATAGAAATCGTTGATATAACAGTTTGCCATTCATTTTTTGTCAACTTCGCCCTACACAGCAACATCACAATTACAGCAGGCATATTCTATCTTTCATGGTGTGTCCGGTATACTGCAAATTATCGGATATTACAATAGCTGTGTTATGCGACGCGTACGTGAATTAAGAAAAATCCGAAAAATCCAAATCTAACGCCCCATTTCATTTATGCGTTACTTTTGTATTTCGCTCCTCGATGCAACCCACATCTCTAATTGTATTTTCCCGCGCACTTCCTCTCCGGCAGAGCGTGAAAGAATTTGGTTTTTCCGAAAAGCGCTCGACCTTCGACAAGAAGTACTTGAATAGTATGGTTAACGAGTGGTCTTTTTCGATTCCAAGCATTAATCGCAGGGCAGCTATGCCCGCGAACAAATTAAGCCACCTATGGGATCTGGCATGGTTTAATCAAGTAGGCTATTTAGCCGTGACTTTGTTTCGTAACAATTGAAGGTACGAGCTGCGGCGTCATTCTGAACACACGTTACGCCCCCTGTTGCCTGCTTTCATCATAGGCGTATGGCTATCACGACGTGAGTTCCGCTTTTGTCGAGCAATCTGGCGGCGGCATGCGATTTTTTCTGACTGCGGCAGCTCACTTGGATCCGCGTGGAGACTACTAATAAAACCTGCAATGCAGAGGCTTGCAGAGACCTTACCAGCGATCGCTCTTGAGGGCCATCTCAACACATTACTGTAAGTACATGTACCGATTTTCAGCTTAATTATTGTTAATCGATAAGGGCAAGTTGCCGCTAAATTGCAAGTTCAAACGAAGGCCTTCGGTTATCAGACCGCACGCGATAAATAATAGCTGTTTTGCAACACCT
Source organism: Agriotes lineatus (assembly GCA_940337035.1). NCBI lineage: Eukaryota > Metazoa > Arthropoda > Insecta > Coleoptera > Elateridae > Agriotes > Agriotes lineatus. The sequence goes on from OW679198.1 coordinate 106,932,080, forward strand.
AAGGCGTTAGGTTTCATTTAGGGCAGCTGCATTATTGTATATACACGGTACCTGCTCCACCAATTTCCTTGCGACACGTGGCATCTGTGATTTTCAATTTGTTAATTATATTTCATGCATTGGGATTTAATCATTGTTACTAATCACTTATTTTGTTACGCAATACTGATTTCTTGATGAATGTTAAATTCTATTAATTGTTGCTGAGTTATATTTTCTTTGTACTGTAGTACGATCCCTCATGTACCTGCTAGTGTTCTTTTTAAGATTTAGGTTGAAGTAAGAGGCTTACAAGGTATGCGGTGATTTGATCGGTAGTTAGATTTGTTTGTTGTTGTATTTAACAAGTGGCGCCCGTTATGAGTTTGCATTTAACCCTAAGGAACGCTGCCTGGTTCTTATCCACGCCATAATTCTATCGAGAGTTAGAGCTAGCTAGGCCTGTTCTCGCCCATCGTTTAAGGGTGGTGCACAGAGATTTGTTATTAACAGGTAGTACATTGTTTTATAATTGTGGTATTAATATCATCGGCAGACAGTATATATTACAAATTAAACAACTAAAAGTAACATTATCATAGTTACAGATAATGAATGTAAACCCTACGCTCGCATTATGTGATAGTCACGTTATGTATTATATATGAATATTTCAAAGTAATATACATCGACCTCTCTTACCCGAGGAGCTTTAGGCATTATGAGCCTTCGCTTGTCAAAACATTTTAGTTACCAGTGAGGTCTTCGGGAATTGAACTCAGGATTTCTGCTCTGCTATCCCTGAGTCACACTCCATTACTACCATTCCATCTCTAGACATACGCCGCTCCAAACTGCTTCCATTCATTATCAATCTGATATCTCGCTCATACAGCTAATACCTACTACTTTTTTATATGTTTCCTCATGTTCCTTTACTTCTGTTTCGAGTACGAGATCTCCATTCGTTCACTTTGCTTGTCCATCTATTGTCTATAGTTATTGGCGTTGCAATTTGTTGGTCTACGTCTTGGACTCTGGTCTTGTTCGCTATCTAATTAGTAGTTTTTTTGTCATATATCATGCATTCTCAATGTCGCAATGGCGCATTGGGTTACATGATTTCAATTTAGTGTAATTCGCTTAGAAAGAGAATGGGACAGTACCAGTTTGATATTAATAATTAAACGATTAAAACTGACATGATCGCAACCGCAGAAAGTGAAGTAGTTTAAGTTCGCCCCAGTGCATGGAAGATCCACAAAAGCGGGCAGGCACAAATTGAACAAGCACGCATGGATTATCAGATATGAGAGAAATTGTGACACATTACATGTGTGACAATGATAACTACGGAAGCGCTGAACGTCAGCGCAATTCAGACCACGGCTTTTAGAGATATTTTAATGTCTATTTTACACACCCAGCCTTTCATATCCACGCACATTTATGAATGTGGGACATAAATTTGTACAAAGTAACACTCAACAAACAGCGCTATGATGGAGAAGACGACTGCATTCGCTAAAGCAGTGACGAATTCACCTCCAGGATCATCTAAATCATAGTTAATGTCCGCTCTAAATTATGTAATAGGCACCTGCAGTTGCACATCCGAAAAATGCTCATGAAATAAAGATGGCTATAAATCACAATACAGTGTTGCAAAATTGTAACATCGGGAAATGCTGTTTAGAACGGCGCTGCCACTGAGCATTTAATCTCCTTTTAACTGGTCTTAGTAAACTAAGCAAAGAAATCTTTGTATAGTAGACGCAAAGATACTTCGGACAGAGCGAGCTTTAAAAGTTAAACCGCAAATGAGTTTACTATTGTTAGTCCGCTTAAGTCGTGCCAGGTATACGCAAAGGTGGGAATATTTCCAAGGTGGTATTTATTTCGTTTTGTAGTGAAGTTTCTACTTAATTTATATTTAATTATCTAATAATATTGAATTACAAAATTAATTTTACTAGGTAAATAAACACATTATGCGATTATGCCCTGATTGAGGAATAAATTATTTTTGCTCAAATGACATTCCTAGATAAGAGAAATCGACATTTAATGTTTCGTCGCGTCATATTGGCATTAAAGTATGTATTTACAACTACATCCCTTCCAGTAATTAGAATGAAAGATAAATTATATAAATCACTTGACTTGTCTTTACTTCCCAAATTTAATAATAACATTGCTGTTATACTTTGACGCACGTTAATTATCATCTAGTATTTGTGTTGTGTTGTATTTTGTGGAATATGTGGAGACCATGGGATACTAATGAAATTGAGGATGAAGTTGAAGAAGTCGCTGCTCCATGTGATGAGTTAGAAGAAGTTGATGATGCGGGAGAGAGACCAAGCCAGCGATCAATGCATTTTTTATCCGACGATGCGAAAAACATAGTCTTGAATGTATACAACGCACTAATTTCTGAAGGAGAAAGCAATGTTGTGAGAAGAACTGCGTTTTTAACTAAAGTGCCAAAAAGTACGGTTTTTCAAATTGCGAAAAATCAAGCGCTGCCACGTAAACGGCGTTCTGATTATGGGTGTCACAAAATATTAACAAAGCCTAATGAACATGCAATACGCGGCGTAGTTTATGACATGTATAAAACTAATGTGGTGCCAACAATTAAAACTATTCATGATACGATCATTGGTGACATGGGTATAAATTGTTCAATGACGACATTAAGGACATCGCTAAAAAATATGGGATTTCGCTATAAGAAGATAGATAAAAGACAACAAATAATGGAATCTCCGCGGATTAGAAAATGGCGATGCGAATACTTACAACAGATAAAAAAGTTTCGGGAAGAACAGAGACCGATATTTTACTTGGATGAAACTTGGTATGACACACATGATGTGGTTCAAAAAGGATGGACAGATAATTCTCGGAAATGCCAATTAGACATTCCACCTTCAAGAGGAAAACGTATTATAATTTTACATGTAGGCTCTGAGATGGGATGGGTGAACGATGGTCTCCTATTATCTGCGAAAAATATAAGAGACTGTCGATTGGACTACCATGAAGACATGAATTCAGATGTGTTTGAGTCGTGGTTTTCAAATAAGCTGTTACTCCAATTTGCCACCTAATAGTGTGATCGTTATGGACAACGCCAGTTATCACTCAAGGCTTGCTGAAAAAGTGCCAAATAGTAATTCTACTAAAGCAGAAATTACAGATTTTCTTTACAAGAACAACATGTATTTTCAAGAAACTTACAATAAGAATCAATTACTGGAAGTGTTGTCCATATCATTGTTGTATGAATCCTATAGAAATGATATGGGCAGAATTAAAAACACACATTCGAAAACGTAACCAATGCCCCAAGTTTAGTGAGAAAATGATAGAAATAATTAAAGAAGAAGTTAATAAAATTCATGTAAATAGCTGGAAAAACTGTGTTCGGCATGTGATTGGCATTGAAGACCAATTTTTTAAATTTATTGATATTCCAGAATTAATTATTAATTTAAGAGACAGCGATAGTGACGATTGGCCATGTGATAGCGATAACGAAAATTAATTTATATATTGTACTCATAATTGTTGTTTTTTGTATATATCAATCAATAAACTGTAGTTATTTGTTGCATATACATATTTTCTATAATTTTTTGTCTTTCTTGATTGTATCTCTTTTTATTAACAATGTTGTTAAATAAAAATAATAAGTTTTTAAACACTAACAAACATTGCATTTTCGTAGCCGCATTTCGATTTTAAGGATATGGATTTGCTTGTGAACTATTACAAAGGGATTGTCGTGTGTACAACATAATCCCACCTGCCATGCTCATTAACCTTTAAGTAGTAGCCTGAGGCGTCCGAAATATCTTTGCTCCAACTATACTAGCTGTGGATACTTTTGTAAGTAATTCAACTCCAATCCACACAACAAAGTGAAAACGCTTCAAAGCAGAATGAAACCATTTTAAAACCTGAGGCGCTTTTCTCTTTTTTATAATTAATACCCAAACATTGATACAAATAACCTAACAGCGTCTATAATAAATTTATCAGAAACACACTAGTAACTAGTTGCAAATGTATTTCAAATACCCTTCAATACATAAAATTATATAAAACTTAAATATTCTAAACAGAAAATAATGGAAATATTTTTAGCTATGGTGCATGTAAAGTTATGTACATTTAATTACACATTCACTATTCACAAAGTTGTTAAACCTTTCAACTCCATTTTATTTCCACCCAAACATGTTTATGTTGCACACAAAATGCGCAGTTTATTAATTTAATTGTTATCTCGTTAAAGTATGTTCAAATGATATTATTTCTCGTTGATACATGAGTAGTTGAAATAAAGCTTTGATGAAACTATATCGAAATAGTTTTGGCATGAAGATATAAAAATATGTTAAATATAACATTATCGCAAAACAAGACTATATAAAAATTTCTGTAAATAACCATATAAATACCAGATACAGTCCCAAATATGCATTTTGTCGGATTAACTAACACACCATATTCACTCAGGCTATGAAATATATTTTGCGAAGCTTCCAGCAGGTAATAAATGTAACAAAAATCGACTCCTCGGGTAATTTCATGGATGAATTTCTGAAAAGTCTGAGCCGAATTACGCAAACCGAAACTTATAATTGCAAACTCAAACAGTCCATCGGGATGGACCGGTATTTAATTAAAAACTGTCACCAAGTCGATTATTGCAAAATGTTTACAGCAACGAGATCGTATCCATATCTTCCGTGTATGGCACGGAACAGCATCCGAGAGTTTTTTGGCAATTAAGAAGCGATAATCACCATTAAGTCTCTAACCGCCGTCCTTCTTGGGTGCTCAACGTAACGCGGCAGACAAGTTACTTTTGGATGGACGGACGATTCCTTGTTCCAGCATGAATTCGAATTCGTGGCTGTCTTTCGCACAGTGGTTATAATGCTTTAGATCGTGTATCACAAAAGTCCACGTTTTACTAAGCTTAAAGCCATCATCCATGTATTCATTATTCCGATGTTTTTCTATTTCTATGTCTTCACGAATCACTCGTGGGAAGCAAAGAGGTATTCTGGCAGGTACTCTGGCGTGCTCCAATTGTAAGGCATGAGAAAAGCGCTAGACAAAACTACGGCGAAAGAGGCTAAAGAAGAATCCGCATCTCTAGAAGGCATAGCATTTTTACCTCACGTTAAAGGCTCAACGTGCCCGTAAACGATGCAATATAAAAATTGTGTTCAGAACTTTGGGTAACGGTTTCAGATCAGTAAAAGACAAAATTCCTAGTTTCAAAACCGCTGGCGTATATCACATTCTTCGCTCTTGCGGCTCGAGTTACAATGGACAGACTGGTCGTTCCATTGATCAAAGCCTTCAAGAACATAAAAAGGATTGCAAACACAAACGCATCACTAAATCAGCCGTAGCAGAGCATACCTTTACAAATGCGTACACCTTAGAATTTGAGCACGCTCGAGTACTTTCCCAGAATACCTCACTACTTCCCACGAGTGATACGTGAAGAAATAGAAAAAACATCCGAATAATATAAACGGGGAAGATTGCTTTAAGGTTAGTAACACGTGGACTCCGTGATATACGATCTAAAGCATTACAACTACTGTACGTCAGACGACCACGTCCCACGGTTTCACACTGCGTTGCACTTGAACGACCAATCACCGTTACGTCCCTCCGAGCGGCTGGCACAGGGGACTATAAATAGCTCCTCACTGACCTTCAGTTTTTACTGCGACTTTCACTCTGATGATGAAAGCTGCAATGTCTTACAAAACGTTAGTTATTATTGGTGCACAAACAGCAACATGGCCAAATCTACCTACGTATCCTCGTTCTCAAGATACTCAACCGACACGATCCACCAAAGAGCATAGCCATCGCGTGGATCGTTGCTCAAGTTCATAAAGTGCACGGCACATTAAGTCAGAAAATGCTGGGCGTTCATCTACAACGCGGTCTAAACCGAAATTCCTTTTTAACAAGAATAATTCGAGTAATCGCGAAAGCCTCAAACAATATATTATTAGGAGTACTACGAATTAAATTTAGAAAGATGATATAATGATTTAAAATATATACCAGAGAGAGCGTAATACTATTTTATTACATGAATATAAATGTAATGTCAATGTTTGTCCCAAACACACTTCTTGTTGCTTTTTATGTTTAAAACGCACAATCTAACCTAGAAAAATCAACTGACATTTATAAATTAGTTCAGTTGACACGTGAAACAAAACGCTATATTGTCCGTATGGTATAATATCCTATTATCTTCTTTCTTTCTTTCTTTCTTCTGTTTATCCTTGTACCCTATCTGGGTGTCGGATATGAGGTCCTATTATCCAATGTCCTAAATTGAAGAGATGTTGATTGGCTCAAAATTCCACGAATTATATGCTGACTGATATCAAAATAAGATTCTCCAAAAATTTGTGAATGATGGTGAAGTTCAACCAGTACAAGTCCAACAGGATCATGCAAGACCTCATGTAGCTCGAACTATATTTACCTACAGCAATTTTTTGGCCACAGATTAATTTCAAAATACCTTTGGCCACCACGATCTTGTCATCTTACACTTTCGGATTTCTTCTTGTTTCCACTTATAAAGAATTAAATACATCAAAATCTGGTTCGTGCCCTTTTAGAGCTACAAGAAAGAATCACCGACGCATGCAGTAATGCAAATAACACCACGATTGTTGAGTTTTTGAAATATGAAACGACGTATGACCAGAAAGATGGAAAGCGTTCTCAATAACTCTTCCAATTATAATGAATCAAACATCAGCTTGTTAATTCACTGTTTATTTATTTATAAATTTTACAATGTGAGGTTATGATGACGTTATCATGTTAGCTACTGATGTTAGCAAATTCTCTAGCAATGTTTTAAGAGTATCAAGTGTTAAGAGTAACGGTATGTGTAAATTTTTATTTATTTTAATAATAATTTAGCAAAAATTCTACATTAACTTAACAATTAACTCAAACAGCAACGCTTGAGTTTTGTTTGTGTATGTTTTATGTTTTAATGCTGTCTGCTTCATTAGTTCGTTCTTTAAATTTATTTAATTTCGTTACAAGATTAATAAGATCTTCCTACATTTCTAAATTAAAATTCAACAGTATTTGATCAAAATGTTATTACTAGGACTTTTGTAATAGTGCTTAAAATGCCACTCATCAGTACTACCTGCTATTTAAATCGTATCTATAAAACATATGTTCAAGTCAAATTAAACAGTAGCCGCTCTCTAATCTACCCTACTCAAGCTGGCGTACCGCAGGGTAGCGTCCTGGTCCCCACATTATTCCAGCTGTTCACAGCAGATTTACCTATTGCCGACAACGTTATAATTGCTACTTTTACGGAGGATACAGCCAAACCACAATGACCCACTCTAAGCAACAACAAATTTACAGAATACACTAGAGGCTATGGGAAGATGGACAACAACTTGGCAAATAAAAATCAACGAGAATAAATCAACATTCGCACTTCCAAAAATTGATCTACGTCTAGTAACCTTCAATGGAATTCGTATACCCTACAAAGAGCACGTGCTTGATAGCAAATTTACTTGGAAGACACATATTAATCAAAAGGAAAAACAATTAGACATCCGTGTGAAGAAGATGTACTGGCTCATCGGCTGAAAATCTCAACTAAGCTTGACAAAGTGTTGCTATATAAAACCATGATAGTGTCGATATGGACATGCGAGATCCAGTTATAGGGGGTGTGCTAAATCATCGAATATAGAGATTGTCCAACGCTTTCAAAGTAAAACACTTCGCCCACTGGCAAACGCCGAATAGTAGGTAAATAACACAATATTACACAATGCCCTGAAGATCCTGTGGATTAAAAATGTAATCCAAGACCTATAGCAGGTACAAGGCCCGGTTTAGTGACCCCCAGTTAGTGACAGACTTGTTAGAGCAAAGTTGAAATGTAAAGACACCAGGCACACCATAAGGTTATGCTGGGACGCTGGTGTCTTTACATTTCAACTTTGCTCTAAATAGAGTTATTGTAATACGACGTTTGAAACGGACAAAGTTTAGTGACCTAACTAATTAAGCTTATAACAGAAAACCACCTTATGGTGTAACCACCCACATGTCATGTCATTTACTTGTTAGTCTTTTAGACTAGTTCTAAATATGCAGTAAAATAAACAAAGAAAAAATCCTATTACCAAGAATTTTGTAATAGTGTATAAAATGTCACTGACAAGAATTAAGTAATTTCCTGGTGTTATAATACATGTATGTATGTATTATCGGTAACCTTGCGGTGTAGAGGCTGGCGCTTTATACACTTGCGTCTGACGGTACGATGCTCAACTTGTCCCGGGTTCGGGATACAAAGTTGGAACGCGTCTTTTGTGCTTCCGCAGAAACCATTGTGTGGTGAGTGTTATGCTGATGTGTTGACTTTATCACTCTATGTCTTTGGTCTGTGGTTCTGAGTAGAGCACAATTAATATGGTGCCCAATTGTGAAGTTTCCAATCGCCAAGGCTGCTGAAAAGTTCAGATCCCCGCGGGATTCGAACCGAGGACTTGCTTAATGCAAGCCTAGCGCTGTCCCAACTGCTCTGCTACACGGCTTTTTTTTGTTAGAATACATATGGCTTCAAAAATTAAAAGAAACCTGAAATAACTTAGACGTTTTGCTCATATTATACTTTTGAGTAGTTATCTTCATGTTAATATTTTTTATATGCTACAGCACTATTAACATTTTTTACTGCAGCTGTGTAGGTACATCCAAGTTGCGTTATTATTTTCTAACTAAAAAATACTTTTGTAAATAAACTGTGCACTCTCGCTCAAATTCAATACTTCACATGAATGACTTGAGAACGACCATTCTGTTCAGTGTTAAAATGTGTTTCATTTGCAAAGACAGTAGACCGTTCAGTTGTGATATACCGAGTGTTCCACTTAAGGTGCGAACAAGGGGAAATAGCATGGAAAATCATATATATGCAGATTCCTGTTTGCCGTTGAATTGATAGGATTGATAGCGGTATCAATCGAAAGAGAAAAAAATGTGCTTAATTTTATACTACTTTACTTGAATTTGGTGCTTATTCAAGATAGAAACAGCTTAAAAACTGTAATAAATATTTTGCATTGTATTCACAAAAACATACCATCCATGATTTGTTTATGCCAAAATAAAAGTTATTTTCTGCCAGTTATCAATTCGCGTATTGAACTAATTAGTACTATGAATAAAAATCTGGTGTGAAACACTCACACAACTTCCTTTTACAGTGATCTTATAATTAGTCAAAAATTTCATTTTTAATTTTTAACCATTTGTTAAAAATTTTCAAAAATTACAAATTCTACAAAAACGGTACAAAATCGACTGTTAGTTGAAGAGACAAATTTTCTCTAGAATTTTAAGGTGAATTCAAAAATGTAATAATATACCGGGTGTTTTATTTAAAATAGGAGTTAATAAAAAAAATAGAAAAAAAAACAAAAGAAACCCACTTTAGAAGTATTCAACTGGAAAATCACCTATCTCACATCAATACACATTAAAAATGTAAGAAAAATGTAAAGTTAAAAAAAAATCGTTAGAGCCGTTTTTGAAAAAATCGAAAAAAACTGAAAAATCACAAGAGTAAACACCTACTTCCGGTTATGCGATTTTCTTCAAAAGCTTGCTGTCTCATCTACATAGTACACAAAACTTATATATGAAGTTTCAACTCCATACCTCTTTTCGTTTTTGAGATATTCTGTTCACAGACAGACAGACAGACAGACACACAGACACACAGACAGAAACACAGACCAATGAAAAAAAATATGTTTTTTGGGATCAGGGGACTCTAAAACGTGAAGATCTGTTGAAAACTCAATTTCGAATTTTTGGGGTGAATCCAATACTTCCTTTATCGTAAAAGGAAGTAATAATGTTGAATATTCTAATGAAGAGAGGGTATTTATTATCAAAACATTTTGCAGTGCCGTCAGTTTACGCACAGTTCGTCACTTATTTTCGGTTACTTAAATTTAATAATCGACCTATTCCATCTGTATCAACAATTCACAAGTTTGTGAAAAACTTTGAAACTAATTTATAGCAAGTACTCAAAAAGTTCTCCATTCTGCTGTAAACAATAACCCAATCTTATATAGAATGCCTGCCTTACATTAGCCAACTGTCTATCTGTGATTAGCTTACACTCCGCAACGGTTGCTTCTCGCAGAGTCAATAGTTGGGTGGCGCTGTTGTTTTTTCAGATTGTAACGTTTCGCTCCTATTTTTAATGCGAATTAGTCGTAATCTAATATTATGGAACACCTGAAGACGGAAGTAGATCAAAACTCCCGAAACATTGTGTGATTTACACCCTAGACAGTTGAAAAAGTCCGAAAAACATATCATAATAGACCACTTCTAAAAAATGACAATCAGAGAACAATATTATGGGCATTTAAAATTTCGCATTTTTCAACTTTATAAAAGTTCAAGTTCGTTCGAGAGTGTAAGTTCGTCGTTATGCGCGAATGAAACGAGAAAACGTCCACTGCACATTTTCATTTCCGCTTTGGTGCAAGAGAGGTAAATCAACCCCGTATAAAACCACAATTGTTCCGCGAACTCGAGGAGAATTAATTCGACGATCATTCCGAGAAATTATCCCGACTCCCCGACCTGGCCCGGAGAGCCCAACTGGCGAGAGCTCTGCTTTCGGCCCAGTTGGAGCATCAGAATTATACCAGAATTCTTCTAGAAAATTTAGATTCAGATTCCCGAACGATATCTCCGACGCGCTCCATTAAGTTCATAATTTATTAATTTAAAACGGCGTAAGCATGAGATTCGGGGCGCGTCAAGACTAGCCAGTTCATATTCACCAAACTTTCATAATTTATTAATTTAAAACGGCGCATACCTGGGATTCACGGGGCGCCAAACCAGTTCATATTCACGAAACCTATATAAGTTCGTAATTTAACACAACGTATACCTGGAGATCAGGGTACGTTAACCCCGCTAATTTAAAGTTCCAAAAGGTCCGTAGTTTGGCTGAGAGGTAGCCCGAACTTTCCTGCATAATCTGCAATTTCACTAGACCAAAAATTAACCTACCCCGAGTGTTGTGTTTACACGACCTCGGCACGCGCGATCCATCCGTTATCAAACACAGATAGCCTTACATCACCCACTATTATCAACAAGTCACATTCCACGGTCACGCACGTGGGAAACAAGAGAAAGTCCATCAAGGTGGCATTTGAAAATGTATTTGCTTTCATTAAATAATTTAACTGATAACATTGTACCTTCACTACAATTTTGCTAACATTTGCTTACATCCACAGTTCTGCCAACGTCCGCCGAAATACCCTAGAAATGCCAGTGACCGCCGCCCAAGTTTGAGCCAAGCCCACTCCTGCCAGTTGGATGGTCTAACCGCAAGGCGGAAATAATTAAATATTAATTTTGTACATACATTCTAAATACTTTATATACTGTTTTATTTTTATCTTTATTACTTGAATTGTAAATAGTGATGAATAAATGTAATTTCTGTTATTTGGTATTCTTTGAATTAGTGAAAGTGAACTTGAATCGAACCTGGATCCAATAAGAGTTACCCACTTATTTGGGGCAAAATAAATTAATGCTATTTTTGAATAAATATACCAGGAGGCATTGCAAGATAACCCCACAAAAAGAAGTCACATGGTGCCAAATCAAGAGATCTTGTTGGCCAGTTGATAGTGCCACCGTGACCGATTCAGCAATTAAGAAAGTTATCACTTAACCATAATGCGCTGGACAACCATCGTTCTGAAACCAAATCTCCTTATTTTCACGTGCAACTTTTCCTAATGCAGGGCCAATCTGATTGATTAAAACTTCTAAATAAGAATCCGAATTTAAATGTCCAATTATTTCAAACGGTTCAGTATTGCTATTGTTGAAAATACTAGCCCAACCATTAGCTTTCTGAGGAACTGCGTTCTTGTTTCAAGAGGATTTTCTTATGCTCAGTATTGAGTATTCTGCATATTCGGTATATTATGTGAACGTACATTCATCTGTAAAACAGATTGACCGCCTGCTGACTTCATCAACTAAGAATATCTCTGGATGGCACTGAGGTTTGTAGGGATGATAACCATGCTTTTTCAGAACCTTATGCACTGACCGTGTCGATACGTTGCACTCTCGAGCAATACATCTTATGCTAGTCGTTTGATCAGCATTTATCAACCCCCAAACTCTTCCAGCTCATCGTCGGTTCTTCTATACCGTTTGCCTGTAATGTTAATGTCTCTATTGAATATTTGTTTAAACTGCAATATTCAAACTACCTTTTGAAACACCTGCTGCTACACTTGCTCTAGTTTCAAATATTTTCACAAACTTGAACGTGAATTGTTGATGCAGATAGAATAGGTCGATTATTAGATTTAACCAAGAATATATCACGAACTGTGCGTAAACGAACGCCACTGTAAAATGTTTTTATAATAAATACCCTCTCTTCATTAGAATTAGTTAAATACATGAATTGGTAACTGACAAAAATATCTATTATTTTGACATAAACAAATTTGATCACGGCTGGTCTGTTTTTTGTGAATAAAATTCAAAATATTATTATAGCTTTTAAACTATATCTATCTTAAACCATAAAAAAATTCAAGTAAAGTAGTATCAAAATAAGCGCATTTTTTCTATCTTTCGATTGATACCACTATCAATTCTATCAATTCAAGCGGCAAGCTGACATCTGCATATAGTATACGATTTCCCATGCTATTTCCCTATGTCGCACCTTAAATGAAACACCCGTTATATGAAATTCCTGTTATAAAATTATGAGCAGTTAACTCATGCAAAAGTAAGGGATTGCCTGTGAAACTATCGCATATAATCAGACTGTTCAGTGCAGATTGTGTTCGAAACAAATTCAGGATTCACTGTATAAAGATAAAGGCATAAGCGTAAACGAAAAACAGAAAATTAATGGAATTTGCAACATTATGCAGCAGTAAAACCTGAATTTCAATTCTATCAATTAAAACTTTAAATATGCAAACAGGGTTTTCAGGGGAATGAGAATAATAAAGCAAGGACTGGCATCATTCTACAGAAACGAATGAAACTTATTTAGTTTACAACACAAAACGAATACAAAAAAATGAAAAGAAGATTTCATGTAGGAATTTAGTAATTATTACTAAAGTTTATAAATAAATTCAAATTTCAAAACCTACTTTTCAATTCAGTAACATGGACTACCTTTCAAATAAATAAAGCCATTTAAATTTCCGCAAGAACCACGTCTGCCATCTATATAACTTACATATAATCACCATTTTACCTAAATTACAGAGACAGAACTGAGCTTCTTTTGATGGCGCCATTATCTTTCCACCTAGATAAACCAAACGTCTCCCATACAATTATTATGCAAATACGGCAGTTTAAAGATAACAAACGGGGAATGCCAAAAGATTCCAGCAAAAATTACAATTTAACGTCTTTTATACAAGGGTAATGGAAATCTAAAATGCATGAAGCCTAATGAACAAAATTTCTGCCGGCATGAGATAACTCTACCGGTGCTTTGTAGCAAAAACGACTCAGCAATTCCTTATAATCGAAATTCAATGAAAATTCATTCCGAATGCAGGGAGCAGAGTCAATTTAGAAAAAGTCAATGAGTGAAAATTTATATGAGGTTCTAGCTCGAATTACCGCTTCGAGTTAAATTTTAAAGACAAGGGTTGGAGAATTACGAACACGCCCTCACGTGTGTGTATATTTTCCAGCATTTAAGTACAATTGTACGCTCACAACATTTTAATGATGCGGCATTCTGCCGCTAACAGAAAAATCTCGCCAGAATTAGCAATTAGCTTTTGTTATAACTTAACCAACGACTTTGTACCGACTAAAATTTTAACATTTTGGGCGAGTTTGAGCAAGGCGTGTCGAAGTGCAAACGCAATTAGCTTTTCGGTATAATTAGAATAGTGTCGTCAGGAAATTAATGTGAAAATAGTTGCAGCAGACACAATAAGAAGCTCTATGTTTAGCAATCCACTATAAATTTCCAAGGAGGTGTATTTATTCTAGCCTTTATCTAAACGAAACGTCGATCTGTTGCCAAATGCTATAAATGACTGGAGAAGTCCTGTAGTGTCTGCAAGTTTCAAAATGTAGTCTCGTAAAGTTAATAATAAAGCCCTCTCCAGCACCTGCTCATGTCTTTTGTTCGAATAGATGACTCCGTTGTTGCACTACATGAAATATGAGCAAAATATTTCTAGGGCATAACGTATCAACTGTGGTTTACCATCCGCACCAAAGAGACTATCCTGAACAATTGAACTAACCGCGGCTTCACTAAAAAGATTTGGCTATTAAAATGACATTATTTAAAAATAAAAGAAACCAAAATCCCCAGAACATAATGAAACGTTTATAGCACCACATGTTGCCCCAGCACTTTAAAAAAACGTTTAATTACTTTTTTGTGCCAAAAAACTAATGGCCATAAATTATGGGCTACGAATTGCAGCTAAAGCGGAGAAATTAGCGAGCAATTATGTGAGACATTCTTGAAATAACTACAGTAAAAAGTATAAGGAAAAATTTCACTGGAGTTGTAATTTATATCCATGCGCATACCGGTAATTTTACTATCTTGAAGCAATGTGAATTAAAAGTATTAATCACCAGCTTCGGGATTGTTGCCATTTTCGCATGCACGTGCAATTGGGCATTTATGATGGGCAAGTTGAGCACTTTCAACAATGTCCCACGACATTTTATTGATGTGTCATAACAGAACGACATCTGCATATAGTATACGATTTCCCATGCTATTTCCCTATGTCGCACCTTAAATGAAACACCCGTTATATGAAATTCCTGTTATAAAATTATGAGCAGTTAACTCATGCAAAAGTAAGGGATTGCCTGTGAAACTATCGCATATAATCAGACTGTTCAGTGCAGATTGTGTTCGAAACAAATTCAGGATTCACTGTATAAAGATAAAGGCATAAGCGTAAACGAAAAACAGAAAATTAATGGAATTTGCAACATTATGCAGCAGTAAAACCTGAATTTCAATTCTATCAATTAAAACTTTAAATATGCAAACAGGGTTTTCAGGGGAATGAGAATAATAAAGCAAGGACTGGCATCATTCTACAGAAACGAATGAAACTTATTTAGTTTACAACACAAAACGAATACAAAAAAATGAAAAGAAGATTTCATGTAGGAATTTAGTAATTATTACTAAAGTTTATAAATAAATTCAAATTTCAAAACCTACTTTTCAATTCAGTAACATGGACTACCTTTCAAATAAATAAAGCCATTTAAATTTCCGCAAGAACCACGTCTGCCATCTATATAACTTACATATAATCACCATTTTACCTAAATTACAGAGACAGAACTGAGCTTCTTTTGATGGCGCCATTATCTTTCCACCTAGATAAACCAAACGTCTCCCATACAATTATTATGCAAATACGGCAGTTTAAAGATAACAAACGGGGAATGCCAAAAGATTCCAGCAAAAATTACAATTTAACGTCTTTTATACAAGGGTAATGGAAATCTAAAATGCATGAAGCCTAATGAACAAAATTTCTGCCGGCATGAGATAACTCTACCGGTGCTTTGTAGCAAAAACGACTCAGCAATTCCTTATAATCGAAATTCAATGAAAATTCATTCCGAATGCAGGGAGCAGAGTCAATTTAGAAAAAGTCAATGAGTGAAAATTTATATGAGGTTCTAGCTCGAATTACCGCTTCGAGTTAAATTTTAAAGACAAGGGTTGGAGAATTACGAACACGCCCTCACGTGTGTGTATATTTTCCAGCATTTAAGTACAATTGTACGCTCACAACATTTTAATGATGCGGCATTCTGCCGCTAACAGAAAAATCTCGCCAGAATTAGCAATTAGCTTTTGTTATAACTTAACCAACGACTTTGTACCGACTAAAATTTTAACATTTTGGGCGAGTTTGAGCAAGGCGTGTCGAAGTGCAAACGCAATTAGCTTTTCGGTATAATTAGAATAGTGTCGTCAGGAAATTAATGTGAAAATAGTTGCAGCAGACACAATAAGAAGCTCTATGTTTAGCAATCCACTATAAATTTCCAAGGAGGTGTATTTATTCTAGCCTTTATCTAAACGAAACGTCGATCTGTTGCCAAATGCTATAAATGACTGGAGAAGTCCTGTAGTGTCTGCAAGTTTCAAAATGTAGTCTCGTAAAGTTAATAATAAAGCCCTCTCCAGCACCTGCTCATGTCTTTTGTTCGAATAGATGACTCCGTTGTTGCACTACATGAAATATGAGCAAAATATTTCTAGGGGTGTAACGTATCAACTGTGGTTTACCATCCGCACCAACGAGACTATCCTGAACAATTGAACTGACCGCAACTTCACTAAAAAGATTTGGCTATTAAAATGACGTTATTTAAAAATAAAAGAAACCAAAATCCCCAGAACATAATGAAACGTTTATAGCACCACATGTTGCCCCAGCACTTTAAAAAACGCTTAATTACTTTTTTGTGCCAAAAAACTAATGGCCATAAATTATGGGCTACGAATTGCAGCTAAAGCGGAGAAATTAGCGAGCAATTATGTGAGACATTCTTGAAATAACTACAGTAAAAAGTATAAGGAAAAATTTCACTGCAGTCGTAATTTATATCCATGCGCATACCGGTAATTTTACTATCTTGAAGCAATGTGAATTAAAAGTATTAATCACCAGCTTCGGGATTGTTGCCATTTTCTCATGCACGTGCAATTGGGCATTTATGATGGGCAAGTTGAGCACTTTCAACAATGTCCCACGACATTTTATTGATGTGTCATAACAGAACGACCTCCACACACCAGGAAATTGAATTATTCTACTACACGCAGCTAGGCAACTGTGATGGAGCAGCTCCAGTAATTTAAAGTCGGAAATGTGAATGAACCTAAAAGAAAGTTACGAGTACACCGTGTTTTAATGGCGGATATTTGAATTTCATGTGCGTTGCATAGTTATTCGTAAAAAACGAAATGCGGCGAGATAGCGTTGATGGAAATGATGAATTAGGTGTGAACACTATTAAATTTACATGAATTGTTTGTTAATTCGGTAAATAATTATTTTGTAGCCATACAGCTATTTTAATTTTATACTATACACAGTGCACAACTATTAGGGAAGTAACTTCTTTCCTCCTCTACTGCCTCCTTTTCGGATTCTTTTCCAGTCTCTCCCCTGCACCACTCATGACAGATAAATTCTTCAGTCTGTGTTTATTGATTATTTGGATCAGTTCCTGTATTAAAATGAATAACAGGTAAACGAAACCCTTATTTACGTCAACTGCATTAATTTGCAAACAAAATTGCAGATTGGAACCTACGCTCCTTAAGGAAATATGATATTTAGTCAGACTAACCGGCCGAGAAAGCTACGTAACACACACTCTTATAGTTGTCTTATGAAGTGGACGAGAAGACATAAGGAAGCAAACCCGATCGCAGCCGAAGCAAGTTCGATGGGTGACGATCTAGCGTGACGGACGCACGAAGTTTCACTCGTTTTCTATACTATATTATTTGTACATGTACCAATGGTTGCAAAATAAACGCTAATAATACAGGGATTATCTGTAATGTTTTAACATATCCAATGTATATTAGCGCGTTAAACGCATTTTAACACGAAGGGACATCTTGCATCTACAAAATTACCAAATATAATATTCCGTACACATACATTTTATAATGATTTTCTTCGAATTTGGTACGCAAAATATATAATTCGTGCCTTGAGATGAATCCTTGTTCCCCATGCCTTATCAATCTTTTGTTTTTAGTTTTGCTCAAAGACTGTGTCACGAGCAAAAAGCGACGTATTTCTGAACTAGAGTATTTTAGCGTATTATCTGAATTCTCCACACTGCGTTTCATCACCCTGACCACAACGTCGTAGCAAGTGCACTTTCTTGTCTTCGCTAGTCGCTTTCAGTCGATTGTATTCAGTTTTCTATCAGCGCTAAGATGTTTGTCCATATCAGCCCAATTCCGATTCTTTGCGAATTGGTAAAGCTATTCTGAACCAGCCGTTATGCTCTAGTATCGAGCTAGTATCAAGGTGTTCTCGTACCGCATACTGCACGTGCTGTTCTGATCCAGTGTAGCTGCTCCCGTAAGCTGCCGTTTTGACCGAGTTTGCTGTCAAATGTCTATTTTGATGCTAGGATTTGTAATGCTGTCGGCATTCGTAGCTGCAGAGGCCAGAAACCTCCCGTCAGAGGACAGCTATTTGGGCACGTAGCTATACTAATAGTTGTACTATCGTTCCGCGCTGGAATTCTTCAAATTATCTCGAGGCGTATCTTGCTTCTTTTATTGACAGTACGTTGCTGTGGCACTAGCCAGCGTATTCGATTGAAGCCCTTCAGCCTGCCTCAAACGTAACAAAAATAATCGATTTTTAAAAGTTTTTTCGGATTAAGCAACATACTAACATAATGATACTTCAGTAAAGCATAGAAATAATCAACTGTCTCAATAAATCTACTTTTATTTTAGACCCAAATATTCACCTTCCAAAAAACATCAATCCAAATACCAAAGACAATATAAAAGTTTGCAATGTGGTGCAATCAGGGGGTAGAAGAATCATGAACTGTTAATGGTGAAATGACTTGTTGCAACCTGTACCTGCAAACAAAATCATTTTGTCTTGGAACAATCGAGCTGAGAACATAGAGCTATCTAAGACCTATATATAGTGCAGAAGTGCTCAACCATTTTTTGCCACAGTCCCGTTCATATGAATTTGAATTACACATGCCCCTTCTTATATTAAAAATCTGCACTCACACAACTTCCTTTTACAGTGATCTTATAATTAGCCAAAAATTTGATTTTTAATTTTTAAGCATTTGTCAAACATTTTAAAAAATTACAAATTCTACAAAAACGGTATAAAATTGAGCGTTAGTTGAAGCGACAAATTTTCTCTAAAATTTTATGGTGAATTAAAAAATGTAATAATATACCGGGTGTTCTATTTAAAATAGGAGTTAATAAAAAAAATAGATAAAAAACAAAAGAAACCCATTTTAAAAGTATTCAACTGGAAAATCACCTATCTTGCATCAATACACATTAAAAATTTAAAGTTTGAAAAAAATCATTACAGCCGTTTTTGAAAAAATCGAAAAAACTGAAAAAACACAAAAGTAAACCCCTACTTCCGGTTATGCGATTTTCTTCAAAAGCTTGATGTCGTATCTACATAGTACACAAAACTTATATATGAAGTTTCAACGCCATACCTGTTTTCGTTTTTGAGATATTCTGTTCACAGACACACACACAGAGACAACAGACACAGACACAATGAACAAAACCATGTTTTTTGGGTTCAGGAGACTCTGACACGCGAAGATCTGTTGAAAACTCAATTTCGAATTTTTGGGGTTAAAGGAAGTATTGGATTACTTCCTTTATTGTAAAAGGAAGTAAAAATAACACGATGATATGTTTTATCGGACTTTTTCCACTGTCTAGGGTGTATATCACACAACGTTTCGGGAGTTTTGATCTACTCTCGTCTTCAGGTGTTCCTGGTTAGTCCTGAGAAGGACTGATATTGTACGTTTTTCTACGTAAACTAGTGCCTCCCCCGCGGTTTCAACCCGGGACCGCTGATCGCTGTGATTACTAGTCTGCCACTCTTACCACTAGGCTACCAGCGCGGTAAGAGTGGCAGACTAATAAACACAACGCTCTCATAGTGTCCTTTGCAATACACAATGTTGCAATTGCTAACCAAAATAAAGCTTTTCGGAAAATTAAGCTACTGTTAGATAAGAACAATATAGTAACATTTATATTTCACCCTCTTCCTTAGTTTTGCCCTTATGCCTGACAGCGTCAGGTCAAATGCCTCGATCCATTTTTACCATTATCTACGAGCTGCTGTCACCGAGCCACCTTCAGTATTCTTTATTTCCTCCAGTCATTTCAACCGATACATGTGTACATGCCAACATATTTGTAAATTTTGTATGGTTTTTATAGGCGATGCCTGTCCTAGAAGCATTGTAATATTGATGGCAAAAATAAAACACTGCTGAATGTCACAAAACCAACTTGTCAGTGTCAACAAGTGTCAATTTTCTAATAAACATGGGAATAATGATTGTAACATGCAATGTTAAGTAGAAAAATTGACACTGTGACATTCAACAGTGTTTCACTTTCGCCATCAAATGTGAAAATGCCTCTATTACTTCCCGTATATGTGCAATTCAAGACCTGCAACGGACTAACAGAAAAAAATCGCATATAAACAGGCATTAGACAAGAGCATTAAAGGAACCAAATGGAAAACTGTAAAATACAAATTTTAGGCTATGTTGACGACATAGTTCTAACAGCCAAGAATGAAGACGATTTACAGCCCAGCTGTTCAAACTGAAAACAACTGCAGAACAGTTAATGCAAGTCTCTATCCAGACAACACAATGCATGGTTATTTCTTAAACCCCTATACTATGCAAGTTCGAAGTCAGTGGAAAGTCGATCGAACAGGTTCTGTGATTTAAAGTCTTGGCGTCGGCATATCAAGTAATAACAACACCAGAAGTTAAGTGAAAATCCAGACAAACTAAAGCCCTAGTGAGATGTGGTTATCTCCGTGACATCATATGGCAGAACAAACACATGACGGTAAAATTCCAAATATATAAAACCTGTGTAAGACCATTGCTAAAATACGCAGCCGAGACAAGAACCGAAACAACAAAAACCAAACAAACTATGAAAGCCATAGAAATGAGAACTCTAAGAGCAATCATCGGCTTAAGAGAAGTACGGGATGTGGTCAGGTGGACAAGATCAAGACGAATATACTGGACAGATCACGTTGAAAGGATGGGAGAAAAAAGATTAGCGAAAAAACTTTCAAATACAGAAACCAGACACGAGACGACCGCTAGGAAGACCACATAAACACGACAGTTGGGCGTCATTATTGCAAAACAATAACATATAGGGGAAAAAGAGGCAATGGACCCCACAGGGCTAAGCCCTAACGCAAGAAGAAGAATAGATAAAAACACTTTCAACAGATACTAATTCGCTAATACAGCCACTTAAAAATAGTATATACATTCTATGCAGATTAATAAAAGATATGCCATTTCTCTATACGGAATTTAGATAGACAGATTTGAATCTGCCATACTAACTTTCAATAATACGCTTTGCAGTACACTAAGCGTTCAATTAAAATGGTGAAGAGTGGTGTATATTGATATGATCATTAAAAGATAAAGCATTCAATAACTGCACAATAATAAAGCAGCTTAAAATAATCTCTGAAACTTCTTTGTGGCGTGAATTCATAATTCATTTTCTTATATGGGTATTTCGCCACTCTGCAAATTAAAATATTAAATAACGAAAATATTAACAACGAACGTTTCGAGGGACAATTTTAATTTGCAGAGTGGCGAAATACCCATATAAGAAAATGAATTATGAATTCACGCCACAAAGAAGTTTCAGAGATTATCTTAATCAAAGGTATGGGCCTAATATAACTAGTAACTTCCGAAGTTGGGAAACACTTTACAAGAAGCTGGCACACTCTGAAAATAGTATAACTTTCCTATGTCGTTGTAGAAATAGCTGTATTATTCCAAAAGGGTTTAGACTCAAAGCACCTTATGTAAGTGCTCGTTCTAGTAATATCATGAAAAGAGCTAGTGAAGCTCTGGTTAGAGACAGAATACAGTTTCACAGACATAACAAAGTGATACTATTTTCTGACATAAACAAACTGGAACAGGTTATGCAAAGGGATGTACGGGAAGACGATTTCAATCGTATGTACAACTCTATTAGTAATACCTACAACAAAACACACACAGAGCAAAAACGTACACATTTAAAAAAGTACCAACACCTCATACAAGAAAAACACACAATTGAACTAAATACACTAAAGAACAGTGACACTTTTTTAAATAAAACTGTAGTTAATCTGTCTTCTAAAGAACTAAACGCCACTGACAAATTAGTTCTTGGCAAAGGGCTCAACTACGCAGTGGCGCCAAAACGAATTAATAAACTTGATTTAGTTACAGCTATAGAAGAGACTTGTCAAAAACTTCCAGAAGACATTAGACAGGAATACAGAATTAGAAACAAAATCATACTAGAACGACCTTACACAATCAGACAAAATATATCCAAACAAGAAAAACATTCACTACACACACTAAAAACCGATAACACAATTAAAATTCTACCTGCAGACAAAGGCAACGCCACAGTAGTACTTGACACAACCACATACAACGAAAAACTTTTAACACTAATTAGTGAGGGACAATACACTAAACTAAATAAAGATCCAACACATACAATAGAAACAAAAATATACAGAACACTTTACAAACACAGAGAACAATTTACAGATTTTGTAAGACGTACGCTAACACCACACTACAGTAAACCACCACATTTTTATGGATTACCAAAGATACACAAACCAAATGTACCACTTAGGCCAATAGTTAGTTCTATAGGTTCTCCTTGTCACAGTTTAGCTAAATATTTACTTAAGATACTGACTCCTATATCAGGAAATACAGACACGTATATAAAGAACACGCCCCATTTCCTTGAAAAACTTAAAGAAGCAAACATAAACACACAACACTTAATGGTTAGTTTCGATGTAGTTAGTCTCTTCACTAATGTTCCAGTAGACAAAACACTCAACATCATTAAACATAAGCTACAAAACGATAACACATTACATACACGAACAACATTAAACGTTGGTACCATTATGGAACTCTTAACACTATGCATTAAAACGACATACTTTCAACTAAACAATGAATTTTACCAACAAGATTTCGGGATGGCAATGGGTTCACCTTTATCTCCCATTGTTAGTAACATTTTTATGGAAGACTTTGAACAACAACATGTCTACACGTACACCAACAAACCAGTAGTTTGGTGGAGATATGTCGATGATGTTTTTGCAATTTGGCCTCATGATATAGATGAGGTGGACAAATTTCTTGAACATATTAACAGTAAAGAAACCTCCATCAAATTGACATTAGAAACAGAGCAAAACAATCAGTTACCCTTTCTTGATACACTAATCACACGCACAATAAATACTTTTGAAACATCAGTATACCGTAAGAAAACCAATACTAATAGGTACTTACATTTTAATTCTAACCATCACAAAAACATAAAGACAGGCGTTGTAAAAAGTCTTTACGACAGAGCCAAAGTTGTTTGCTCTAATGATACAATTTTCAAAAAAGAGAAAGAATTTATTATTAATGTTTTACAAGATAATGGCTATCCAGAGACTCTTGTTCGGAACATTTTCAATACACGAAGCAATGCCACACACATACAAAGGAATGACACTCAAAAATATAATACTCTTACTATACCATATATTCCAGGCATATCTGACAAAATTAGACGAATTGGAAATAGATTCAATGTTAGGACGGTATTCAAAACGATGAATACTTTACGGTCAGTTCTTACAAAAACTAAACCGTTCAACGAAGAACAGCATTCAAGGAATTGTATATATAGTATTCCCTGTGAATGCGGGAAATATTATATCGGTGAAACATCCAGGCCTTTAGCAGTAAGAGTTAAAGAACATAAAAATATGTTGAAAACGTATCAATTCAATAAGTCTAAGCTGGCAGAACATGCTTGGGATGAAAACCATAAAATACAATGGGACAACACAAAGATCTTGTCTAAAGAATCGATGTCAACAAGGCGAAAAATTAAGGAAACGGCATACATTTTACTTAACGAAGAAAAATGCGTGTCGTCTTTCTCAATATTTTTAGACAATAGTTGGCTATCGATTCTTAAAGATGAGATCAAGTAGGTACAGATATCAACAAACGTCAATGTCAGAAAATTCATTGGAGGTTGGTCGTTTTTTCTTCCAGTGAAAAAAAGATAAGTTCTTGTTAGTTTTAATTGTTATTCGTTGATAACGAGGGCAGATTGTCCCTCGAAACGTTCGTTGTTAATATTTTCGTTATTTAATATTTTAATTTGCAGAGTGGCGAAATACCCATATAAGAAAATGAATTAAAATAATGTTCCTAAAAGGAGTGATGGTTTCGTTTTATCATTGGAATATCGGTTTCTTACAACGGTATTTGCAATTTATTTGTAAATAGTCCAGTTTTGATTGCAATTCTAATACAAACTAGTCAAGACTTATCTGAAAAAAGTAATTATTACTATAAAATGTAATAGAAAAGTTTAATTCTTACATATTTGGTCATGTAGTTGAAAACATACACAATGTAAAACTGTTAACCTAAAAATATGATTTATGAAAATTAGAAAAGTCATAACAAGTTATAAAAGAAAACTGTATTATCATTTGTTTGATAACCATTGGTTTTGGCGGGTAGTTTAAAAATAAACAGAACAAATGGATTGTATAAAAATATAAATGGGATTGACACAAGTCCCATTTGAAATCGCATTCAATAGTAAACTTTAGACATTAATGTACTGGTATGTACTCATTTATATTGTCATACACCTAAAGAGTGTGATAGACAAATATTAGTGCGAAATTAAAGACTTAGTGAGTGCATTGATTACTACTATACAAGAATGTGCTGCCAACCACAACGAAGATAGCTGTAGCAGAGATGTGGCGAATAGAAAATTATAGAAGATAAAGAGCTTGAAAATACAAGCTTACAAAGTGAGTCTATTAACCTTCAAATAAAAACAAGACACATATAAAAGGAAAATAGTAATATAAAATATATCTGCTACTTACAGAGTCATTAAAATTGAATTCAATTGAATCATAAATTAGATAATAATAAAATTTGTAAACAGACAGTAATATTAATTTAAAATTGATTTAATTGAAATTAAGTATTATCAAATATTATTAACAAAGGTGTTAAACGTTTGATAAAGGCAGATATTAATTGCTTAATAAATACAATTGTCCTATATCTTGCATTATAGTTATTCATTGTTTATGTATTAATCTGATTTTAATAGTAACCCTGAGATAGAGTCGAATAACTAAGGTTATTACAATTACATGCTAAAGACTGTGGACAAAAGGTAAGATTGAACTCAAAATTTTAAATAAAACCCTGAGAATAAGATTTAAATAAAATAAAATCAAATAAAAGCTATTAGACCACATCAATATGTATTCATCTATAATAGTTATTTACTATACAAGTGGGATAAGAGCATAATGAATATACGTGTGTGTAAGCGCACAAGTATATTAATTATGTATTATCACACATGTATTGTACAAAATTTTATCGACAACTGCCTAAAATTGAGAAGAGTGCATTAAGAGAAATGTCAGATCTGCCATTTTCAAAAATATTTTAGTAGCAAATGTCATTATGTCATCCATTTGGCACTCATTACACTACTCAGTTATGTAATGGCTTCATTACGTAACTGAGTGGCGTAATGAGCTTCATTACCTAACGGAAACAGTGTCAAATGAGTGACGTAATGAGTTACTTCCCACTGGAGTAGATAAAATATGATATGGTATATTATACGCCGTTAAAAATAAATTCAATTTGCTCAAGTATCTTACTTAGCTCCAGTTGATTATAAAATGAATGGATCAAATATAATAGAACGACTACTTTGATGGTATTACTATTAATCTTTGTTAACTCAAATAAACACAAATAAAAACCATTAGAAAAATACAAATAATTCTAGTTGTCTCCTGGTACAAACTGTACTTGAAATATGTCATTAGTACAATAAAAAAATTGCTTATTTTCGTTGTTCACCGCCATCACTGTTAGCCTGAATAAAAATGCAAATTTGGTTGCCATAAAAATTGTATCCTGAAAGGTTTTACCCTCGCATTTAAGCTGACATGCACTTTTAAAGTGACCACTGATATTTAAAAGCCAGTGTTGACTGGGAAATGTATATTTATGTACCGTAGTCGCATATAATTACTACGTTTTGTCTCTCAGATGAAGATCTGGCACGTTCGTTATTTTCATTGCGTTCTTACCGAACTGAAAGTTGGTTGCACGTCCTATAATTGAGTTTCTAAAAAAGCTTTGTGATATTGCTGTTTTCAAGCGTTTTGTTATTCGTGGTGGCACGAGGAGTCTTTATTTAAAGAGATAAACATTTCATATTTATACGAAGTATTATATGTATTCATCACTTCATGGTTCATTCTTTATGGACGTACTATATGTGTGGTTATTAATAACATATTTGATTGCCGTCCTTATGAACAACTACAGATGTGTGTGTTAACTGTTTTCGTCAGTTTATAGACTGCAACGGAGTCGACCGGCAAGAAGCAAGTCCAAAGATTAGGACATTTTAACATTCAATAAGAGCCACGTTTGCGTACGCCTAAGCTTCAAGCAGGCTCAGTCTAAGCTGACACGTGCGATAACATGCGCGTGTCGAGTTCCTGATTATAATTTTTGCACGTACGCTGACTTCATCGAGTTCAGATGAAGAAAACCGCATCTGGGAAGCAAATTTGGAAGGCCGTGTGTACAATTTTAACAGAAGAGACGTTGTACGTTTACGGTTACCATTTCATTATACTCATAATATACAGGTAAATTGTTGCACATCTTGAAATAATATACATCAATCACGCATGTTTCTATGAATGTCTACCATCAAAGTTCTCCACGAGCCGCCACTGATTGGTTCTGCAACACTGATTTATCAATGTCGCAGCAGTAACATTGATCAACTGTCATGCAATTAGTACTATTTACAACACGCGCAGTGTGGAAGAAGTGAACGGAAACAAATAATGTTTCAGTTGCTTATTTTTAGAGATTAAGAGAAAGAGTACCATAATTGTAAATGAAATATAATTGTTTCAAGCTGGAGCTTACATTTTCGTTCCTTCTAATGAAAATGTGCGAGCAAGATAATTGGAGGAATTTGCATTTTTATGACGGTTTCTGCAAATAAAGATAAACGAGCATTGTAACCAACTGCAGATTTTTTATCCTAGGCGGCATAGTTTCAAAAGGGACTTTTGACTAATCCTCATAAAAGTTTTAAATAAGAAGGTCGCTGCCTACTACTTGCAAAAAGATCACAACTCCGATGTTGTTTTAATTCAACGTTACCATCATTCAAATTAAACTAGTTTTTTTAAATCGGAAGTGAATTGTGTCTAAATCGTCAATAAAATACGAAAAATTGGCAGTAAATTAATCCATTGCTTTACGAATTTTGTAGGTAGCAGACTGATAGATGGGTGACAGAAAACGTCAAAATAAGTTACAAGAGTTTAAAAATAGTATATCATGATACTAGTGTATACTAAGTACGCCTTTAAAGCACGTGCGACGAGTTTAAAAGCACGACGCGCTAGCGGAGTGCTTTTAACGTCGCTAGTGTTTTAATGGCTCTTATACACGTGTATCGTACGCTATTTTTTCTACGATCGTAACAGAAATATAAAAACTTATTTCGGTGACACTTTTTCCGTCACATTGTGTTAGATATTATAGGTTACATTGTCAGTTAAACTTACGGCAAAGCATGTTTTAATTTAGTATTAAAAAACGTCTCCAATGGCAACGTGCGAATAAGACGTATTTCGGGCGCTAATATTTAGAGCGCTACAAACGTCGCCTTTGACACTAGAAACATTGCAAAAAGTTGTCATTTTGACACGATCGTAGAAAAAATATAATTTCACGATTTAAAAAACATAATGTTCCCTCGGCACTGAAGTTTAACTTTGTATCAAGAGGGTATATAAATAACTATTTGTAACCACCTGTAAACCGCCTGTAAACCGATTTAAAAATTCTAGATTGTAATCCGCAAACCCGTTCTGGGCCCCTCCAAACCCGTTCTGCGCCCCTCTTTGTTAATCCAAAATTCATTTACACTCACATTTTTTACCTTCGCACGACCTGCCCAAGTATTGTTATCGACCACGAAAATTAAAAAAAAATAATCAATTTTTCTCGTAACCGGTCAATCGATCGCGACCAACCCAAAATTATGAAAAGCCTCATCAAACTATATAACTTTGTGAAGGTAGTAACCGCTTAAAGATACTCAGAAAATTAATAAAAGACGAGTATATCACCCTGGATGGGTGCAAACAGGTCGACAACGACATAAGCTACCACGATGATTTCTGCGCTAGTCTGTGTGGAATACTAATGCAAAGAATTGAAAAGCCTTTGGGCGAGATTGAATGCTTCTCTTTTATGTGTTTATTGATTTGTATTCGAGTTACCAGTAATAAACGTTAACCGGTCGCGTAACTACCTTGTCACAGTGGTACAAAGACACACTGATGCAGTGTGGTCCGAGGTCGTGTATTCGAGTCTCTTGCCAGCAATTCTTTTTAAAGTTATTGAAGATGAGGGTGCAGTTTATATACCTTAACACTTTTAAAACTGAAATGCCACATTATTGGCGCTCTCCGCTAACGATTTTATTAAGTTGCCAACTCGTTTTTTAACCGATTTCCTCCGTTGAGGAGTCTAAATAGTTAGTTCTCGTCTTCTTTGCGAATTCTCATTAGCTGAATTCGTTGCACACATGGAGCTGTTGTATACTAATAACGGCCATACCATATTGATAATACTTTCAACAGCTTACGAAGATTAAATGTGTCTTAAGGAACGGATACCACAAAGACTACATAGCAAAAACCGCTCCATGCTAATAATTTCCAAAAGGAGCAATAAGGGACTTGCGCCATCGCATCTCGTTTTAATATAGAAAATAGTCGAAGGGTGCAATATCTAGTGAATAACAACCGAGCAATTCTAAGCCTTATTCTAGAGCAAGTGAGTCAGTATATTGCTCTGCAAAAAAAACGACTAATCTTACTAGTGTTCTGAATCTTGTTCGTACAATTTTACCTCGGTTGCATTTACTCATATTCTTATCAGCATAAAACAGAAACCATCCACTACTTTTCCCGTTGACTTTTGTGGCTGATCAAAAAGTAGTTATCGCTTTCTTTGAGAGGAGCTTTTAGTATTGTTACATCTACTCGCTTCTAATTAGCAAGCAACAGTTGGTTACTCCACGCATGCTCAATCAAAACAATCAACTCTTACATGGTTACATACATTGCATTACGCTAGTTATGGTTAACAAAGCAACCAAGTCAAAAGTCGATTTTCAGTCCATATCAGAAATGATGACATTCGTTTAAAAATAGCAATAGCAATGGCTGACAAAGATGTAAACAACTCGCTCAATACAAATAATAAAAAGAGAACCCACTATAATAAAATGCGAATATAATTTCAAATTTGAAAAAATCCGACGAACGTGATAAGCATGTTATGAAAATGATATAAACATCCTATAGCGATTTTAAACGAATTACCTCCAACACTAATGAAAACGAAGCACAAGAGACTGGATAACAAATTGGATTAAGTCAGCTAAATAATAGCAAAGAAGACATTACTGAAAACATAAATAATAGTTTAAGACAATGCTTAAATGAAAAATATCGTCTTCCTCAAACAAAGAGTTATTGAGCTGTAGACTTGTAGAGTCAATAAACAGATAGGCAGACCGACAGACAGACCTACAGATAAATAGACACACCGATAGACATACATACAAATAAACCGACGGAATTAATAAAACATGTTTTTCGCTATTTTTACGATTACAATACTTCTTTTGTGGTTGCACTACTAGAACTATTATATTGTTTGTTACTATGGAATTAAGTTCAGTAAAATACAACCGTTTGTGGAAAACAATAACATGCCTTTTAGTACTTTAGAACACACGAATAAAATACAACATATACAAATTCGTTAATATTAATTTAAAATATACTGAATTATTTATTAATAAAAGGGCTTGGAAACTGACCCTGCTCATCGCGTCCGCAAAATGCGTAAACTCGGAATATGCACTTCTGCGCGTAAAAGTGATCTCGAAAAATTAGGTTACTTGCGTTTATATAGGGTGCGCCTGAATGGAAGGGACATTCTCTATCTTTTGAGTACAATAGGATTGTCCAGCTAAGCTCCCTTTGCTCTACTGCAGCACATGACGTTGAAATAACTTCCGTCGAAAAGGACTTTCCCTTTTCGCCTGGTCTATTGTTAGTTGAGGCAACAGGGTTTGTTGGTCGATATCCCTTTGTTTACGACATAGCCCCGGCTGTGCTAGAAATTGCATCGTGACGTTTCGACAAGTTAGTTTTGATTGTTTACTTCGACGACACAAATCACATTTGACATTACAAATCTTTCTTACTGGAGTCGTACAATTAACTCTTTCACTAGACCTCTCACATCGCGAATTTCACTTTTACTTGCTCGTTTATTCACGCACTGTACAATTGCATTTTAGTTTATGGCTTTCTCTTGCACGAAAGACGTTTTCAGACCATTCACTACCGCTACGCTACACTTCCTTCGCCGGAGGCGAGAAAAGTAGAAAAAGCAAAAATATAGGCCCAAATAACATTCCTCTAAAGAACTCTAATGCACCTGATTACTGACCTGTCTAATTCGATTTATCAAACAAAAGATTAGCAGACGAATATCTCGTTTCAATTTCTTTGCCACTTACAGAGTGGAAGTTAGGTCTATCAGACTCATGAACCGCTGCCTAGAAACATTCCAAAAAGTTATCGACAATTGCATTTACAAAAAATGTTTTCCAACGTTAGTAATTCTATGGTGTGAGATTGTGAGCGTTCAAGCAAAAAATATAAAAATAATCACCGTTTGAAATGTGGTCTTATGACACATCTTGGAAATATAAACGCTTATTTACCAATACAGAAGTAGATACTTAATAGATCAAATGAACAATATCGAAAAAATATACTGCTCCACAAATGAACTGTACCATTTGCATATATTAGTGCAATTTTTAAAAATATTTTCCAAAAGGGCAATCATGGCATTTTTGGTAACCTTTCATGATTGTGTCACTATAAAAAGCATTTGTTGTCATAATTTGGCTTAAAAGTCCATTAATAAAACATTATCATTTTAAAATTTTGAATTTTGCCCAAATGTTAATAGCACATTGCATACAAAGTATGCCAAGTCGTTGCCAAACATTTTTAAACGTTCCGAAGAGACTCAAAGAACTATTAATTAACCCTTTTTTGTGATTCCTCTTATTTTTGTGAAATATAGTTTTTTATAATTTTATTATTTTTTAATTTGTCTAATATGATTTTGTTAATTCTTCAGTTGATATTTGAGGATAGTGCAATTAAATATGCTTAATATGAGTATACTATAAAACAAAAGCTTTTATATAAATTTTTTGTGTCGTAATGTAATAAATACATTTTTATGGGTGGTCCAGTTCATTTGTGGAGCAGTGGGTATATAAGAAAAATAGTTCGTGTCTTGAAGAAAGAAGAATTGTGACTTCACGAAATAGGTATGCAGAGAAAGATTTGTGGAAAAAAGAGTGTTAGTCAAAGAAGGGCTTCATGGTAATAAAATCTCAAAGGCTGGATCCGACAGTTACCAACAATTATTTACAGCAGCATTGTATGAACTACAATGTTCTTCCCGGTAGTTTTCAGCTTAATAATCAACTTTGTCAGTTTGGACATAGCAACCCACTGTTTTTATAGTCCTAATCCTCTAAAACCTTTTCTATATCGTAATGATTCTCTTTACATTTCAGTTAATTCACTTAAAGGTAATACTTTACGAAGAGGCGATACTCATTTTTCTCCATTTAATCAACATTTTAAATACAGGTTTTTCATAAATTTTATAAACCATAACTCAATGACCCGAATGTTCGTTTTAGTAAAAGTAGTATCGTATTTAAAATGGAGAAATTAATTCCATCTAAAGTCTTATGTATACAACATGGGCCAATGAAACATACTGAACAGATTGGCAAATAGTCATAGTCATGGTAAACAATGTAATCTGTTTTGCGTGTGCCATCAGTAGCGGATTATTTATCAATGCACCCTTGTGCATAAAACGCAGATCGAGCTATAGCTGCTGAGATCTCACAAACAAC
This sequence comes from Agriotes lineatus, assembly GCA_940337035.1. Classification (NCBI taxonomy): domain Eukaryota; kingdom Metazoa; phylum Arthropoda; class Insecta; order Coleoptera; family Elateridae; genus Agriotes; species Agriotes lineatus. The sequence continues at coordinate 106,964,253 of OW679198.1, forward strand.
CATGCTGCTTCGCGTTTGAAGCATCTTTCATGATTACTTGGAAAAATTTCCATATCGGATTGGATTTGCAGGGATGAACTACGAAATTACATCTGCACCTGATCCTCTATACGCTTACCTTTCCAGTAGCAGCTACGTAGCGAATCTCTAATTTTCTAGGGCTTGCTTCAAGCGCAAATTGTACTATGTATTGGCTTTATGCTATCTATACTTACAACTTATTCGGAGGCATTGTCATATACTTGACTATGAAATAATAAACAAAAATGGAAGTAGCGACAAAGCCAGAACCATTACGCCTGTTCATTAAAAATATTTTCACTTTGAACAGGCGTTTTGTATAAGAAAAATACATAAGGGTGAAACTGCCAGTTAACCAATAATAATTTCATAAACGATACTGGAACGCTTGTACTCCAGGGGGAGCTTTTTATTTTTTTTACTAACGCCGCAAAAAACATGCTCGTGCAGCTTATAAAACTCAGCTGGGGAATTACCAACCGCTAGGATATTATCATGCCGCCTTTGCTATATTTATGGGTCGACTAGGCATTAATGACTTTTTCGTGTCAACTAAAAAATTGCTTTCCATTGACCAAAACGCGTTTCTCGGGCAGTTTGCTTGTTTTTCCGCGCTTGTAATCCGAAAGGACGTTATACCTTCATTTCCGAAGAAAGCAGATTTTTGTGGATCATTAATTTTATGCGAATAGGAAATTAGTTTTTGTTCCGAGCTCTTGGGGTTATCCAATAGTCTCCTTTGTATCGGCTTTTTTGAGCCCGCAGAAAACACGAATGACGCAGGTTTATCGGGGTTCCTACAATCATGAACATTCAGCGCGTTGTTGTCGAAAAGACTGTTGCATCCAAACTCCGGACGACGCCCGGAACTAACGGCTGTAGGCACGAATCGATGAGACTTTCCTGCCCTATCTTTCACCCCAGCTGTGGTCGGATATAAATTCTAAAGAACACTGCACTTTTACCTTCTGGAATTTCTATATCTTGCTCCCCTTATTGAAGCTTCCCTCCGAGTCACCGTTATTTATTCAAGAGGGCAATTTGTATTTCTCCTTTTTGAACAGGCACTTAAGGTTTAAATTAAAATCATTAGGCCAATTTCCTTGTTCTTTTCACTTTTGTCTCTCCACAGAGGATACTTTCGGAAATTTACATACAGTTAATATACGTCAAAAAATAACACATAAATTTGATAAAATCCTACTTGATGATTTTCAGAAAATAAAATTGATTTAATTAATAACATGTGCGTGATGAAGTTGTGCAGCGTGTTACTAGAACGAATGCTGTTCTCGAATACATTAGAGTTATAGTGGATAACAGTCCAAGAAGCGAGCATACACGTTTTGTTTTTAAATTCCAAATCGTCATTTTATGAGGCCATCATACTCTCACAATATTGATTTACGATGGCTAAGATCATCAGCTCATGTAACAATTCTCTTTTCAGGTATTATATAGTCTTCATTTTTGTTACAATCAGCACGAGAAGCTTACAACTTGTTACCATCAACCTGACTGTAAAAGGGACAAGCAAAGACAACCGACTTCTCAGCCGGAGCTGGTCGTGAGTAAAACAAAAGACTCAAATCTTTAGCTGTAAGAAAATTATGAGCGCCAAGTAGCAAATGACCTGGCACTTTGCTAATCCAAAGGTATACCACAGAAGCGCTACTAACCAAACCAAACCTGAAAATTAACGGCAACGACAAACGCAAAAATAAAATTCGCAAACGTAGATAACGAGTCAATATAATTTATCACAACAACAGTGCTCGGCGGTACATACATAAAAATTCAATAACGGCAAAACCAGATTCAAATATTACATTTCAAATCACAGTAGCATAATAGTATATTATGATACTTGTGTATAAGTACGCCTTTAAAGCACGTGCGACGAGTTTAAAAGCACGACACGCTAGCGCGTGGTAATTTATGTGAAATTAATAAATAAGACTTCAAGACGTCAGGTAAAGCGGGTTCATTACTGAAATATCTTCCAAGTACGGGATTGTCTTAGCTCAACTCAACCGAAATTCGGTCATTAACATGACGTAAATCCAAATTTAAATCAGGCTTATGCAATTTAGCTTCACAACTTTAGGAATTGAATGGTAATATTCACTCGGATGGCATGTGAGACACATTCAAGTTATGTTTATATTTAAACTGTGCTACACACGTGAATTTCTAAGTTTACGCTAATAGCTCAAGTAATTTGAGAGGGCAACCTAATTTTTGCCGAATAAGATATAATCTGTTATGTGCCAAACACATTAAAAGTCCTAATACACATTCGGGGACATGTACACAAAGGGGTTCTAATTTGTAGGTTAAACTCGAGGCACCTATGATGCGACGCAGGTCGAACAATTATAAAACAGACCTTGGAGAGCTACATAGCCGCTCGTGGACGTGTAGAAAGCCCTGTCGAAGACATCACGGAATCCACAGGTGGCCTGCGCAGGGGCTGTCGATATGCAGGTATAGTATGAGGCTTCGAATAGCTTTAGATGGAGCAGATTGGTCTCAAGCTAACTACAGGATCGGAGCCTCCTACCATACGAGTCCCAAGCACGGAGGTCGCAATAACCCCAAGGGTACCATGCGTTCACAAAGGGGTCGAATTGGGCCGTACGGAAAGAAAAAAGGAGCTCTTTGATGTTCGGATCCCAGCTTTGCCGAAATGTCACCATGTACTTGACGCAAGTGAATCCAGAACGATGTCTGATTTGAGAAATTGCCATAAATTTTCCTTAACGGGACGTCATTCAAATATTCCAACCAAAACGGAATCAAAAACGGGTTTTCCCAAAGAAGGATGCTAGCGAAAAACCAGAACATGGTACCTATCACAAACATCGTGCACTCAGCAACCTTTCTGCATCAATACATGAAGGCAAATGGACGAAATGGCCTGAAAGACTCCAAAATTTTGGGAAAGGGAGAAAATGCTGAGAATGCAACCAAACTAGCAGGAACATGTCTAAACTGAAACAAATTAATTAAGAATATTTTCATCTATCGAAACCCAAAAATAGACTGATAGCTCAATTAGAACGTGGCCAAAAATTTAGTTTTAACTAAAATAGAGCAAATAATTACAGGAGTATTTAAAAATGACTTTTGGCTCATGACAAACTGTTAATCTAATCCATAACTGAGAGTACTAAGTATGACAGCCATTACATGTGAAACTAAAAATTGAACAAAAATACACCAGCATTTTGTCAATTGTTGTTAATTACTTTAAAAGAATATAAACAATTTCAACACTAACTTTTGCCACATTCACAAAGCAAAAGTTAAAATATTTTCGCACAAGCCTATTCACCACGCTGAAAATGCGAATTCTATGTATTTGCACATAATATAAAATATGCCTGTGTTCTACCTACCAAATATAAAACTTATTAATCGAAGAAAGTGTGAAACGGAACACGAGAGTGTGAAACGGAACACGAGAGTGTGAAAAATGCGCCTTTTGCTTTAGATACATCCATTATCTTGTTTATAACTTCTTAAAGAGCCTAGTAATTCGAAAAATGTTTACCCTCATAACTAAAATGAAATATGAATAACATAATAACGTTTGTATCTCATTTATAAATGCAAATACACTTCAGCAGAGCGCACACTGCTGAATTGATTTTTTATGCCCACATAAAATGGAGCTCAGTGGAAAATTCCATGCCTTGAGGGCAGTTCTCATGCCACTCCTCCTTGGAATTCAAAGAGCTTAGGTAAGTGAAACCACTTTGCTATAATTATTTTGTAATTCAAACTTTGCCGGGTTTATTAATAAATTTGAGACTAACATTTTGCTTTTCATTTTCAAAGCATAGCTTAGTAGCACTTGCAGTTATATTTGAAGTTTTAGACACAGGAAATAAAATATTAACGATCTTAAACGAAAAATGTTGTACACCAATTTAGGTTTAGGTGTAAGCAGAAGTTCTTACTTCCATACGGCGATTTAACTATAATAGGATACAATAAGCTCAGCGTCATGATACATATATCAATTCAAAATCGCTCATTCTATTACTATATGTATTAATTTAATACTTTTCACTGGTGGGACGAAAGTTCTGCGATTATTGTATTATAATTCACATTTCTGAAGAAGGGAGCTTTGTGCATCTGAACTAACATCCTAATATACTCGAAGAGGCTGAAGAGAGTGAACGTTCTTTAAACTGTCATGGACGTAGGTTCATACTGGATGGCCTTAGCTTTGGGGATGTGACCCAGCGTCAGTTAGTAGTGAGGGGAAATCCTGGAAGAAGTATCGTAATAAGAGCTGTTAACCTCATGGGTAGTTCCAACGTCCTCTCAACATTGTTGTATGGCAACCCATAGATATAATAAGACGACAATGAGTGCAACTATGTCATCAAGTGATGTAATAGTAAAAGTATTGGTTGGAATATATAATACAGGGTGATGCAGGTTATTACGCAACTGGATTTCAACAACCATCACTTAAAGTGAGTGATTTATTACAGGTTATGTTATCACTAGCAGCCATTGCAGCGCAGAGCTGGGTGAATCCTCGAAGTCTTAAACAAAACTGCGTAGTACACTGTCAGAGTAAATGCATGGTAGAAGAAGGTGTCCATGTCGTAGTTTAATTATTGTCAGCACAAAGGTGAGGTAGAAACAGTATCTGCTTCGGTGTTTAGTATTTAATAATTATTAAATCAAAAAAACTCTGAGGCCCAATAACTCATGTTATAGTAGAGATACAGGTTTTAAAAATTACATTGAAAAACTGCTTTCACAAACGTACTTAGTTAGCTAGTTAAAATCTAGGTATAGAAACTACTTCAACTTCTTTAAAAATATGCTGTATTGGCCCTCCACTTTGCATATGCACTGCTCTAAACCTTTTCTTAAATTGAAAAATTAATTTTCTAATTAAATCTAAAGATATTTTCGCGTAAGATTTTCATGCAATTCGTCCAGTGTTTCATATGGTGTTCTACACTGTAAATAATCCAACTCTTGAAGTGCGTCCCAGATACAGTAATCCAATGGAGTCACATTAGATGGCCCAACTTGGAGATGTTTTCTTTTATCCACCCGGCTGTTAATTTGTGTGCAAGTTAATTGTCTAGTTTAAGACATTTTTGGTGATGTAACATTTACAGCTTAGCACGAGTTCAAGATTAACATCTCGGTTCCTCGCAACAAGACCTTTCCCTAGATACGACCTGAAGCAGGCATAACAGATATCTTATTGCTGCCTCGTTACAGCTGATAACACGATCAGTACATTTAAATCGCAACTAACACACTGCCGTCTAAAAATCGAAATTTCATAATTTTTACATAATGTTCACTCATGAACACTTTCGAATTTAAGAAACTTGAAATCCACCTCTTATTCATACTATCATTCAAATGTCGTTATAACTCTTGGTTTTTCTTTGTAATATCACATTGCAACGGAAAAAGCGACTTTTGATGGATTTCTCGAATTGGCCGCGCCGTCGTTCTAATTTTGTCCGATTTTATCGCGGCGATTTCCGGTGCACTTTTGTTCAGACTGTCTCAGAGCTTAGATTCTGTTAAGCCGATTTCGATTATGGATGCGTGAGTCGTCTCGGACTTCATTTCCGGCGAATCCTAGCTGATGAACGTCCTTGGCCCACAATCCAGCGTTATACTGTTTGGCGACAGCGACAGCAAGAGCTAAGATTATACCCAGGGAATCATCTGAGAACTGTTACGTTGCAAATTGTGGGGCGGAGTGCCACCACGACTCAGACTAAATCCTTCACATTTCCCGTGCAGTTTAAATTGAGTCATTGCATATAAATTAATTGGTATACTGATTTATCAACGGCTTTGATGAGTTTCCCTTTAGGCCTCATCGAAGTTTGACTTGTTTTAATGTCATTCCCTCTTAAACTTTAATAATGCAAGTAGTTTGTTCATTATACATAGCTATTATTGTATTTATACATTTTACTGTTATATTTATAGAACTTATGTTTATTTGGTGGACCCCGGCAACGTAACGTTTGTATTCATTACCATACCAACTATAATACCGGCATAGGAGGGCGTTATAAATTAGTTGTAAAACACAAAGAAATTTAATATGCAAAATGGTAAACAATTTCGATTAGCATTATTATACATTTAATCTTTAAGCATGAACTTCTTGTACACATAACTGATAGAATAACTAACTCACCACTAGAATATAACTACGAAAATAAAGTTTCAAACTAATACCCTACCCTCCAACATTGCATTAAATATTCCTCCTCCAAAATTTCCCACAGAACTTACGAAGTCAACTCAAGATATTAACACAGATGTATCGCACAACGGTAACAGAATAACGTTAGGATTCAACTGACGACACAGGGATGTAATTGCAAATTCACAAATGTTGTTTATAAAATGTAAATATTTGGAGATTAACTTCTTCTTCTTCGGTTCCTTCTTGTCAGAAGGGAGGCGGTCGCATATTTCTCATTGCGATGATGTTAAGTTTTTTTTATATTATTCGTTTCTTCATTACTAGAATAGCAAGTGGCTTGTTGAATGGTGGAATTTGCGATTTATTTAATTTGATTCACCCATCTCCTATCAGAGCATCCTCTTGGTCTTGAACCTTCAACTTGGTCGTTCTAGGTTATCGCTGTTGCCTCTTAAACGTGCCCAAAGTATCTTAATATGCGAGTATTTCGCCGATAATTGATCGGTTAGTCGTTTTTGCCATCCACAAGAGACGTAGTATTCGTCTCCGAAAGTGCATTTCTAGGGCATCTATTCTTTTCTTGTCTTAAACTTTAATGGTCCACGACTTATCAAACTATGGCGAATACGGGCATCCTAGCCATCTTTTTTGCATTCACAGTAATGGCACCATCTTTCCAAGTTTCTTGTTGCACTCTTTGTCAGTTCGCACTGTCGTCTGATTTCTGGTGTGCAGCCTTCGTCATTTGTTATTACTGCATCTACACAGAAAAATTGCTTCACCACCTGAGACTTTTCTATTCATTACAGCTGACATATTATTTTCTTTTTCGAACAATCAAAACCTTTGTTTTTGTCATGACCATAATTGCGACCTTCTTCTTAGAGCTGTTTCATAAGTTGTTCTAATTCCACGAACAGTGGTAGATCTTAAAATATTAATCTTTACTCCGGTCTAGGTCTATAACTGCTGTTTATGTGTAAGCGGCTATCACTGAAATAAGATACGCCAGGTTCTCCAGTGGCTTCTGAAGATATGGCAGAAGATTTATCAGGTTTCAGCTTCTTTATGATGCTTCTAACTTCACCTTTCATTATTGATGCTTCTTGTTCCCCTGTTCTACATTGTTTACCTTTCTATTGTCACTAAACAAGTCTTCGCAATATCTCTGCCAGGCGGTTAATATTTTCTGTTAATTTTACCAGGGACAGGTCTTGGATAACCTATGTGCCTGGTGAAAACTCTGGGTCGGCTTTTATAACGACTCTTTAGTACGTATTATTGTTTTGGTAATTTTCTTGCAATTTCTAGCAAATGTGGTTGTTCCTGTCTTTTCTAGATTTCCTTTGAATTTGATGGAAAAGTTGTCTACATTGTTCACGTTTTTTATCTGAGTCAATGCTCCTAATGATAAGTTGGCGTCTTTATTTTACTATCGTCAAAGTCGAGTCTGTCATCCAAAACTGTTCTTTACAAAGGGCTTTCGGGTAACTTAATAATAGAAACTAACGAGATAAAGCTTCCTAGGAATCTTTGAAACTTCCGTTTCCAAGAAACCATTTCATGATGTGTAATTTCCTTCTCCCTTACCAGTGACATTCACACGAGAGATTATAATTTAAGATGACGAGACCATATGTGCCAAGCGAAAAATTTTTAAGCCACGTTGTAACTGCTAGAAGCATATTCAGAAAAAATCAGATTTGTCATACAATTTCTTTTACTTGTAGATAAACTACAGGCAAATTTCAGAAAAATACAAACACCATGGTGGTGCACATACACTACATTAATAAATGAAAATTCCAACAATGGAGTCACGAGCTAATTTCTCATTATAGGAAATAAACTAGAAACCACTCAACTATTTTATCTCTGGAGGTAGCATAAGACTCAACTCCTTCCATCAACACGGATTTACGGTAGCATTTGTATTAGTGTTATGAGGATGCATCAAGGCGTGGTTGTTGAAATGTCAAGGTAATGAAATCATCTCTTGTAGAATGGTGCTGTTCAAAATTGCTCCACTTAATTTATATGGAGCATTAATTAAATATTGCGATATTCCAATACGTAAAAAACTAATTGCTTATTTATTTCACTGAGTACGCAAATTTATACATTAGTTTGCAATTTAAATCAAATCGCATTTACGTATTTAAAAGTTTTCAGATATTTGAAGTGATAGCTTCATAACAACATCCTGTTTTGCATACAGCGGATAACTTCTGGCATACATTTCATATATTTGCTTGTGGCTATAAACTAAAAGGGAGTTACGAAGTCCTACACCCGTTATATAAAAAAAATAATTTCACCCAATTTCACTTTTCTGGATAAATATGAGTTAAGAAAATTGAAAAAAAGCATTATTACTACAAACCAAGATGTCAACCAAAAAAATAATGATCCAAAACGACGCAGGCACAAGAAAATGTTGTAGGTGTTAAGCCGTAATGTAGGGATCTCACAAGAGATAATTTCTTTTTAATTTCGTTACAGTGAAACGCCGGATATTACAACTTTTAAAGGCAGCTTTTGTTTGTGCTTTGCTTACTTTTAAGAAGCGGAAATTACATTTCTGCAACAAATTACTTTCCTTCGTTTTACCATATTAATCTTAAAATTTCCGGCGCCCCTTTGTTTCGCTACCAGTTTAGTCTCGGTCTGATACTTCCATTTTTATGAACTACGAATACCAACTAGCATCCTCCACAATCTTCCGTCTTTTTGTTTTGCTTCTGCCGACGCATAAGAGCTTTGCCCTAATCCAGTCTTCCCCCTCTCTTGCTTGTTTTCACTTGCAGAGGCCCTTATATGCTTAAACTGCGGTCTAGATTAGACACCCACACTAAATTGCATAAATTGTGGCTTAGTTGTAGGACCAAACTTGCCTGATTTGTGATATCCCGAGAATTAGTCCTTGCAGTGGACTCAGCTTAATGAAATTTGTAAGGAACTTATTTGTATATAATAATTTGCTGCAAAATTTAGTTACAATTAAATTGGGATTTGTTAAGGGCAAAACTTATATGATGTTGAAAGGAACAAATTGACCATGCCGAATCTAATACTTTACATTACTATAAGATTGTATTTCCTTCAATTATTTGATCGACTAACCTTCTTTTAAAAAGTATACATCGCAATGAGTAAATTAATCGCTAGCGCAAATAAAGCAAAGCATCTTATATGGGTATTACATAATTAAAATTATCTAAATGTAAAATATTGGAATATTCAAGGCAAATAAAAATTCACTCTCAAGTGCTTGGACATGTATTCCACCAAAAACTACAAAACAAAAGAATTCATGTGCTACCGAATGTTAACTGTCATAACAGGAATCACCTGTTTTTCAAACAACGAAGGCGCTCATCTCCAATATAAAATGACAAAATATGGTTAACGCAAAAATGAAAAAGCACACAATGACGTCTGGAAGATTCTAAGGAGAGAAGGGGAAGAAGCTAAGGAGAGAAGGGGGAGAAGCTAAGGTGGAAGAGAGGAAGAACGCTGCCGAATATAAAGAAATCGGCAAAGTAGAAAAACAACAATGGATTGATTGAATATTTCAATAAACTTTAAAGTAGCAATCCAGATATATTACATAATAATAACTGAAACAAATGAAATACTAAATGAAAAACGTAGAATAAAGACAGTATATCTAACGTCATAGCTAAATATGGTACAGAAAAGTTAATAAAAGTAATAACACAACCCTTCCAAAAGAGATTAACAACGAACAGATAAAAAAGATCCACCGTACTATAAAGATATAACACTCCTGGGTTTCGTAATAAAATCAATCGCTATAATAAAATCCAGAAATAAATACATGCATTGTAATAAGCAATAGAAAAGACCGACTGCGAATGCTATATTTAACATCCACCATATCGGAGAGAATACACAATCGCCTTTTTCAGTTCTAGTGGTTCTGTATTTCATCATCCAGTTATCGTAATAATTTCTGTTGTAATTACCTGCTAAATAAATGGGTTATTGCTCTTAAATTTTATTTATTTGCAATTAATTAAAGTAAAGCTCCGGTCTAGCATGAGATAAACTCGTTTCCAAAGGGGTAGGTTCAACAACTTGTATTACAAATACTTTTATGTATGACAAATTAACTGGTATGGCAATTTCCTAAATTCGTATGTGACAGCTATAACCTTCACATTAACTTTAACCACAAAGATGATCTGCACGTACAAAAATTTGCGTAATTACAATTCAAACACTCAAAATAACAAAATCACATCAGTTAAATAGAATGTAATTGATCTGACGTAGTTTCCGGCTAACCTGGTTTTGTTTCAGTGACGTAAAAGGACGCGCGATGCGCATTTGTTTAGCTTCCTGCACGGGACCAACTTCTGGCTGCGGTCGAAAAATCAAAGGACGCTCCCTCGATTATACGAATTTTACATTGCAAAGTGGGCTTCGTTGGCTAGCTTCACACAACAAAAGGACGCCACGGCAATTACGAATTTGGTGTTGGCTTCTTGCTCCAAATTTCTGCACCCAAGCACTCAGGAAAGTCTACTATACACGTTGCACATTCTATTCTTGCTGGCCGATACTTCTATTGGAAAAGGGGCCCCGATGTCGGACGCGCTTGGATGATCCTTCGCAGAGCTGGTTCTATTCACTGGGATGTGGTGCCAGGATAAAAATTAGACTCAACAATGCTCTGTACACTGGTGAATATAAAAAACCACTTTTTGGCTGACACAGATAACATTTTTATTTTTAAATTTACATGAAACTGGGAGCACCTCTTGCGCCCAACACAAATTTTACAAGGCTTGTTTTGTTCTTATTGACAATTGACTGTCTCGTATCCTAGTAACCTAGATTTACAATGGTTTTATGTAATAAGGTTTGGTATCATGTTTCTACTTAAGAACTAAAGATTTGATGTTTTTTAACTTGGGAACTAAACTGTCTCTTCCTAGAAATTGTCAATCGTAACACTTTACACTTTAAATCTCTGCTTTTTCACAATTAGTTTTTAAATGCAGTGTTTCACGTGTTTATAATTAGCACTTCACAATTGTCTGTGTCCTATAATAGGTTGCCTTATCTTGTACCTGTACTTTGCACCGTTTCTTTACCCTTCAGCTGTGTTGCCGTTTATTGGTGATCAATTTTTTAATACTAACGCTCATATAATTTCTGTAACTACACAAACCATCTCTGTATTATATTAAAATTCATATCATTGTATTGATTTCACCAAACTCAAATCTGTCAGCTACATAAATTAAGGTGCACTTGCCATTCCGAACATCTTTTTTATGAATAAAAAATTAAACGTAACCCTTTTGATTCTGCTTTATCTAATGCTAACCTTTCTCGATCAAATTAGAATTACTGCTACTCATATATAAAATACTGACTTTATCTTGCAATAAATAAAACATTAATTCTGTGCTCATCATGAATTATTTCATTTTCGTGTTAGTTAGGCAACCAGAACTGCTGTAGGCTGTAAAGCATTGCAATAATAACGTGTTCAAACTTCCATCGAATGAAACATTGGCACAAAAATTGTAACAAGTTTTTAATTGAGAGGACTGGCGGATTGGAAAGATTAGTGTTGTTTGTAAACAGCACTTTAATAAAGCCAATGTAAAGGTTGATAAGATGAAGAGACTTGTTCCGATTGCAATACCTTTAGCTTCCAGCAAAATTATTTTGAAGAAATTACTGTTTCAGATGAAGTCAAAATTCCTGGCGATTTATTTTCCATGGAGAATTAGGTACCTACCCATTTGGAATTGTTTTTAAATCGGGTATCACGGTGAAGTGACGCACTATGATGTAAATAGCAACGATTTTATAGATTTTTTTCAACTGCCATGTATCAGAATGACAGGGACAGTGCACTGACAGATTGTTCATTTAGTGATCAAAACTACTAATTTTTTGTTAAAGGCCGGCAAAGCCATGTTGCCAGATTGTGGTAAGCCATTCCCAAAGTAACTTTATATGCTCAGTGTCATGGACTGGTACAATATAGACCGACTTGATGTGGTGGATTACCGCCAATTCTGAATATGCTAGGCATGTCCATGAATAAAATCATTTAAGAAATTATCGCTTAACGGCCAGCCACTTTAAGGGCCGGTTCTACAAACCAAGGATAAAGTTATCCCGGGGATAAATACCGTAGAAACGATTGATGTAACAAAGGAAACTATGACAATTATACTTCGGATAGCTTATTCTAGGTATATACTTGAATTGTAGAATCGGCCCTAAGTGCATCGCCGGCGCCGCTGGGGTGTGTATATCGTCATCTAAATTGACTTCCATAGATTGCATAGCGTCACAGTGATGTCATGCACGTAAGTAGAATAAGTGTGATTTATTGTGGGTCACAGTATCTCCAGCACGGTCCAGCGAGAAATACATTTTTACGTGCGTTGTTTTAATATAGTCTCTCAGATTTCATACTGCTTGATTTCTTGTGAAGCAAAATGTAGCACGCGTCCTAATCGAAGTGATATGAGCTCTTTCAGACCAATTAAGACTCAAGGTAGGTGCGCTGAGTACATACATAATTCCCCTCGCCGACGGATATTTTATAAAAATACCACGGATTTGCCTACGAACTTTATTATCTTGTTATCAATTTTTGCCAATAATATGCTTTCGCTGCTTTTTTTTTAATTTGTGCTGAGAAACGGCCAAGCCCTTAGTTACTAAATGCGCCCTTCTTGAAATTTTTTAGTAATTCAAACACAGATCACTCGTTGCCGGACGGCTCAGTGGAAGTATTAGTATCATATACGTTTCCTAAAAATGTTTGTAAAATATATTGAAGTAAATGGCATTATGTTTTCTTCACATTCATTTTACAGTATGTCATTATTGTCATTAATATATGAAGTATTAAATCTTTAATACTCGCCTTGGATTAAATCACCTTTGAGATTTTTTTATTATTAAAATACCATATCATGAAATCTATAAGACTATTTAGCATACAACTGACAAACAAGTAAATTGCCGAGATTATTTTTATTTCTAAAAGCTGTAGATCGCCCAACTTAACAGCAATTCTCAAAAATTATAACCTTTACTCCACTATAATTCATAAAATTCAATAGCTGGCAAATCGTGCTATCTAGAGTACAGTTTAATCATTTCCTCCTTACCTACCGGATTCAGCAATATTAATTATCCACGTATGAATCTACGTTTTCGCTGCAGACCTTTTAAGAGACATATAAAAATTATTTTCTTTTTCATAACCAGGTAAGCTGTAACTAAAAAGATACATATTAGAGAAATCTTGACTTGCATAAATAAATCAGACAGTAGCGGAGAAAGATCAACCTAATTCAAAGAAATATAAAATTAAGTTTTTGTGTACGCAGCTTGAAAACTGGTGAAATAAAATAAATACAGGGCGAATCAGTACTTACTCCTCGCCCTCTAAATTGAGGAGACGAACCATTAAGAGAAAATTTGTTTTGTGATATTGATCCCTCTGCTGCTTTATAAAAAAGTATGATATGAATCATGCAAAATTGCGGAGCTGTGGTGTGAACAGCATTTTTTTTAAATAGCTCAGTAGACAGTGCGTCTATATCCCACTTTATCATCCTCATCTTCATGTCTCATGAAATCAAATCCAGCCTACATTGACTGCTATGGTAAGTTTTGCTAAATTCGCATTTTTAATCAATGATAGTAGGCTGGTATGCAAAGGTGGATATAATCCAAATAGGTAGAGGTGACGCAATTTCTCATGGTCCTTTGGAAAAGTATCCCTAGTAGATGATGTTTAGTTGTGTGAAACTGACCTGACAAAATATCAGATATATACACTATAACCGTAAATATACAATGCCGAAATTGTAACTAGAATCTGAGTTGCCATGGAAGTGACATTAACGTCAAACTATACTATATTTTATCTACTCCAGTGGTATAAGTAACTCATTACGTCACTCATTTGACACTATTTCCGTTAGATAATGAATGGCTTCATTACCTAACTGAGTGGTGTAATTGCTTCATTACCTAACTGAAATAATGTCAAATAAGTGACATAATGACATTTGCCTACTAAAATATTTTTGAAAATTACACATCGCATCGGTCTTTTCTCAATTTTAGGCAGTTGTAGATAAAATTTTGTACAATACATGTGTGATAATGCATCATTAATATACTTGTGTGCATACATAACTCGTGCTACGCACGCGTTTGTAACTTACACACACGTATATTGCTGATGCATTTATCCCACTTGTATGGTAAATAACTATTATCTTCATCCGTGTTGTTATAGCGTCTTAACTAAATTAATTTTAGTATCGTTAAGAGCTTCATTACCGCACTGAGTGCGGTAATGGATATTACCGCACTCAGTGCGGTAATGGACAGATATTACCGCACTCAGTGCGGTAATGAATATTACCGCACTCTTTTTATACAGTGAACCAGAGTTTATTGATGAAGATAAAATATTGAACAATACACGTTTGCTTATGGCACACAACGAAACTCGTTTGATTGCCGCAAAACTCGGCTCACCGCCTCGTTTTGGCAAACTCGTTTCGTTAAGATGCTCATAATCAAACTTGTATCGTTAATATCTATTACATACTTTGCGTTCGTACTGAGGCTATTACGATACTCGTTTGCGTATCGTAATAGACAAAAAGAGTTGTTATAATAAAAATACTAAAAACAGAGTAATTTTTGTTTAAAAAAGTGGCAAAGTAGATAAAATACTGTATGATACCTCGTTTATAAGGCATTTTGTAGGGCCAGTTTCACACAACTAAACATGACCAACTAGGGATACTTTTCCCAAGGACCATGAAAAATGAATACACCTATAGCTTACGACTCCTTGTACGCCTGCACACGCTACAAAAAATAAATAATGTTAAAAAATATTGAAAATCTAGAGGTATTAAGTGATAAAGTGGCACATGCTGTAATTGTTTTAAAGACTTTTTACCAAAAGCGCATAAAAATGATTTAGTCGTCCTTTTTTCAATAACCTCTAACACCACAAAATTGTTAGTTTTTGAGACAGTAACTCATTTGTGACATTTGAGAGACTACTAACAACAAAAGTAATAAGTTTCAAATTTTTTTTTTAAAAAGCATCGGCAACTAACTGCTAATTGCCAGTTTTCTGCGTATTTTGCAGAACAATTCTTGTGCAACAGAAATTTGACACTGATGGAAAGCCATAACCAAAAATGCTGTTCACGTCACTGTTCCGTTAATTTGAAAGCTACAATGAATCGTTTTCTATAATGCTGTATAGAGGGTCAGTCAATTTTTCTATTAAAGCATTACATGGTAGAATATACTACCTCGCCCTGTAAAAAAGCAAATAAATATACAATATGCAGAGAGAGGGAGCCCGTTTTAGTATTTTTGTGATAGTTAATTTTACCAACTTTCTGTTTTCAGAAAAAACATTAATAGTCATTTTCTGAAATGGAAGTTGTCTAGTTTTAAATTTAAAAAAATGACTAATTCCGTTATAATAATGAATGTTATGGCTCATATGGAATGTTCTCTAACTGCTATTATTATTATTATTTAGGAGTGGATATATAATGACAAAGAAATACTCGGCTATCGGCTACGAAAACTAAAATTTAAATCGTACATTTGCATATTGCAGACATAAACAGATTGCCCATTTCTATTCGAACAGATTTACATTAAAATGGGCTGCATAAATACCAAGAGAAAAACTGAAACTGGCTTGGAAAAAATGGATTTATGTTATTCCGAAACAAACCAAACAGAAACACAGAGATATGGATCAACTTATGTTCTACTTTCACGGTTCTGTTGCACCCTTCGCAATTTCCGTCGCGTCCCCGGAAATTTACTACTCCGTAAAGTTCGTATGTGCATAGCTAGAATTTTATTGCGTACTAGAATGGTTAACACCATCGCTAAAGCTAGTTTATCGGGAGTAATTTGAGATAGTTTGGGTTAACTATTTATGAACGATGTTTGCCTTGCGTGTATCGCCGATATTACGCATTCAGGTCGTAATTGACAACCCTTGGCGCCCCGTTGGTGCAAAATACGATATGTATTTCAATCTAAAACCTAAAACACTTAATGTCATTTGTTTTTCAGTGTGCATTTATTAATTATAGAACTGCTTTCTTTGGTACTTACTTTAGGTATTGAATTCATAGGAAACTCTGCTTAATATGTTAACTATATCTGTGTTTTTCCTTTAATGAGAAAACTACAATATTTTGTTATCACAACAGAACATGTATAACATTATTTTGTATAGGCATTACAATAATATCCATTTGTTGTAAACATTTAAATAATCCCAATACCAACGTTTATTTTACTAACTATGAAACGTAACTCTTCATATCCATCATAAATAAAATATTTAAATATACATCACATTAGCTAACGAGCAGCTATTATTAATGTTTCTAATAATAAAAAAGAGCTGGTAATGCCAGTTTCTATCACTAATATTAGTTCCCGCAAAACTAGAATTCTGAATTTTGTTCAGGCAGAATTTCCGATTAAACATAAAATAGTGGGTGGATAAAAAAACCTCTCCAAGTTGGGCACCATACAGCTCCCTTGCTAAATCCGCTAATGAAGTGAATCGCGGTATCACTGTTGACGAAACATTGAAAAATATGGATGGCGTCTCATACAAGTTTGTTGAAAAATACCGGAACAGAAAAGTTAAAGGTTTTCGAAAATGTTTTTTACACAGAATCTTATGTTTGGTTTTGAACACACTAAATGTAGTAGCCGATAAATAGCCACCAAATTCACCTGATGTCACTCCATTGAATTACTGTAGCTGGGACGCAGTTCAAGAAGTGGTTTATTTCCAGTATAGAACACCATTTGAAACACCGGACGAATTGCGAATCTTCAGATTTAATTAGAAAATCAATTTTGCAATTTAGGAAAAGGTCAAGAACAGTGCATATGCAAAATGGAGTGCCGATACAGGATATTTTTAAATAAGTTGAAGTAGTTTCTATACCTAGATGTACACTAGCTAAATAAGTATGCTTGTAAAAGCATTTTTTCAATGTAATCTTTAGAAAGTCAAAGTTTTGTTATTTTTTGAAATTAATGATTTAAATTTTGCGTACATAATTTTTCATTCTTCCTTTACTAGCGCTGAAAAGCTCAACCCTGTATGTCTACTATAACATGATTTATCGGGCCACAAACAGCGGTCGTTTTTGTATCCACCACGTATAAAGAATTTACAAATACTTACCTCTTGCCAAAAAGGGTTGGTATTTCTTTATATAATAGTGCAAGCACGCAGATATATAGAATTTTGTCGAGCACAAAATATATCAACCCCAGCCAAAAATATTTTATATGCTGCCATACATGAAACTATATTCTTATAAGAATCCCGCAGCCTGCGGAAATTTAATTCCCAACCATCAGATAGAATTCACCGTAGTACTTCTAGTACTATGCAGAATTTGGATCCTCGACGACATCGTATAGGGAATGCAGCAAAAAACATTATTATACACTCTTAATAGAACATTAGGAAGTACTGACCTTGTAAGAATTTTTTTTTCAGAATCTCAAAATTCTTCCGGAAAATATAGTTATTATTTCGTTACAGCTTTTAAAACTGCTCTTGTAATTTCAGCTGTACATAGCATGTCGGGAGAAATTGCTACTGAAACTGTAAACAATTGATCTTAGATGTGGTTGTCTACGTTATATGGGTGTTGTGTTAGTTTTATTAAATTAATATGATTATTAATGCTTTATTTATTAGTATTTCATATCAGTTAACATTCAGAAACGGTCACGCAGTCGGAAACCGTCGTACGTACAACAAGTATGTATGATTACTGCTTGTTCAGCATTTAGTAGTTGTTGTTTTTATTAAACTATGCGTTATTACCCCTGTGGCGGATATTACAACTGGTCTGTTGTTACTATTATTATGTATCATCTTCATCATGATCTTTAATAGGCTGCCAGTACATAGAACGGGTGTATATGAAGTTCTGATTATTCAGAATTCAGAAGTGTCTTATGATTATTATTAAATAATGGATCTGAGGAGAATAATATATTTTTTCCACCAGCAGTAGCAAGTGGAAGGATTGTATTTTTATAGTTTATTTCGTTTCAGGCGTTATTCTACGAGCTGTCGTGATTTTCAAAATATATGTTCTGGTATAAGAGCAAGCTCAGTTGGTGGAGCATTAAATTGCATTATGAACCAAAATGTACAATTGTTTGCGACATGTGTTGATTACAAAACGACGTAATATATTTTTATACTAAGGAAAACATTTTATTTGTAATTAACGTATCTAGTTACAGAATATTGCGAAATTTTTGGTGAAGAGTGAACCAAGTTCATGCGCACTTATACCAAATTTCACATAAGCATGCAGTACTTGGAACTAAGTAGTAATCATAACTATGGCCGTGATTGGTTGAAACAAAGTCATTGTTACAACCACCTGAAAATCAAATATTTTTTCAGAATTGTCAATTTGACATTAGGTATAAATCCCAAAAAACTATAAAAAGAAAACTGATAAATAGTGGAAAAAAGGCTGGCCTACAACATTTATTTGAAGTATATAGGGCAAAATTATTGTAAAGCACGAGCAGTCAAACAAACTTATATTTTTCTAGTGTAAAACTGAGTTTGAGATTACAGCGCCACCTACTGCATTCTTACTTGAAATTTAGCATAGGGAAGAAGTTACGCCTATCACAGATTCGAACCTAAAAGAGTGACTTATTGCAAGCCTAGCACTTTTCCCACTGCACCACCGAAGTAGTGTAGTTGCAAACCATTATAAGAAATGGGAAATTGGAGATCCCCTCAACGAAAACAAATTTGCAGTGGGGGTGTGCTATTTAAGTAAGATGTTAGGAACGATGAATGAGTAAATGGACTAGAAATTATTGTTTAATAAATTAAAAGGATTAACAATCTAATTGAAGATCATTAAAGCAATTGAAGCCTTTTAAGCTTTCTGACTGATCGATTCGGCATTTAAAGCAATTCAATAATCAGTGGACGGCTGACTTTAATGACTTTAATTAATCAATTAACTTTTATCGTTCTAAAGTTTGCGTGATTGAATCAAATGTACAATTGAATAATAACTTGAAACTTTTCCAAACACAATTTTTGTAAGGAAATAATGCCGTCTTAATTTTTATACAGTTCTAAAATATTCAATTAAGTCGTCCTTAATAGCATCTATGTATACAAACGTTTAATAAATTTTCGAACACATCTTATTTTTAGAATATTAGCAAAGACAGCTTTTCAACGTAGTAACAGTCAATGTGGTTAAAACTAGGAATAAATACGAAGAAAGAGTAAAAAATATAAGAGGCCTTTTAATGACAGAAAAAAAGAAATGCAAACATTGCATACCTGAGTAGCTTAATATTTAAAATAAGGGGAAAAAAAGGAGTAAAATATTAAAAATATAAGCACCGACTCGCAATTTATTATACTCCCTTAGTAGTCATTGGGCCTATTCATTATTATTTCTATGGAAAATAACATTTTTAAAAGTGATACGCTATATGCTAAGAATTTATAAAAGTTATACAAGAGATATAAGCGTTGAAATATCATGGCTGTAAACGTCTCTACATTATACAGATCAAATTGACGTCTTGACATGTTGGGATAACTATTTAATAATGATATCTTGTACTTCACAGTAGCAATAATAGTACATTATGTAACTAGTAGGAAAAGTGACATATTCAAGGCCAAATGTGGAAATTGTTGCATCAGCCGAGTCAAGCAACCAGAGGTGGCCGGCGAATCAGCTTTTTGTATGCGTTACGCATACTATTTTTTACCGATCAGAATAAACGCAAAAATGTATATTATTATTACGTTGTGTTAGTTATTTTTCGGCCGAGGCCGGGAAAGTTTTAAATTTCATATTGTGCTGTTACCAATAAAATGTGAACCCACGTGATCGGAATATTTTTGTGCATTGGCACTTAATCTGCATTATCATCTGTGTCCCGGGTGGTGTAGCTTGAACAAGCGTCCACGTTCGATCAGCAGAGTTAAGCAACGCTCTCTCTGGTCAGAACTTGGATGGGAGTTCCACGACTGCTTCTCCCGGCACCTCGTGGTACGGCTATCACGGAAAAAAGTTGGTCCCGGTTGTCATAATAATATCATGACAGTCGTTAGTGAGGTTGGAAGTCCCCATAAAATGTACAGTGACGCCTATAATTGGCCTAACGGCTGTTGGCGGAGTGCAGGATAAAATAAAAAATAAAATAAAAATAAAAAAGCAGAAAATGCGATACAGTATGAAAACACATCGGTGGTGTTGCTACACGTGGATTTTTTGTACGAAATATCAAATAAAGTTTCACTAAACGTTTATAAAAACAAAACACCGTGGTTCAGAAATTGTCTATAAATGTAGCAAAGTTTTACCAGCTAGATCCGGAGCAGAGAGGGGTGAGTTTTCAGGAAGCGTCACTAGTTCGAGACGGTCCAAACGGTTGTTGGTGTAAAACAACATTTTCAATAAAGACATAAATAAAGAGCAGAAGTTGCTGTAACCCAATGTTTATTTACACTATGTAAATTCAGTTAAAAATAACAGAAACTTGACTGAGCAAACATTTTCAAATGGGTAGTGTCCAAGATAGCAAAGGACAAATGCTTGCACTCATTTAAACTTGAATTTTAAGTGTTATAATACTAGAGTAAAGTGTATTGTATTCGTAATATTGGCATTTTAATATAAGTTTTATACTGAATTTATTTGTTGTAAGTGTGAAGTTGATTAAGTATGTACTATTGCGGCCCTATAAATCGTAACAATTTTTTATCGCATTACCAGGATTTCTGAATAATTACTTATCGTAAACTTGGAATTTTGTGTCAGTCTTGACATTAGTATTAATTTGATAGGATGTCATTGTCGTGCGCATTAAAATTCAAAACTATTTTAAGTAAAGTAGTCTAGCATTGTATTAAAGTTCCATTGCAATGTAAAACGTTTTATCGCATTTAATATGGTCATGTACGAATACTACATTTCTACATGCAAAATCGTTTACTTAATGTGATACTTTGCACCATAGCAACCATTACACCATATCCACGACGATTTGTTTTACAATAATGAAATGTATTGTTGGTGACACTGTAAGTCTATGTCAAATTAAAGGTTTGCAGGTTAGGTTTTGCGTCAGTTTTGACAGACTGTTGTAAAACCTAACCTGCTAACCTCGAATATGATATAGACTTACAGTGCCACCAACAATACACTTCAGTAATGTCAAATGCCTATTGCGCTTTAGTACATAAAAACGAGTTCTATTCAGCTTGGTTTTGCCATTTAATGTTACTTTCATATAAAAATCTAATATTTCAGATTTCTACATGAAGTGCGATAAAATAGTATAAGAAACGTGTTAGAAAAGTGGTTTTACTGAACTCGTATTACTATTCACTATCAGCCATACTTGTTGAGTAAAATTTCACTCCTCTCAACTTGTTGCGTAATATACAATTTAGTCTTCTCTGCCTACAACCAATCAAAGTTTACAAATTATAGTTATACTGTAAATTGTCACACTCGATTTAGATGGCATTTATTAAATCATCTTTGTTGTGGGGTCTGCTCGTGTTTTTTATGAATCCCCAAATATTTTCAATTGGATTCAGATCGGGGCTTTGCCGCTCAATAAAGCACTTCAATATTATTTTGGTGGAACCAACTTCTCACTACACCAGCTGCATGCACAGGTGAATTCTCGCGATAGGCCTATTGCGTCAGAATTGTCAAACACTTCAAATATTGGTATAAAACCGTCATTCCGCATAAAAAAGGCTTCAGTGCTCCCTAGCAATTTATGTTCGCGAGCAGTGGTATCTGAGCATGCCTGCTATTAAATAATTGAATACAACCAAAACCAACGAAACCAATACAACAACTATAAAAGGATCTAGCAGGTCACAGTTAACTTAAACGATCTGCATGAAATTATAATCACACACCGTAAGTAAACTGCTTTCTACATTAAGGTTCACTTCGCAGTGTGGGAGTTCGCGTGCAACAAACAGCTCGGTTACAAGGAGGATGCAAATACCTTGCCTTGCACAGTCCCAAAGAGGACCATAACGACCATGAGGTTTCAGCAAGAGCTGTGGAGGTGGTGCCAAAACTGCAATACCCGTCTTTGCAGGCCTTTTTTCAGATCTGAAATGCAGGGGGAGACGGTCCCAGATGGTAGGTGAGGGTAACACTCTATCAGAACCACTTGTAGATCTTCTCACGATGACTGCTAAAATAACCAGGCTCCAGGCGATGACAACTAAGCCAAAGGGGAAAAGTACGAAAAGGGGTAAAAAGGAGTGAAATAATCCGAAAATGTCAAGCAACGTGCAAGGGCGAACCAGAATTACATATCGAAAATGTACAACGCCACAGGTAATTTTGCTTCTAAAATACTGTCTAATCCTGGATTAACCAGTTCAATGGCAGCAAATGT
The DNA here is from genome assembly GCA_940337035.1 of Agriotes lineatus. Lineage (NCBI taxonomy): Eukaryota > Metazoa > Arthropoda > Insecta > Coleoptera > Elateridae > Agriotes > Agriotes lineatus. Next base: position 106,987,042 of record OW679198.1, read on the forward strand.
ACAGCCAGCACAGAAAACGCTGAACTAAACTGTCGAAGATTTTAAAGGATTTAATTTACATTTAAGTGAGTCTTCGGAAAAATCTACTGCACAGCACCAGAATCAATATCTGAATCGATCTCTCAAAAATAACACAGGAAATCATTTTCCCCCTACATATTGGAAATATTTCAAAAACCAGTAAATATCCCTGATTCGAGGATTTTGAAAGTAGCACACTGAAAAGAAGGCATAGGCAAACAAGAAGCGGCTGCCTAACATACGCCATACAGCTGAAGCACCAAGACAATTCCTGAAAATAAATTTAAATAATAATAATGTAATTTTTACACGTAACAAAGTATCATTTTTTATCCGATCTAAGGAAACAAGTAACTGCTTTTACTTTCAAATTTATGCACGTACATTAAGTTTCACATAACGGACATGTACTATAAAACATACAAATTCAGTTGCATCAATTTATTGTTGTATATTATGAAGCTGGAAGAATTTGTGGATTTATGACTTCGATTTTTTGTTCGCATGAGTATTCATTAAAAGCCTCCAATGCAGAGAGAATTGTGTAAATGCGCTTGACAGCTGTACGTAAAGTACAGGATCAAATGGATGGTTTTAATAATGCACTACATAAACGACCCCGGATGGATGTGCCCACCTGCATCTGCTTTTTCTGTGAGTGATAAAAAAGTCAATAAAAATGGCAATTTTAGCGGAAGTGTATGTCAGCGCCTCTATATAAAACTCGGTTTTATTCCTTCGAAAACACGGAAATGCGCCTTCCAGGTCAGCAAATGCATCGATTTTGTTGACAGAAATAAATATGACGCATCCATCTGAATCAATTACTCCCTCGCGAAGCTCAGGTGCATTGCCAGCATGCACTCACTGCTGATCACCGGTTTTTTATTAACGTTCGTTTGTGGAGCGTACATCGTAGAGGCTAACAGCTAATTTATCATAGCAACACTTTGGATGATGCTGGTCGTTTGCTCAGGAAGTCTACTTTTCATAGCGGCTGCATGTACGAATAAAATGCTTCCGGGATTAGCTTCGAAGTTGTACACAGGCAATTTGGATAGAGGTGGGCTAAAGCTCACGTGTAGTCGTAAACTAAATATTGCTGCCATTTATTTGTGTATAGCTCAACTTAAACTGTGTTTTATGGGCAAGATAGCACATTCGGTTTTGTATTCGTTATGACCACGCAATACCATTTAAACTCGGGCAGATCAAATTAAGATAGCTTTATTAAAATTATGGTCGTAGATAGATAGTTGTTGTTCGAGTCTGCCGCAATTGCAAGTTTTTGTTTGTTATCTATTTACAGTGAGCAATTGTTAACGAAATATTTTAAGGATACATTTTTTCAGTGTTTAAATGTTATTATTGAAAATTGGGGACTTAACCTTACTTTTAAAGTAAAATCACAAATATCTTGAAGTTTTTACTTTGTTCTGTGTCTTCGAACAGATAAATGTCCATATTTTCAACCATACCGTATGTGTTTTTTTGTCTACTACTAAATCGATTTTAAACAGGTTTATTTCCGGTTACCGAATGTAAAATGCATTTTCGACTCCTTCACAGACAAAGGCAGACTCGGTCATCCCAAGATTTAAATATTTCACAAGTGGCTGACAAAAGTTAGTATCAGTGAAAATATTTACCAAACTTCACAAGTTAATAAAATATGATGTTTACATGTATAATTCGGCAAAAAAATGCATCACTGCTTGAGATGCATATATCCATGCGCGATTGATATATCGTATATACGACAATTTACAGTAAATTATGAGCAAAATGACATAGATCACAACATGGTTATTTAAGTAATTATTTTGCGAAAACCCCTAGGTCTCTTACGGAATTACACACCGTCTTTGAATATACGCACTCAAAAGAAGAAAACTACTAGCCGAATGCTTCTGAAGGAAAATTTCACTGCAGCCAACATCAGTAAGTAATGTAAAAAAGCCATGGCCCGGTAGATTGTGAGCTGACACTTTAACATTATTAAGAAGGAACACAATATAAACGTCATTTTATGAGTTGGCGAATTTTTAGCACTATTTTTTCTATTACGAGTACTTAATTAAATACACAAGCGCCCTAAAGCAAACTGGAACACAAAAAGACAGTACAAAAACTAACATTTTCAGCGTGAACTACAGGTAATAGGTAACTGTATGTATGTATTGTCAGCTCATTTTACCTTGCGGTGTAGAGGCTGGTGCTTTATGCGCTTGCATCTGGCGGTACAATGTTCAACTTGCCCCGGATTCGAGATACGAAGTTGGAGCGCGCCTTTTGTGCTTGCGCAGCAGCCATTGTGTGAGGTGTGTCATGGTGATGTGCTGACCTTGTTACTCTATCTCTTAGGTCTGTGATTCTGAGTAGAGTACAGTTAATTTGGTGCCCAACTGTGAATGATCTCACCGAGCCCGATTCCAATCGCCAAGGCTGCGGAAAAATTCCGGCTCCCGCGGGATTAGAACCGAGGACTTGCTTAATGCAAGCATAGCGCATATGCAACTGCCGCTGCTTCTCTGTCTTGCCATAGGTCGTCTTCTTTCCATGGTCTTTCTTATCCCGTCTTTCCACTTGGTTCGTGGCCTCCCTGGTCTTCTTCTTCTAGCTGGTGTCCAGTTCCAAATAACACTCGGTAACCTCTCCTCTGTCATTCTTCTTACGTGTCCATACCAAGATAGCTGTTTTCTTTCTATTGTGTCCGTTAGGGTTGCCTCTATATTCATTTGCTGTTTAATATCTTCAGTTCTCACGCCACAGCATCGTCTCCAATAACTATTTTCGACTGCGGTGATTCTTGTTTTGAGATTTTGGTTAATTGTCCATATTTCTGACCCATAGGTGACGCAGCTCTCTACCATTGATCTGAATAGTTTAATCTTAGTATCTTTCCTAATTTCTTTACTCCATAGTATAGAATTTAACTGACTTGTTATTGCTCTTCCTTTTCCTATCTTATCCAGGATGTCTTTGTCATCCTTTCTATCATTTGTTAATTGCACTCCTAGATATCTATATTCCTGGGTATTTTCAATAGTACCCATGTCTAACTTCATATTTTCTCCCTTTTCCCCAATTGTCATATACCTTGTTTTTTCCATAGTTATTTCTAGACCACATGCTTTGTACTCTTCTACCAGTTTTCTAAACATGTAGCATGCATCATCATAATCCTCCGCCAGAACAACTTGATCGTCCGCAAATAGTAAGGTAAAAACATTTCTTTCTCCAATTTTGACGTAGGTAACTAACCGCTTTTTTAATCGAGGATTAAGAGTATGTATGCGTGAGTATGGTATATTACATGAAAGGAACCCTTTCACTGTACCACAAGCACAGCGTAAAACATCGGTACAAGACTCTACTCGGAACTGCCCACGGAAGTGAGGTTTTAAAACTACGCATTTCGAAAACATCATAGGAAAACAAAAGTGTTAAAAATTATGTACAAATATTTGACGGAATATATATTTGGTTTCGAGCCAGGTCTTCGTCCAATAAATAGTTTTGAGCTAATACCATCATCAGACAGACGGAATTGAGATAACATGTTCTCCATCATATAGGGACTCTGAAACGTGAAGATCTCGACTACTTCCTTCCTCTTTTAGACGAAGGAAGTAAAAAGATACAAATCATTGGTTTATAGAGAAAAAGTGACATAAAAAACAACCTTATCATCTGTGCTTTCTGGTTCGCTTTTCTGGAAGGGTAAACACAATTGGTAGACCATAGACAAAAACGAAATACATTTCACAATCAAACTTTAATGGTGAAAATCGAAGAAACAAATTAGTTTACATCATAACCTAAATATTTATCGCGAATGGAATCTTAGTAACAATATTTCCCTTCTAGAACAATGCCCTCACATTTACTACAAAGTTTAGCTACAATATTACATTCTACATGGTGGGTTATCTTTCTTAATGTCAAATTCTGGAAGATGATTGCAGTCGTCGTATCGCAAATTCTTGACTGGTCTAAGCTCATTACAATGTGCTTTGAAGGTCTATGAGAATTCGTACATATTGAAAGTCTATCTCCCTTTGGGTGGATTTTTCGAATAAGTTATACTCTAACTAAGAGTTTACCGGTGCAAGACCTTACTAGTAAATTATTTCTATCATTACTGACAGAAATAGCTGAAGTTATTTAACCCAACCTTATCAGGTCTTTACCAATTGACAGCTGGAAAAGAGCAAAATAATATAGTCTTAATTTTTCGTACAGCAGAGACTGGCCTGTCCCCAAAAAAATGAAGGTTTTGTACCAAACAAATTATCAAAAATAATCTATGGTTTAATTCAGTAATTTTTTACGAAAATTAATTATGGTAGTCTGACCCCACAATGTGCACAGACTTAGATTGCATCTTTCGCGGTGAATCATATAAACAGCGAAAATTCAGTCGAAATGATTCTCTTTACGTTTGTTTCATTTACGCCGCCATTCAAATCAACATTCGGCATTTCCCGCGCGTTCCGCGCGATCTGCGATCGCGCTAACCGCGACGACCTCGGTAGGCATTTATCTTTTCGGTCCAGATTTTTGTCTTCGGGCGCGTTCTTTTCCGCTTACAGCCGTCAAGCAGGCATTGAGGTTTAGCATTTTTGGAAGAGCTTTGGTGGATTTTTATTGAGACTGCTGTTAGTTGTGGTTGTTGGTGAAATGCAATCCTTCACGTTTATGTGTTTCTGATGACCCAAGCTCACAAGAAGAAAGTTAATTCATACGCTTTGTGCTGATTCTGAATGCGACCACGAGTCATCACATATGGCTTGGATTTTATCCAGGGTGAGTATTCTAGACGCCCTAAGACTCCCTGTAGTTCTGTATGTTATCGTTGGACTTCTGTTTCCCCTTCACAGCAAGTAGTGCCAGGCATTTAACGCCCGGTTTCGAGCCAAGCAAATTTTGGGTCAAAAAGCCGTTTTGAGGCAGGTGCTGCATTTGATTGTTCTTCATGTCCACGGCAACCGCTGCAGACGATTGCAAGCCTACGTTTTGTTGGACCTTTCGGCGCCGCTTCCCTCTTGATGCAAGGGCTTAATTAGAGCACAAGAAAGGACCCGATACGGAGGTTTTCCTCTTGGTTTTGGCATGCTGACCTCGCCGTCGCGGTGCAGATCGCGCTGAGACACCAGCTCCGGCCGTACGAATTTATTGGTCAAACGCTTTGGAACCGCGTTTGCGTTTCCTCCGAGACTGAGCCTCAAAACATCTGCTGACCAAGTGGCCTGCTAGACAGCCATTTTAATGTGTGCAATTGTGTTATTGCGGAACTGTATGTAAAACTGTGAGTATTATTTGTATGTAATTTATTAAATTATAGTTCCCTGCGATTTTGATTTGTGCAAACTATTGTGATAATTATGTATGCTTTTGTACTGTGATATTTTCTGTAATTACATAACCTTTATGCCAGCTATAAAGGTTTGAATTTAGTTACGGTTATTTATTTTGTTTGGAGCTCTCTTTCAGGAATTGTATTTGTGCAATACGTATTGAGTTTACAAATTCTCGTTAAAACACCGGGGTGCACTCGCTGTTATTTGAAAAATTTGTTGGCGCGCTGGGCATTTAATTCTTGTTGTTCTACCGATGAATCTCTTAAAGAGCTGCACGCCTTCTACGATTGAGCAGGCGGCCGGTTTTTGCACCCGAGTGTACCTCGTATTTAATTTCTTTGGAAGATTGCCCAAAAGTTTTAATATTTAGCTAACACCTTATACCCTATCTTTAAGGGCGTAACGTGTCACCTTACTTTCCGATCAGGATCTTGTTGATCACTTTGGCAAGCAATGACATCGTAAGTTGCCAAAATTGATAAAAAATATTCTATGTACCTCGTATGTAACTAGCTATGTCACGCCGCGAGCCATAAACCCTTTCTTGGTTCATAAGTAACTCTTATGACCTTTGTTAATTTTTCGTCAGTTTTTCTTTTTTCTCGTCTTTGTTTCTTTTTTGTCTCGCTACTCTCAACTTTAATTACGATACTCTCCTAATTACAGTCACATTCAACCATCATTGTTCGTCTAATTTCGTAATCGTAATCGCTACTTTTCAGCACCATCTAACGGCAACGGCACAAACTTTACGGCTACAGAATACCGTCTATAACTTGCTTTGATCTTCAGGTCTTTAATAAGTGATTTAATTAATGTCACCAAGTCAATTTAGGTGTACCCACATCTCGTGTCCTCTTTCAGTCTGCCCTCTGTATTAACTGTCCTAGACGGAAGGCTTAAAGTGGTACAGGAAGAAAAGCTAACGGTGATAGAAGTAGAAAAACTGAAAGTAGTCAAACACCCTTTGAGATTGAAACAGTTGAAGATGCCCCCCTCCCCTCTCATTTTATGACGGTTCTGTTAAGCTAGTCTTTGGCAATGATCAAGTTTTAGTCGAACATATAAATAACTAGTTTTGATATTAAAATATTTCCATAGTTGTATGTACAACACAAGCGTATGGTGTAACAACAAGTTGAAAAATGTTTACATCGATATTTAACACAAGTGGAGAAGAAACTGTGGTTGGAAGATCTCGATAATGTTGAATTAGTAATTAGTTGAGAAATGTGACATGATGTCAGATAAAGATAAATAGAACAATATACTGAAAAGGTAAAGTATTTTTTGACAGTACTGAACTATAAAACAAAATATATCCCGCCAAGACAGTACTACTTCATGCATCAACCATAATTTTCAGGACCACCAAGCATAAGCTGAAACAGCATCGTTCTGCAACTTTTTAGAATGTCGACACACCAGGATAGATCTTGCTGATATTCCCATATACCATTTACATAACAATTCAGTCGAGCATAACCGACATCCGCCTCTTTCAGAATCTCTCGGACACGACCGCTACTATCGCGATGATAGCAGGAGACAAACCTAAAATCGCCCCGAGCCGTTTACCCCATAAACGTACTCACCTGTGTTTCTCCGCCGCAATTTAGAAACAACACATTGCACACTAGTGGTCCATGGCAGGCCTTCATATACCTTTGTAGCGGCCAAAAAGTGCAGATGCGGCCACAAATATTTGGGGAAATAGCTAAGCCTGAAAAAATATTATTTCCATTCCGCTCGAGCCAAAACTGGGCAATTTGAAAAAGAATTATGTGTGGTTTGTCTCGTACGTATTGATTTATACGGAAAATGGAACAGGTTAAACGAGCTCAATTTTCTCACAGCAAGCAATGTATGGATCACAGAGCGGGGGATGCAATGGATGTGTTTCAATTTTGCGGCTGAAATTCTTGATTCATTACGGCTAGGGATATACTCTATTCCAGCCGCACGGAAGCAATAAATTTTCCACGTTTTATATTGTAATCTGCATTACGGAAAGCTCCAACTTATAATTTGTTCCAAAAGTACTTACTCTACAGTCATAAAATTAACTACCCATATAAAACTACTGAAAAGTTACCCTGACGATCGAACTTTTAAGAAATTCCCCTTTCAGATAAACCTGAATAGCATACTACGTACACCTTACAGCTATGTTTAAGTTTGCATTGCAAATACCGGGAGAAATAAAAAATCGGTTATCATATGCACGTAACTCAGCAGTGCACCATCTCTGCGACCTCTATTAAATTGGAACGTGGTAGTGGCCTTGTTCAAGAAAATTATCGGTTGTAAAATAACTATGCCATTTACGTTTTAGCTAAATCCAAATCGAAAAGTATAAATGGTTTATATTACAGACTCGAAGAGCAGAAATGGCAACTCTACCGTGCAGTTTCATGGCAACCATGGCGGCTGCCCATGAAAGATAAGCACTCCAACATAAGATAATTAGTTCACTAGTTATTATTGATGAAGCAAACAATAAGTAGTAGATTGCTCTACAAGTTAAGAAAAGTGAGAGAAGAATGACTTCTAACGTGTTGAAAATACTATTTTTTCTAACTCTACAATGAAATTTTATCTTTTAATTTATCGACGTCTACATTAATAATTATAATTTACAGGGGTCTAGACGTTGTGAAATGTCACTGGGACTCACTAGTGAGAAATTTTACTTTTTACCTTTAGAATAGGGAAGCAAATAATCTGCTTTTTTACGGAGTTTCAGTTAGCTACTAAGTAGATACTAAATAAATGTTATGTAACTTCTCATAAAAACACATTGAAGTTATAAAAAATGCAGTATTATTAAAAAGAAGAATCAATTAATTTGAAGACAACACTAAATAACAGCATATATAAAAAAACGTAGACAATGGTAAACTAACGAATATACTACAAATATTCTCTAGTTAGTTGAATATATCTAAAAATTCCACTTAAATAATTTATTCAAATTTTAAAATCTATACTTAGATTACTACCACAAGTAATAGTATATTATACTTCACGAGAAGAAAATTATACTTTTCCGCGAGAGTTGAAAAAGACACTTTCTTCTCGAATGGCGTATACTATTTCTTCTACTACCTCAGTTTTTACTAAAAAAAAAGTAAGAATTTCTCCGAAGACAAACTATTCACACTAGTAACCTTGATCATATCCTTAGAAGCATTGTAGGAACACACGAACATTTGCCGTAGAAACTGTGTAGGCAAACAAGAAAATGAGTCGTGTAAGGTTCCTTTCTAAAAGGGAAAAATCTCATTACATCACTCTTATAAATGGGTCGTGTAATGGATTTCTCTCTCTAGAGAGAGACAATTTAATCTTTTGTAAATGTTAATAATAATAATAATAATGTGTTTTATTTCCCCAAAATTAAAGTACATAAGAAAAGAAAAAAAATATTATGCCAACAAAAAACTGATAATATAATAATAGGGAAACCACAAGGTATAAGTTCAAGCGCATTGCCTAACCTTGAAAAATTAATAACAACAATACTAACCCCAAAATGCCTAAAACTACCGTAAAATTAAAAAATTTAAATTTAAAAAATTAAAAATTAAAAATTCTGCAATTTGCATGGCATAGCTCACAGCACTAAACCTCATAAAAAACAAATACAAGAAACTAAGTAAATAGATATACTGGTAAAAGTAAATAGATGACCCGTCTAGTGATGCAGCATCCAATATTTAGGTTGGAGAGTTTTCCTGATTTACAAGAACACGATAAAGACGTTTTTTAAACGAATTAATTGAAAGATTTTTCATGTAGACCGGTAGGGAATTATAAACTTTGGATATTTGATACCGAAAACTTCGTTCGAAAAAAGCTGTTTTGTGACAAGGTGGCGTGATGGGTGTGCTTGAATCTAATATTAATATTATGAACGTCTTCTCTAAAAGAATTTTGTATAAATAAATTGGAATCTTGTCAATAATAATTTTATGAAATAATTTTGCCCTTAGTAACTTTCTTCTGTTTGCCATAGAGAGCCAACCGAGTTCATGCCGCTTATGTGAGATGTGATCATATTTTCGAATGCCGAAGATAAGTCTCACGCAAGAATTCTGAACCCGTTGGATTTCGATTAGCTAAATCCTGAGTAATGCATGAACCATAAATCTCTGAACAATATGAAAAATGTGAAAGAACAGTACTTTCACAAAGTGTAGTTTCAATTTTGTTGGATCAATACTGCTTGTGAGGATAGATTAATTTAAGGTTCATGTAGACTTTTTTAATGTAATTAGTTATTTGATAATGAAATCGAAAGTTGTTGTCAATAATTAAACCCAAATTACGAGCTTCATTGACTATTGGGATAGTGACACCAGCTCACTGATAATTTAACATTATTTTTTAAAAGATCTACATATTGTTTATTTCCAAATGGCAAAATAACGGACTTCTTAGGATTCAGTTTCAATGAATGATTGTCAGAAATTTCAGCAATATTTATTAAGTCTTGATTAATATTTAATAATGCGCGTTGACTATCACTGACACTGAAGGAATAATTCATGTGAGTATCATCGGCATGTATTTGCATACTACAAGTTTTAACATATTTATAGAAGATGGATGTATAAATAATAAATAAAAGTGGCCCCAGGATCGAACCCTGCGGAACGCCCCTAGTAGTCTCTCTGGAATGAGAATAACGATTACGCAACTTCACCCTTTGTATTCGATTACTTAAATAGTTAGAAAGCAACATGATAAAATTATCAGAGAGCCCAATGTATCGAAGAATGTACAGTGTGATCGATAGTATCGAAAGCCTTACTCAGGTCAAGTAAAATCAAAATAGAAACGTCGGTGTCTAGCTGCAATTAAATCATCAATAACATTCAAAAGTGCAATTGTGCAACTATGACCTGGACGAAAACCAGATTGAGATGAAGTTGAATATCTATTATCTTTTCCATAACCTTCGACATTGCCGGAAGAATACTAATTGGGCGTAAGTCTTTAAAGTCAGTAGGATTCGGTACCTTTGGAATAGGTATGATAATAGCATTCTTCCAAATCGAAGGAAGAAAACAATGATTAATAATGTGAGTAATGTAAAGCAATATAAGTGGGCAGCTGTATTTGATTATTTGTAGGTTAATGTTATCTGATCCTGTAGAATTACTCTTTAAGCGGTCGATAATCAACGCAACCGTAGACACATCTACTGGCTTAAAGTTAAAATCTGTTATTCTTTTATTCAACCTCTGACCACCGTAATGAGCAGTGAGTTCCTTACTGTTATTATTTACGCTAGGAATGTCATCCAAGAAAACATTATTAATTTTATCAGGATCCATGAAATTACTGGGCAGTGAATTATTTTTAGACTTTGATACATTTAGCGACCTCAACTCATTCCATTGTGCTTTCGAACTACTATTACAGAATTTATATTGAAAGTACGCTTTTTTCATTTTTAATTGCTTGAGTAGTGAAATTACGCAACAGTTTATACTAATCCCCTGTTCACTTTCGTCTTTCAAATATGTGTAGTAATAGTCTACTTTCGCATGAGACAGTAGAAAAAAATAAATACATTGTCAACCCAACAAAAACTGAGTTTAAAATAAGTGAACTGATAATATATAACTACCGCAGGTGTACCAAGGCCATTTTGGTTGATCGAGACCCAGAGTCCAAATTATCGTAGCAGAATGTGTTCATAGAACCGAAGTAAGTAAACAGTTATACTAAGTGGTAAAAAATATTGATTACGTTGATTGGTGTTATATTATGTTGATATGGAGCGACAGCAAACTAGATCTGAAATTTATTTGATCACTCGCTACCGTGATATTAATGAATTACTGGGTTGTCCAGAAGTCACGTTGCCATTGAAAAATTGAATAGCTTACTTATTTTATATGGACTTGTGTTTTAATTGTCAGAAATAAGTGACAGTTGGAAAAGTTAGGAACAAGCTCTATAGCTAGAACTACTGAGCTTAATAATGCAAATTACTCTAAAAAGAGTTCTTCCATTCAAGGCCGAAGATGGACATCACTTACTTGACATAAATATTTTCTCCAATCTTGCGTTCTTATTTATATCTTTTTATTTATTTATTCTTAAATATAAATAAGTTATTCGATTTTTCAATGGTAACGTGACTTATGTTCCACCCAGTATTGAATTGATAAATCGGCAGATATATTACATGTCACAGTTGAATTGCTCGTTTTCTTTCGTATTACTCTTAATAACCTCTCGATGAACAGAATAGAACCAGAAAAAAATATAGACGACACTGTAATATAAACCGAGCAATAATTACACAAAAACAACAAAACATATATTGTTAACAAAAACTACAACATTAATGTGACTTCTGACATTTTATTGCCTCACAGAGTTTTTTCCAAGTTTCGAGGGTATTTCAGTCTTCATATTCAGCAAGTTTCGGGGCTTACGTCGTTAAATTTGTAAAGTTAGCCCCCGCGTTAAATTTACCTAAGGCACAAATAGTGTGCTAAAAATTTGAATCGCGCTCATTTCCGTTACAGTCTTCACTCACATCTCCATAGCGATCTTAGCCGCTATGCGCGGACGTAGCGTAAACCGGTATGCCACGTAGTTCTTTTCTCCAACCGCCTCTCGGTATGGCCCGATAACGAGGTGGCCGAAGAGTATAAAAGGAGAATCCGAAGCTAGTTAACGACACTTGAGTCTTGAGACCTGAACCCGATTCTGATCACCAGGTCCGGACCTGTCTGGTGCCGGTGGACTTGGGGTTCGATCTCGCTAGAAAATTCCTCCACCTGTCTGGCAGCGGTAGACTTGGTTCCAATCTCGCTGGAAAATTCCACCACTCGATTCCTTCCCGGCAAATTATTGCCATAAGCTCTTTATGCAATTAACATAAAACAAGGCGTACCCGAATATTAGGAGAGATCTCCAAGCCACCGTCATAATCCAGATGCCTCGACGCAGGCAAATTAGCCCGCCTGCCGTGAGTCCGGACCGACCCAAAACCTCCGGCGTTCATCGGCGATTCTAGTTGTCAAAGGCGGACGTTTCCGTAAGGTAAAAATTTCCAATTTATATTGTTCCGAGTGGTCCAAACTTATTCACAAAGCACGTACCACATCCAGCCAGGCGTATTACACTCGCCGGTGAACCTTACAGCCACCATAAAACACACTCTTTCTACTGAATTTGTCCGCCTGTGAACTATAAATAACAAACGCCATCTTTGCCGGCGCCAATATAGTCTGTTTTAGATCTGTTGGTCCCAGTACATTTGAGCTACAGATCACTCGCGCCTACCGTCTTCGAACTATCTTTGAGAGGATCCAGGGACAGCAACCGAACCACGACAGCGTGCAGTGTGGTTTGCCGAACGTCAGAAAAATAGCACAACGCCGAACTAATACTCCAAAGGAATGTATATGTACATAACATTTTCATTTACTAAAAATTATGTTGCATATACTTAAACGCATTATACAATTTGTTTCTACACTATGTTATTCCTGTGTTTTATACATTTGAGTAGCACGAATCCTGGGCATGTGAGCTTTACCCGAGGCAACCAACTTAAAAATTAATTTAGCGAATTTTGGTCAAGTTTATATAAGCACACTTCGCAGGGATTTGAAGTTAAATTTGAAAAATACCGGAATAAGCCAGGTACATTATAAATTGACTTCTCAAATTGCTTTTGATTATATTAATATTTTAATACGTCTCCTCACAAAAATAGATACTACGAGGTCTAGACGTATTCTTCGAAGATTTTTTTACGTTGGAAATATCTCTTTTTAAAAACATTTCGTTGCAGTTTAAGCTAGCTTAAATTTCAACAGAAGAGTAAAATAAAAAGCACTGAGTGATCAGACAAATTGATTTTTCAGTTTCTTTCAGAATATAATCGTATCGGGTTGTTTATCTATATTACTGTACATATAATTCATTAGCAAGTTTTAGCCATTAAAAAACTGAATATGAAAGAGTATTTAAAACTGGTAATTCAAGTTGAGGAATATCTCTCCAAAAGCAGTTCATTTTTCTGGGCAAATAAGTAGGTAGGACAACAGGCACCACAGTATAAAAACGGTTTACGACGTGGACCAGTCTCACTTCAGCCGCGTCAATTCTACAATTACGTACCTGTATAGATTCGAGTATTAAAGTAGTTTGTTAATTTATGCAGTTAATTTATTTATTTATGTATAAGTGAAGCAACACGCTAAAAAGGGCAATTGGAATAATTTTTTTTAATTCAGTAATTCACTTCAAATAACTTTTTCGACAAGGAGACCGTGGATACAATATGTTGTATGAAAGATTATACTATAGACTGTCATATTTTACATGTAAATTGAATGATGGGCATTTAGAACTACGAGAAACTACCACAAATGAGCTGATTAGTACCATTAAGTAATGTTTACATATCTATTGTGAATGTCGATTAAAAACTTAACGTTTTGGCCACTTACACCAAATTATGAATTTTCAAAAATACTACCTTTGTAACTTCCAATATGAAAAAATACACAGTGAAAATGAATAACGCTTCGAAGAACTTTTCATGTGTCGTTTTAAAAATTACTAAATATTTAGCGCGAATCTTGGTTCTACATTTAAAACCGATTCATATTTATGGTAAAGTGTGTTATATTACAAATAATCTCAACTTTTCTCTCGTGAATTATTTGTAATAACACACGCGTGTCATACAAAATTGTATTCAACAACTCAACAAATACAAAAAAAAAACTTAAATTTGTGAAAAGTCAAAGTAACACATTAATTCGGAGTGAGCAGTGTATTGTTGGTGAGATTTTTTCAGGTCAAGAAAGGTATTTAAGTTTGAAAATATGTTATCAATACAGCAATTTTTCCTCCACATCCATAGATATACGTATGAGAAGTGGAGGTGGCTCAGAGGTATGAGCTTCTGGTTCCGGGTCAGAAAATCCGAGTTCGAATTCCAGCAACTCCAACAATCTATTTTTATACCTAAAACCTAATACTCCTGTAGTGAGGATGTTGTACAGCTGACAACAATGTGAGTCAACCTTTTAGAACCTCAAATTAAAGGAACGAATCAGAAATTTTTATTCACGAATTTCCAAAGGTACTAAAGTTTGCTTTTCGTTGAAAACCATGAATGCTCGATAGAAGATATAATGATACAATATAATGATGCCGCACGCACATCTTTCTATTAAGAAGACATTTGTGCAAAAACCTCACATGCCAGTTTTCTATGAAAATACATGTTAACGGTTTCTGGCGTTAGAGAGCTAATAAGCGCAGTTGTTAGGTGCCTAGGTAATCAATATCTATAAGTAGCAACATTTGATGTTTTGTAAAATCATATTTACTTAATACGAGGGTCACTCTATATATTGTGAGATACATAAAACCCAAACATCTTGGAAGACCCCTATTTCTTTTATTAAAAACTTCAATCCAATCTAGATTACTATGTAAAATATGATCTGGAAAGCTTATGCCATTCCGGCCGAAAACAATTTCTAAAGATCAGTTAAAATGGATCTCAACCGTGAGCATTTTCGCGCTATAATATTTTATGATTTCAAGTGTGGTTTGAGCGAAGTTGAGTGCTTGGATAGAGTGAAATCGGTTTTTGGAGAAAAAAGTCCATCTAGAGCAGTGATTCCCAAAGTGGGCGGTATCGCCCCCTGGGGGGCGCTGGAACGATCCAGGGGGGCGATAGTAGCCTCGGGTGCATTTGGGGGGCGGTGAATAAAATAAGGGGGGCGGTGAAAGCTTAAAGAAAGAAGAGAAGATAAGACGATTTAGAAAAACCATTCGTACATATTTAATCTGTTGTGTAACATAGTGTAACATTATTTTCCAAATAAACACACAAAATTCAAGTTACAGATTTATTTATTCCATGAAGACTATTTACCATTATTAAATGTTCTTATTCTTCTTCATACTATTTATTACTTTATTTATTCAGTCTGTTTATTCTCAGTTTCTTTAATTTTACTTTATCACAGCCTTTAATACACCATCCAGAAAGTAAATACCATTATAATAAAGGGCTTTTATTAATCAAATTTGTTTGGACTCAAAATACAGGTTACAAATTCAGAAAAGATTTGTGTATTTTAAAAATACCATTTTCTCTAGCAATAATAATCTACACAAAATTTCTATATGGTATATTTTATTATAACATTTCATAATTGACTTTTTCAGATAATCATTTGAGTTTGGCTTTCACTTTAGGTATTCCGATTGTCAGTTAATACCTACAAATTAAAATCTAAGCTCTGATGTTACCAAACAACTATCCCAACTAAATCAACTTATATGCTGGAACCTTTTTAATAAACTATTCGCAATTTAACAGTAACTGTATCTAATGTATCATTCATTAACCAATTCTCAAATATTTATGTTGTACTTTTATTGTATAAATCTTTCCTTGTACGAGTACTTTTTAATTGCTAATTAATTTATTCTTTCAAAACAATTTCCTACCTAGAAATACTCTTATAGATAATTATCAGTCTCAAAAAGCTACCACTACAATATCTTTCTGTTTGTTCGCTTAAAGAATGTAGGTTTCCAGGGGGCGCTGAGTAATTTTTTTTTCTGAAAAGGGGGCGGTAGGCCAAACAAGTTTGGGAACCACTGATCTAGAGCAACAATGTTTCGATGGTATGGGGTTTCGAAAGGGACGGTGTTACTCTTAAAGATGGCACTCGTAAAGGACGTTCAAAAACTACAGTAATTACCGAAAACCTCCAAGCTGTTAGGAAAATGGTAGAAAAGGACAACCAAGTTACGTATCCCATGATAGAAGAGTCCCTTGGTATTAGATCCGAGTCAGTTTCAAGAATTTTACGTCAAAAACTAAAACTAAAGAAAGTTGTTTTCCTCTGGGTGCCGCATAAGCTTACTGACGAGCACAAAGCCGAGCATTTGTAAATCAACCGCGATACCCTTAATTTTTAGAATGGTGGTGGGCAACGTATTATTTCTAAAATTGTTACTGGTGACGAAACCTACATGTCATTTTACGACTGTCCAACTCGTCAGGAGAGTAAGGTGTGGATCTACTCCGGTGACGCCCAGAAAACAGCGATCAATGAAGAAAGTGATGTTTGCTGTATTCTTCAGGAGCACGGGATTGGCAAATGCTGTTAGGCTAGAACATCAGAAGACAGTAACAGCAAACTAGTACACCACTGTCTGTCTTTCTCAGGTGCTAGAGGAGCTTAGGGTAAACGGTTTATTCTCACATCATGACGACGCTTCTTCCCATACCGCCAAATTAACAGTAGATTACTTGAAAGAAAATAAAGTCAAGGTTATTCCACATCCACTCTATTCTCCGGATTTAGCGATGTGTGATTTTTTGCTTTTCTTTAAATTGGAAAAGCATCTAAAGGGGCGTCGTTTTAATTCTGTAGAGGAGATTGAAACTGAGGTTATGCAGCTTTTTAACACCTTAAAACCAAGTGACTGGCATTTTGCCTTTGAAGAGTTGAAGCGAATAGTACAAAAATGTATTGACTTTAAAGGGGACTACTTTGAACATAAATAAAAGAAAAACTGAACTATTGTTAATAGTTACTTTGTATCTCACAATATATAGAGTGACCCTCGTATACTAACTACTAGGAAGCACTACAAGAAAGATTTAAATTGTACCCACACTATTTTCTGTTTTAATAAATAAAACAATATATTCCCACACTACAGCAGCATATATGTATTAGTATATGTTTTGAGTGATCGTACCACAATACTAAATAACTAACAATAAGTCACACTAGTAATTTTGCAAAATAGCAGAGGAAATACTAAAGTGAACTGTTCAGGATTAACCATCTTGAAATTGAATCCGTGACAGAAAGATTGACGTGAAATTGCATTTCGTAATCTGTTACTTGAAACGGCTGTACGCCACTGCCAGGTTCAGTATAAATAAGATGTCGACCTTTCATCATGCGGACGCTCAAGATAAGCAGCTTTTGGTTATTTATATTGAAAATTAATTCCGAGGGCGTTCCCGATTGTCCTCTTTCTCCTGCCAGGCACTTTGGGGCATAATTTGACCGGCTCGCGAGCTCAATCAACCAATTAAAAATTGCTCGATTGTGTACTTGCAATGAATCGCTGCAATAACAATTTCGTTGTGAGTTATAGAGGTGCTCAGGCCCGAGTATTTGATTGTTCTCAAGACCATAACTGATTGATATATGGCGATATCAAATTAAGCTCCGGCAACAATGGCTTTGTAAACATAAAGAATATAAAAGCATTTATCCACAATTTTATTATATGAACGCTAAATTCTCGAATTGAAACAAAAAAGTAATTGTAGGCACGAAAATGCAATATACGTATTCCTCAAGTTCTGAATATCAGGAAACTATTTAAAATATGTAAGTGCCAATGGCACTACCATAGTATCTATATTTCACACAAATTTAATTTTTTAACGACCAGATGAATAACTTTGAAGTAGAGCTAAATAAGCATATCGACTGAACAGTTTGAATATAAATCGATTTTTAATTAATTTCCTTTTCTGTAAGTATCATATATGGTGATTCTTTAAAACTAACTCAATTCTATCATGTTGGTATGTATAATTAAATATTACTGGCTATAACAACACCTACTTTTAAAGATGTGAAGCATTACACACATATAAAATTCTGTTCCGAGTTCTTGCTCAATTCACATAAAACCATCAGTAGAGTTGAAAATACTAACATCCATTTGATAGAACAAATATCAAATGCTTGAGAGTCTACTCAATAGTAGAGACTTCGTTTCTAAAATTGGAGCTAAAGGGACTTTTTTGGTTCCAGGGTGTCTAGGTATACAATCAGTTCAATGAACATTTCAACGTATTCCAGTATGAGAAAGAAAACAATTTTATCCAAAACACTCACAGCAAACAGTTAATTTTGAAAAGACGAACGTGTGCTTGTATTATATAAAATTATTATTCTTCAGGATCATATGAATCGTTTTGAGCAACAAAGTAATCGAACATGTGACCTGACAATATAACCATTAGTTATATGGCAAGTTACATTTAAAAACAATTATTATCTTATCGGATACAGCAACAAAAGTTCCTGTGTTACAAAATTGTTACAGTCCGAAAGTGAAATTTCGAATTTCCACCCGCTGTTGCTGTGGGTTTGGCAACTTCGAACATCGTCGTGTATTATAGGTTACCTAAATAGTTTCTAGTGACTTTTAATGTGTACTTGGCGAGTGTGTACTTTCGAAAATAACGCGTACAAAATTTCAACCTTCACTTCTTTTTTGGAAATGTTGAGGAATATTAATTCTACTTTTGTAACTATACGACGTGCTTGTTCGGGAGTTTCTTTTGGCGACGCTTTCTTTAGAAAAGATAATCCCTCAGCATTATGGAACAGATTTAGTTGTATTTGTTTGGTGAATGGCTGCACGCAATTGCTTACCTCAGGATCTGATAGTATTTCGGAAGTAAAACACTTGTTAGCCGCCCGCAATCTGGGGTAAGATTTGATGATCTCTGCTTTCGAGTGGTCTAATTTAGTTTCAGGCATTTTTTTATCTTTCTTGTTTAGCGTGTTACCTGTAAAAAGTCCATGGATGTATGGAGTTGCTATCATGCCTGCATGTTGGACTGCAGTTATGGCGTTGGAAAAAGCCGCGAACTCGTCCAGACAGACTTGGATTTTCCAACAGTGCCCCAACTATTAAGGCGGTCATTTCCGATTTGTATACTTCGTTCAATCGATTCCGTGCGCTCTTATGTAATCGAATTCCTTTTACTTGGTTATTTCCGTATATTTGACATTTATGTACTACTTACGTAATTGATCTCTTATTAATACTGACGTAAAACATGTCTTGTGATGTCCGCTGCATTGCTTTCCTGTCATTCAGAGGAATCCTGCTTTCCTGTCATTCATTTTACGTTCCATAGCGCGTGATATACTTACATTGTCAGCATGTACTTTTTGGGTAATATTCACATTTCTGCACTGCACGTTGTAACATGGGTTATATGCCAGTTTTTAATTTCAAAGAAATATTCATATTTACTGCCTGCTTTAATTTGCCGTAGGCGCCCCAAGATCCCTCGATTAATTTCTAGTTCTTGGTTTTCGCGGTTAGTGCTTGTTCCAAATCCAATTGAGTGGTTTTCTAGGTCAATATTGTTATTACATACATTTTTATTTGTCATATACTTGTTTATTTCTAATCTATGTTCCCCAGTTTCTGTATGTAGAACTTGTAACATGATTGTCAGGTGTTCCTTCGTTTCCGCGAGTAGGACAATTGCATCTTAATTTTTTAAATTATTTAATAGTTCACATAAGATATTTACTCCTTTTTCTTATGAGTGCTTTTCAAGAGCTACGTTAAAAAGTTTCTCTTTTTATTTTAATTTTGTACATTCATGTAAGTGTACTTGCTTGCATATTTGAAAAAGTAAACTTTTAGGTCTGCAATTCTTTAAATGTTCGTGATGTCTCTTTTCTTGGACATCAGAATTATAATAGCATTTATACATGATGTTAGTATATCTTTCATTAAACATTCATTAAAAATTCGCCTTAGTTGTATCAGAACCGTATCTTCTATAAGCATTTCTGCCATAATTTCATGTTATCCTGCCATGTTACGTTTCATTTATTCAAATGGTTTCTGTATTTCGTGCTTTTCAATGGGTGTCAGTTCTACCAAATTAACGTTGACTATTCTTCTCTCTTTAGACTTGTTCGGGTTTCCAATTGTTTGTTTTCAATTTTAGAATTGAAGATCTCCGTTCTTTGCAGGTTTCTGTCCCTGTGGCATAGTGTTTGCTGTCGTCTTTTACTTTTGTTATTTGTTTCGTCGCTGTAGCAGCTCTTCTGAGAACGTTTAATCCTTTGTTCCTCTCCATTAATTCGTTCACAAATCTGGTCTTATAATACCTTGTTTCGAGATTTTCATTGCAGTTTTATTCACCTCTACATATTCTATTGCAGGTTTTTTACCTTCTCGTAACGGCATTTTCGTTTCTCGAGAAATACTTTCGTAGGTTGAGATCATTTGTCTTGTTTCTTGTTACCATGTGTAGTAATTTTCTTTGTACTAATAGTATAGTTTTCAATATCCTTTCATTGCTAACGTTGATAGAGGCACTTTCTTTAAGAGTATTATTGAGAATATTTTTCTTCAGTTGTCTGTATTCGTCAGCTTTGTTTTCTAGTGTTTGACTGAATGTCTGTATGTTTGTTCTTTTGAAGTAGTCTTTCTCCTCTAGTTTTCATCTATTTTGATTTTCACTCTGACCAACTTATGGCAACTCCCTGTTGTGAACCGAATTTAATACTTGTACATACTGTACTTCTTATGAAGTTGATTGACACAAATTCTCCTACCAGTTGTTCTATATTGTCTTGTTTTTTTCCTATTTTGGCATTAAAGTCACCAGTTACCAAAGTATAGTCTGAGGGAGATTCTGCTACACTTTGCGAGATTTCTTCATAGAGCAATTTTACGTGCTGATCGTCGCAACTGACCGTTAGTGCATAGACATAATTTTCATGATGCGTCTTTTATTTAATTTCAGTATTGTAAATATAACCCGACCTAAAATTGCTTTAATAAATTCAATGCTGCTCTAATATCCTTACATCAGTATTCCCATTCCTCCTATCTTATTATCTTGATTATCCTTATGGAACGGCATAATTCAGGATTCAGGATTCGTCTTTTATTTGAAACATTCTTCGCCTTTTTCACTAGTCTCTGGAATGCCAAGTTCATCCCACTTTTTGGCTTCTAATTCATATTCCAGTTCGTTCAATTTTTCTGCGTTTCCTATTGGTCTTGCGTTATTATAGGTAGCGACATAAAAATAGCAGCTTCATCTATCGCAGAGATTCTTTGCACCCCTTGTTCAACCTCTGATTTGACCGCTACCTAGGCCAAAACTGCTGGAGAGTGGAGGCAGTATTATCTGTTGTGCTTGCATATTGGAAGAAATTAGCCGTAAAACACTATATTGGCGAGACATCTTGGTTGGTTGAAAATATAAAGATAGTGAAAATCAAGACCTATAGCCCTCGAGAACTCTGATAGCGGCAGGGTTTGAAAAATCAAGAGGCTGACAAGAAGATCCAACATAGAAAAGATGAAATAGAAGGCATCTGTTCAAAATAGTGCAGTGCTATCGGCAATTTTATTTTCAAAATGTCGCAATGCATTATCCGTGCTTACTATAAGAGTTATTGGTTATTCTAACATTGTACGATTGATGTTCGGTGTTTCTGTTCTGAGTAGTATTTGAGGTTTTGAATTGTGGCTTTTGTAAACCTCGAGATAACCCCAAGCCCCATACGAATAGTCTTCAAATCTCGAATTAATATATTTTGTAATGACCATCTGCCCTTAATTATAATAAAATATAGGAGATTTAAAATAAATACTGGCAAGGGAAATTATCACTTTCTATTTATTTAGTTTCAATTTTCACCTGTCAAACTCAAGACAAATTAAAAGAGTGTAATATAATTTACAACAAATAAATGATTTATTGCCCTTTTCTTATCTTATCTATTTGCATTAAATTCGCAACTAGCTCGATAGAACATGAGACAATCTTGGTTTCAGGGTCATGGATTCATAAAATTTATGAAAAACTTTGTATTACAAATAACTTGTTGTATGACAAATACTCGCAAATCTTTCGGGCAAATGCACACCTTCGTCTGACATTTAGCTAACCTATAAATTTGACTCAGAAACAAAATAATCTGCGGTGTACAAAACAGCGTAAATTGAATTTTAAAACCACCAAAATGGCAAAGGCGGGTCAGGTAAGCATTAATTCCGTGACTTAGCAAGTGTGACGTCACAAGAGACGCGCGATAGGTATTTGTTTGATATCCGGCACAAAACTGCAAAATACGGAGTCATTTCGCATTTTTAAGGGACGCTACTTCTTTGTCTGGAAACTGGACGACTCTGGATCACTGGG
Organism: Agriotes lineatus; assembly: GCA_940337035.1. Taxonomy (NCBI): domain Eukaryota; kingdom Metazoa; phylum Arthropoda; class Insecta; order Coleoptera; family Elateridae; genus Agriotes; species Agriotes lineatus. The sequence continues at coordinate 107,009,446 of OW679198.1, forward strand.
ATATGGCTCTCCACGTCGTAAACGGTCTGAACTTGCAACAGTCTAAAAATTATGGACCTACGCCAAGGATTTCCCTGTGCAAATCTACCTTAATCGGAGGCTTGTCGGACGCTGGTGCTCCCCAGATGATGCCACGGGAATTCTAGATTTGGGAATTGCTTGCTGGTTGAGATTTCTCCATGTACTGCTTCCTGAATGTCCTCTCTATTCGTAGCAGGCACTATTCTTCCTGGACGATGCTGCTTGCAGAAGGAAATGGACCCCGAAGCCACTCGCACTAGGACGATTCTTTTGCTGGCTTATCTGCTCTACCTGGGCCGCTTAACAACTGGCAAATTGAACAGATGAACAGGACAATTGTGAATAACTATACACACAATTGGAATAACTAATAACATTTATTTACAATTTTACAAATTAAACGAGGAGCTCAATGTAGCCCCGAACACACAATTTTCAAGCTTGTTTAGTTTTTTATTAATAAATGACAGTCTGGTTACCGAGCAACTAGCTATTCAAAAGTTTATAAAGTAAATTACGATTGATAATATTTTTAACCTTATGAACTACAGTTTTGATTTCATGTCCTTACCTAACCACTAATATTGTATTTTTCTTGAAATAATTCTCACAACACTTGCTCTGCTTTTAAAATCACTTTTGTTTATAATGCACTGACACTTTGAGTTTTATTTAACATCTCACTAATTGTCTTTTGATCGGTTGCGTTCCATTTTCATTGCTCTTTGCAATAATTATTTTGCTAGCATTGTTTCGTGTACCTTTCAGATAATTTACCTTTTGCTGGGTTGTACACTTTTAATACATAATGCTCATATTCTTTCTGGGTTTAACAAATCATTTTGTATTATTCTAGTCACATTATGTCTGACATTAATAAGTTCAATTCCGTCAGTTACAAATTAAATTGCATTAGCCCTTCCCAATATTTATCATTTCTGAAACTATAAATGTAACCCTTCTAAAACCTGCTTTGTGTCATGCCAACTTCTATCCCTCAAATGATTAGTTATTGCTGCTCACATCAAGTGCACGTATTATTGTAAAGTATTGATTATTTTCCAATAGATAAAATATTTAATTCTGTGCTCATGTTGAGCTTATTCATTTAGTTAATTCGGCAATCATTTCTGTGGGCAATGAACCATTACAATTTGGAAACATTCGTTGCAACTAAAATCTAGATTATTTATTGGAAAAATGTGACTTTTCCCTAATCTAAGTTTATAAAATATGTAATAAAGTAAAAATGCAGCAATCCAAGATAATTGTTGCTCATTGGAATTCTTGTTGAAATAATCTCTCGAGTTTTCATAATTAGCTATTTTATAAATAATTTTAACTATGTAATTAATTATAAATATATCCATGTAGCATAATTAAATTAGCCTGCTAGTCACAGCCACACATTAGCAACGAATTATACCTATTGAAAGACCATGTGCTGCAGGGAAAAAGAAAATTAATGAAAATAGATATGGTCCTCATATATCAAAATTCAACTTTGAGTTAAGAATCGTTATTGTAGCTTTTGCATCAGTGTATAATTCTATCGATATATGGCAAGGTATTTAATAGCCATTATCTTGTATCAATAAAATTCTACGTGGAAGTCGTTCGGCATTCAAGCTTAAGGCGATAAAACTACTATAGATAAATCAGTTACCCCGTTCATCATAATATTTACATACGTTTTCACCAAATTATTCTTGCATTTATTAATTCTTTGTTTTGGTTACTTCCAGAATAACAAAACCAGTCCAAGGTTTACATTAACTTTAATTACTGCCGTAACCGGCTTTAGGCGGAACATCTGCCCCATAATCAAAATTTCAGGAAGCTATTAAATCCAAGGATAACACAGCAAACGCATCACAATGACCAGCAGCTAGTGCCAGTCAAAACTGCAGCCATAAAAACTTTACTGTTCAAGTTTTTGGTTGGGAAATCTGCGACATTTAGAGACACCTTTCATTACGTTAATTCCTGTCATCCATGTGATGCATGTACCGGCACGCCCATGCCTGTAAACCAAAACCATTCTTTCGAGATGACCTAATTTCTGAAAAAACTGCGTGGAAGTCAAGCGGTCCCTTCTTCGAGGATTATACTGAGAGCATGCAACATTTATGAACTTCTTAAATTAGAGGACCAGGAGCCGCGGCGCGGCGCTCCTGCTGATGTCCCTGCAGGACGAGAAAGCAATAATGGAATCCCGCAGCCTGGGGCACGCGAATATGGCACATTCTGTCTAAATACTAGTGCCCATGTTGAAAGCATTTATATTACATGCCAGCATCGCGGAAAGATACTTGCAAAAATCGACTGCGCTGCAATCTGCAATTTAATTTGCAGCGCTGAATGCTACTGGAATCAAAATTTAGCAAGAATTTCTATTAGACAGAATTACAACCCTCGATGAGGCTTCGGAGAATTAATATCCCGCAAAATGAGGACATGTTCGTTATTAAGAAAATACCACGACTGAAATTTTAGGTATTTGTTAAGTGCTACAGGCGTAGACATACAAGGAAAGATGTTCAAGAATACAATCTGAGAGGAATACGAATGTTAAAATGTTGATACGAGGATTTTAATATGTGATTTGATTTAGGAGAGCTCTTTTAGCAGATTAACATTTCGTATAAACATGCAAACAAGGGTATCCATAACATTCATATTTGGGGTTTAATCTCATCCCTGGACCTATCACTGCAACCTAAGGCGTTATGCTAACAATGGAATATGTAACAATAGTGGGCAGATGGAGAATGGTAAAATCTGTTTTGTAACATATTCCAATTTTGTACTGCTAACAAACATAAAAGGGATTATTTGAAGGAACTAAGGTAGATATTATAAACACAACGAAATTGTGTAAGAAAGGCCCCCAAAGTCGCGTCAGAAATATTAAGAAAAGATACTATGATTGTATGATTATTATTTCACAAATCTACAAATTCATGTAATCGCCTCAATAAAAGCAAACTACTACGGTTATTTCTAAACCACCATTGGAAAGCTACTAAATTAACTCGTTCTGACAATAATGTAATGGTATAATAAATTTATGTTCAAAACAACCACTACAATTTATGTACATACAATAATAATTCTGAACAGTAGCCAAAATGTGGTTGAAATTTACACTACTTAACAAAATAATAAATTAGCGGCCTGACTTGTTGATGGATATGAATACAATCGTTAATAATCAAGCGATGGACATTAGTGTTCGCCATGCCTTCGCTAATTTATCCCTACTTACGGTGTTTAAAATATTAAAATCGGGTACTGAAGATTTGAAAATGAATCGCCAACACCAAGGTTATACCTAAAACTACACACGAATGTTCCACTTATTACACTTATTAAATAACAAAAGACAAAAAAACTCAAAATGGCTGTAAGATTGTTCTTTCCCTTTTTAATACGTCTTGTGCAAGAACAATGCTAACAGTCGACATAAAACTCGTTTTCACTAGTTACTATTTTAATTAAAATCTTCAAGATACCCTAATGCAGTTCTCTTGTAACTAGCAGCACTAAATCTCAACGGCCCTGACACAAAGTGTTTGTTCTAAAGAAAGTAAATTTCCTAGTTTGTATTGACATGTTGCACGCGTTTTAATAACCCAAATTGCTGCTTGTAACAAGTAATTAAGTTATGAAAATATAATTGCTATATTTAGTTAAGGTTAATTTAGCACGACGACGTTCAAGTGACAGCGTTCAAATGCGGTACGGAAATTGCATAATAAACGTGAGGAAAGCAGACGCTTTAAAAATATACGATATAGACGAAACAGAACGCCTTTTCTGCTTTATAACAAGTTGTAAATTACAACAAAATGAATTTTAAAATGTAACTAATACGTAGGTGGGTGACAAGTATTATGCGATCCACAGTTATTTGTAATTTGTAGGAAATACATTTTAAAATACTAGTAGATGGCTGAAAGTCAACAATTACAATTTATAATTGAATCTACTGATAAATATGACGGGATTATATATTTACTAATCAGTAGAATATTCAATATCGGCCTTTTAAATTAACATTAACATGATAAATTTCGGGAACTAATTAGTCTGTTTAATTGATCCTTGATATTTAATTTTTTTGGGATATGATTTTTGCAGTAGACTGCTGTTCTGAAGTTAGGAAGGTATTTTCGAATATACTAAAAGAGTTTTGTGATATTATAATACAGTAGTGGGCAAAAGTATGGAAACGCGTATATATCTCCTATAATGTTGAAGAGATTCCTACGGAATTTAATATATTCATACTATTCATTATTCTAAGTAAAATGAAAGTATTCCTGTTGCAATATCATTTCCGGGTTAATCGGAAGTTGCAAGAAATTTTAGAAATTTAAATGGAACACCCTGTGTTAGTATTCGGATAATTTTATTTCGAATTCAAAAACATAGTTTTATACATTTATTGAGCGTTTCTATAAAAATATTAAAAAAAGAAGTTATTAACTGCATTAAAAACGTAAATGGTGAAAATAACAACAAAATTAATGAGTCAAAACCATTTTGAACGTAATCAAATTGCACAAACTTTAAATTACATTATTTGACAGATGCAATTATGATGGACATTTTTTTATCGATATTGAAATATGTATTGATGAAACAGCTCAATAAATGTACAAAACTAGACATTTTTGAATTCACAGTCAAATTCTGTATCCAAATAATGAAAAATATACAGGGTTTAAAAATGTTTAGTTAGGTATGTGCAACTTCCGGTTAAACCGGAAGTGATATTACAATGTTGATATCTCAACTTTACTTAGACTAAAGCACGCTACGTATAAACTAAATTGATAGGAATCTCTTCAAGAGTATAGGAGATATATCGATGTTTCACACCATTTTTCCTACCACTGTATATGTATTTATACAGTGTTTGTCCAGATTTGCTTAACATATAGGAAACTTTTTAATTATCGATATATGAAAAAAGTATTCATCTAAAAAAGTTCTACATTGCCCAAAAACCAAAATGCGCTCGTGAAATTCCAAATCTATGTGACACTATACAGGGTAGTTAGAAAAATAAAAATTCTACTAAGGAGCAAAGTACCCTTATTTCTGAAGATAACAGAAAATGTAACTTAGAAAACTGTAGTTGCAGGAATCAAGACTTTATTATTATTAGTCGGAATAAAAAGTAATGCTTAATTGTAGCGTATTATCTCCTGTGAGTGAAATATTTTTCTCGGAATGGAATTTGTGAGTATTTTTTTAAATTGATCGAAGGAGGCCGCTCTTTCATAAGTATGTACAGCTTTTTATTCCGAATAACTCTTCTAAGTAAAATTTTCTGTTAACATTACAAATAAGGGTACGTACTTCGTTTACCAAAATTATTATTATTTATCTACCCTGTATGTCACATAGTTTTGAAATTTTCTGAACAAATTTTGGTTTTTAGGAAAAGCAGAACTTTTTATGAAGACTATTTTTTTCATAAATTCACAATAAAAAAGTTTCCCATACGTGTAAGTAAGTTCGGACACTGTGTATGCGAAGTCTTACAGCTACCGCCATTTTTTGCTCCTTAGTTGCCATTTTTTTCTGTCCCTAATTTTCATCCCTTCTGCCTTTATTTTCTATCTTATACGTGGACGTCCTTTTTTACTTCTCTCGCTGAACGTGAACGAAATTTTGTAATCGTGAAAAAATCACCTTCCGAGATTTCTTCGGATCTTCATATTTCGGAGTCTCGAGATGACGAAAAACGTGTTTTGCTCAATTCTGTCCGTCTGTCTCTCTGTTCGTTCGTCTGTCTCTCCGTATGTCTATCTTTTTTGTCGGTCTGTCTGTTAGCGATATTGCACAAAAACTGTCTGAGGAAGACGATATTTTACATGCGGATTAGATGTCCCCCTCGCTCGAAACCGAATATACTTTTGGTCAAATATATACAAGGTGAGCACCTTTAAAAAATCATCTTTATTTCTTGTAAGATGTATTCAACCACAGTTTTTCGTATTCTTCGTATGTTAGTAAATCTGTAAAACAAATTCTCTAACCAGAAATTACTACATTAACAACTCTGAACAAGCAACCCATATGCATTGTTGGTATGAGGTAGTACGTGGCAAATAGCCAACTATCAAGCGGTCGTTCCATTATACTGCATCGCGCCTTTGGTACATAATAGCTATTTATGCAACAAGTGCTAAAAGTTGAGGTTTATGTACGAGACATGAAAATTATGAAATGAAGCCGAAGGCTGAGTTTCATAACATGTCGAGTGCATAAACCACTTTTAGCACGAGTTGCATACAATCTTTTTTCTACGACCTTAAATTTACTGTTATCTTATATATATATCTAAAAGTCCTGACTGACTCACTCACTCATCAACGCCCAGCCCAAACCCTTGGACCTAGAAAGCTGAAATTTTGCACAGAGGTTCCCTTTATGATGTATACAAGGAATAAGGAAGGATATTTCGAAATTCAACCCCTAAAGGGGCAAAATGGGGATTCCAATTTTGTATGAAGAAATAATATTAAATAGACATTTCGACTTGAAACTTCGTAGGAGGACTCCTAAAAACAAATAATCAAACACGTATTTCGTGATTTTCTAAAAATCAACCCCTTAGGGGTGAAATGGGGTAAGTAAGCCTAAAAATCGATATGGGTGTCGTTATTGAGGTTTTTTGGGACGTTGATTGCGAAAATTACATTTATTTTTAAGTCCAAGACGGTGAACATGACATAAGGGAAGAAACGGGACGGGACGGGACTAGACTGGACGGAACGGGACGGACTGGACGGGACGGGACTGAGCGGGCCTGGACTGGACGGGAAGGGAAGGGACGGAACGGGACGGGACGGGACGGGGCAAAGCGGGACGGGGCGGGGCGGGACGGGTCGGGGCGGGGCGGGACGGACGGGACGGAAAGAGAAGGAAAAGGATGGGATGGAAGGGGAGAGGATGAGATGGAAGGGGAGGGGCGGGACGGGACGGGAAGGGACGGGACTGGACGGGAGGGAAAGGGGCGGGACGGGACGGGACGGGAAGGGTCGAGACGGGGCGGGGCGGGGCGGAACGGGATGATACGAAAAGGAAAGGGAAGAAATGGGATGGAAGGGGAAGGAACGGGACGGGGGAAGGGACGGGACTGGACGGGACGGGACTGAACAGGAAGGGACTGGACGGAAAAGGAAAGGACGGGACGAAAAGGAACGAGACGGGAAGGGACGGGACGGGACGGGACGGAATGGGACGGTACGGAGACGGGGACGGAGAAAGGGACGGGGACGGGGATAGGATGGGATGGGATGGGGTGGGATGGGATGACAGAAAATAATTAGTCATTATTTAATACACAAATAACGAACCTCGCGCGAACGAAGTCGCGGGTAAAAGCTAGTTAATCCATAATTATCGATTTAACAAAGGTTTGCATCTACTCTTATAATTTATGTCATAATAAACAGATGGCTTTGACGCGCAGGTAAATGTTTGTGGAGCCAGTACTGTCAAAGTCAGTTATCAAAGGTAATTATTAATACTACACATCTAACTGTATTCATTACATAACGCTTTAATTATTTAAAAAACACTTGACCTCTAACGCAAGAAGTAACTGGAATAACTTTACAATCTCACTTCCAGTTCGAAATTGTAGTTTTGAACCTCGCGTCACTTTTAGCAACATGTGCTAAAAGTAAACAGATGATTTCTTTAAACACGCTAAATTATAAAACGTCACTTTTAGTGAAAAAAGCTAGCGCTAAAAGGCCTACTTTTAGTGGGTGGTCGTAGAAAAAAATTATTGCCTACATATTTTTTTTCATTAATAAAGTAAGATCAAAATTGTTTTCATCTAGTGTGGCTATGGAATAGCTCCTAATTAATGAATGCAACTATGTTTATAGTTGAATGTCAAACTTGACATTTGTTTTTTAAGTGACTTACAGTGGCATTCATAAATTAGGAACTGTTCCATAGCCATACTGGATGAAAATAATATTTGATCATACTATATTTTAAAAATTTTAATGTCATACCCACTCGCGAGGAAAGTTCTAAGTAAAACCCTTTACAGAGTCGCGCTTCTCGCGATTGGAGTCGATTCGTACAATCTTTGGTGCCATTTGGTGTTCTACATTTTTTTGAGGTGGCTATACCATAGTAACTGTATTTAGCCTTTTGTGTCTAAAATGAAGTGCTTTATGTTCATTCTCGACGCTAAACAGCTTTTTCCTAGCAAAGCTTCTTTCATGTTCCTAGATACACCTTCCGTTGTTGTTCTAAATAAAATTGTTTTTGGTTTCTCTTGATATTTTCTTGCCACATAGCGTAGAATTCAATAGTTATATATCAAATTCTATTTGCAATGTTTTGATTTCCACTTCCTTCCTTTGTAAACGTGACTCCTAAATACTTATATTCTGTGCAGCTATTACGCCATTGTCCGTAGCTGAATTTCGTTCTTGGCCTTCGACTACCATATATCTAGTATTGTTTCTAGTCCACATTGTTCCTACGCAAGTATATTATAAGTACATGTTAGAAAGGGTACAACGAAGATGTTAAAAATCTATGGTTTAAAATGTGTCTACTGCCGTTGTCATTTTCATCGCTTCCGCCATATGTTCCTATGCGGGACCGTGCCCCCGTGCTCCAAAGTAAATGTTTATGAAATAACACTTTTAGCACGAGTTTGCATACAATATTTTTTCTACGACTTTAAATTTACTGTTATTAATCAATAAATGTCGATTTAAGAAAGGTTTGCATTTATGGCAGTTATAATTTATGTCATAGTAAAGAGAGGGCCGTGTCGGCGCAAGTGACTGTTTCTGCAACCAGTAGTTGTCAAAATTAGTTAACAAAGGTAATTATAATAGTACGCATTTTACTTTATTCATTACATAATGCTTTAATTATTTAAAAAACACTTAACCTCAACGAAAGAAGTGCCTAGAACAACTTGATAACCTTACTTCCAGTTTAAATTACGTAAATTCAAAACAAGCTGTTTACTTTTAGCACATGTGCTAAAAGTAAACAGCTGATTTCACTTTTAGCACGCTTATATATAATACGTCATTTTTTGACAAGCTATTGGTAAAAGGTCTACTTTTAGTAGTGATTGTAGAAAAAACAAGTATTGTACTAAGCACATTCGTCACTTATTCTAAAAAGTCATCTTTCTCTTCGACATTTGCATTATTTACAAAAGCATACACTCCCATCACCAGTATTCTTTCCCAAATAGTTTATATTCACAGATGGCATTTTTCGCTTATTATTATGGATGCGTATAGATTAATATAGTACTTAAAGTAATTTTGCTTTGTACTAACATTATAAACATCTAGTTATATAAAGAAGTTGCCTTAAAAACCCAAATCAACCATCCCGCAGAAAAATGCTTGGAGAACAACATCCAACTATTTGCTCGTTTATTAATTTTTCACTATCCTTTATTATAAATTAAAGAGATGCGATGCAGTTAGAGGCAGTCCTGGGCAAGTACTCAACACTTTTCTTTAAATTTGTACTCGAGTACTGCAAGTATTCAGTTCAAAGTATGTGAGTATTTTTATTTGTTGATACTCGTCACTCGTACTCGTGATAATTTATCGCAAGTACTCGTAATAAGTACTCAATGAGTACTCAGTGTATTTACGAATATTTTTGCGAGTATGTGATTCTCTTAATTCGGACATTAAAATGCTGCTATAATGAAACGTCGTTGGCATCTATCCAACAATATAGCGGAAAATGAAATAGACATTCGGGATATTTTGATTTTGGTGAAAGCGAAAATGTTCGTGTTTTTGATTTCGATGTTAAATGATTATCAGCTAATAAAAAAATATTTATTAAGTTCAATACGCCTCTGCTTTCATCTGCACCAGTAGAAAAGCTGTTTTCTTATGCCACTATTATCAACAGTCCAAGAAGGCGTGCACTATCCGACGGGAATTTTGAAAAACTAGTACTATTAAAAAATCATCTGTAATATTCTTTTTGCGTGCAAAATTTTATAAGTTTTGTTTCGTGTATTTTTATGTTTTATCTTTATTATTAGAATAACTTTGTTTTTTACACATACATGGTAGACCTAACCTTCTGTGCCCGTTTCTGGTGTAGATTGTATTTTGTGTTACAGAGTACACATGTTTAGATTTTATAAAATTATAACCTTTTATGACTAGCTTATTTGCTTAAATGTCTCTATTTGTCTACTTGTGCAAGTTAAAATAAACATGGTGCTTAAATAGTTTTTAAATATTGTTGAAATGTTATTTGACATTCTTTTATTTTAGGGAAATATTTTCAAAGCAAAATAAAAATTGAAACCTATTAATTTTAGCTGTCACCTGTCACTGTCAGGTGAAAGTACTCGTGTGCTGTACTCGTAATTTTGCACCACGAATTGCGAGTACTACTAGTTACTCGTATGTGTTTAACTAATAAGTAATCGTAACGTTGTACTCATGAGTACTTTAATTGAGTACTCGCAAAAAAGACCGGTGAGTAACTTTATACAGTACTCGGCACAGAACTGGTTAGAGGCAATACATTTAAATTTATTTATTCTAGTAGTAATGGTTTTCTGTGTTTATGGACATAAATTAAAATCAATTATTCCTACTACAAAACGAAATCTGAAATATCTGCAAAGGCTTGACAAGCTGAGCCCTTTCCATTATTTTTACTTCCTTTTACGATAAAGGAAGTTTTGGAATCACCCCAAAAATTCGAAATTGATTTTTCAACAGATATTCACGTTTTAGAGTCCCCTAATCCCCAAAAAACATATATTTTTTTCATTGGTCTGTCTGTCTATGAACAGAATATCTCAAAAACGAAAAGAAGTATCGCGTTGAAACGTCATATATAAGTTTTCTGTACTATGTAGATGAGACAGCAAGCTTTTGAAGAAAATCGCATAACCGGAAGTAGGTGTTTACTCTTGTGAATTTTCAGTTTTTTTCGATTTTTTCAAAAACGGCTCTAACGATTTTTTTTCAAACTTTATATTTTTATTACATTTTTAATGTGTATTGATGTGAGAGGTGATTTTCCAGTTGAATACTTCTAAAGTAGATTTCTTTTGTTTTTTTTTTCAATTTGTTTTATTAACTTCTATTTTAAATAGAACACACGGTATATTATTAATTTTTGAATTCAGCTTAAAATTTTAGAGAAAATCGTACGACACTCATTAATGACCAATAGAAAAATTAGTTCACGAGCCGTATCCAAGACAACAACAAAATTTCTTGGAAATTTTTTGTAGATAAACATTACTTCTTTTTAGGGTTTATGTCGTTACGATTTTCTTACCGAATCTGCATTCGAGCATTAATTCATATCTGGAAATTATTTTTCGTGCCTTCAACCACGTCCTAATTTGCCCTCGCGTCCCGCTTGGGCAAATTAATACGACGTTGTTGGAACGCACTCAAAAAAATTTCCGGAAAGAATTAATGCTCTTATGAGATTATATGTGAAAATTTGTCTCTTCAACTAACGCTCTATTTTGTACCGCTTTTGTAGAATTTGTAATTATTGAAAATTTTTGACGAAGGCTTAAGGATTAAAAATGAAATTTTTGACTAATTATAAGATCACTGTAAAAGGAAGTTGTGTGAGTGTTTCACATCAGATTTTTTAAAATCTAATTCATTACGTAATTCAACTAATTGGACATTAAAGACATACGCCCACATACGCGTATGCAACGAAAACACTTATATAAGCTAAAGTCGATACCACGATACGCAAAATGAGCCCTGGCCAGTAGTTCCATCTCAAGATTGTGTAGCAAAGACGGATCGCCAATTCGCCATTGCTTCATTCTCTATTACACAACTTTAATAAGTCAAACCATCACAACTGAAAGAAACATGTCAGCCTTTCGGTTGTACGAGGAAGATATTAAGAAGTTTACAGTCAAGTGTCATTTTCAGTGGTATCGACTTTATCTACCTTATTAAATTAGTTTTTTCTGAAAATCTATAACATCGGTCAAGAATTACGCGTACACCTAGAAGAAGCAAAACAGTTTGGAAAGAACATATTCTTCATAGTTACGTAATAATTGTAGTTCCTTCAGTAATGAAACTAAATTTAAGTCAACGATTTCACGCAAAAAATATGTAGTGATTGTAATAATTGATCTGCATAGATTGAAAAATTAACCGTGAAGCAACAAAAAGTCGGGCATATCAAAAAGTATGCCCGGACTTTAAACTAATTTGAAAAATTATACGACGACAAAAGGCCATTAACCATGTTTTCGTGAAGTCTCCCCTATTTGCTGACTCCGTGATTAATTGAGAAACTGTTGGGCTCGATGAACTGTAATTACTTGGCTATAATTTCGATTCTAGTCTATTCTTAACGACCTAATAAGTTTAGGTAAATTAAGTTAAATTGCTTATGTGCAACCATTAAACAAGCGTCGGCAGCAAACTGACCGTTAAGTTCACATACATACGCAACCAGACGGCTTTTAATGTAATAACTAGTGGCCGAGTTTCAATGAAAGCGAGTTTGAAGGCACTAACTTGATGTACTGCAGCGTCTATGAATTAATTCAATCACAACAGATTATGCATTAATTGCTTTATCATCGAATGATAATAGTTTACGTGTTCGAAATCGAGATATTTCTGAGTGCATTTTTATCAGCCCGATACTAACCAAAATACTTATTTATTATACGTCTCAGACTTGAAATGTATCAAATTCTCTAATGGTTTTGGGATTAAGGTACAATAATTGAATTATTATTCACCATTAACTAAATAAATGACAAGGCGATAAAGTGAAGAAACAATCGCATTATGCCGATAGCAGATGCTCTTGGCGATTGCCTCCATTGCCGGCCTTGGTTGAATCCCGGTGGAAAATTAAATCTATCCACTGATTTAATTTAAATTGTAAAACAAGCTCACTCGAAAATACATTTTTAAATTGCTTTATGCAATTAGCACTGGTGCAAAGTGAAGCTGTTTACACAAAAACACAATTGAATTACTACTGCGCGTATAATTTCTAGGCTTAACACTTTATTCAACGGGGTTGAAACCCAACTATTACTATGAAAAGTGTAGTACCTTTTTTCTCTGTTGGTGGCTTATGTACAAACCAGGAGGAAATGTCGGAAAACCCGATAAAGGAAGCGGTAGGGGTGCTAACAAGGGTTGCACGTGCACAGTCAGGGGTGGCACATGATGAGGCACACCAGGATGCACAGGCACAACTACCAGTTCTTGTAAGGGAAGGCTCCACGTGTAGCACAAAGAGCTGTAGTTTTGCATTGCAGCCAGTCCACCAGCGTGTAAATAAAAATATCAACACTGAGACGCACATTAACACGAGACTAATTAGCAACACGCACCTCGCTGTGATGTAGTTGCACCATGCGACTAGCGCCAAAGTTCAATGAAGACCACCTTATTAAAAATCTATCCTGTATGCGACGCTCGTTAGTCGTTTTGGAGGAAGCATCAGCTCGACATGAAGCTGTCATGAACTCATGCCGACATGGCGCTTCAGCGAGCGCTCACAAAATAAATTTGAATTGGATGCGATGCTAATAACACCTAATAGGGTCGTATATTTCTCGGCTATATTGACAAATACGAATATCGGTGTATTTACGTACACGCACGCCAGCAGAAATCTGTGGAAAAGTAGGACCAATAAAATAAATGACAGTTGTACATCGTGGAAGTTGCATTTCAATTTTGAAAATACACAAAGATTGTTAAACGCTACTGTTAACTAATCTTTTTGGAGCAAGTAATTACAAACATTGATGTATTATGATATCCCTCATTCCGGAGTTTACTCTAAGATCGACCGGCCATTGATCGACAGGGTATGTCTAAATTTATGTTTTCGACAAAAACCATAACAAAACAAACGCTTTACGAATGAAAAAACTAAGTTTTGCAGTTCAATAAGCAAAATTTAGTGTACACGATGCCCAAAACATTAGGATATTTAAAATAGGTCCTAGACTAACTACACGTATTTTGAATTTAAGGGAAAAATGGAAAATCGAAGTAGTGCAACTGCAAAATATCGTTGATACAAAAGTTACAAGACTAAAAAAAATGTTTTGAATTGGAATTCCCTTGGAAATAGCAGAAGAAATATTTGAAAGGAAAACAAAATAAATTTTTTAATATACAGTATCCGCCAAAAATATATACTCAGTGATTTTGACTTAGTTAGAAAATGCAGTTTTTCGAAATGTCAAAATACAGAAATTAAGTAAGATTTCAATGAGATCTTTTTAGAGTGTGTTATTATTAGCTAACTGGACAATCTCAAGGTCAGAAAACCCCTAATTTTTTCAACTTTTGCTAAAAATTACTTAATTCTTATTTTTTTAAGATTTTTCAAAAAGTTCACATACCAAGACTTAATATTAAAATTCAATTTTTTATGTGGAGACTACAAATTTGTAATTGGAAAAATAATATAAAATGTTAATTAGTTCTCTAGATTTTTTATTATTTACAGAAGCGTAGTATGTTTTTTATACAAGGCGCTTTTTAGGAGAAATAAAATTCTAATTAATATCTATTTAAATGGCTTCAAGAAACCCAATCTAGCCCTATTAGTAAATTACTGTTACAAAAATTCTGTAAATGTTCTTTTACAGTTGTCTAAATGATGATATTTTTTTAGAACATGTAAATTGGATAAAGAAAAATCTTTTCATTTAGACAACTGTAAAAGAACATTTACAGGATTTTTGTAACAGTAATTCATTAACAGGGCTAGATTAGAGTTTCTAGAAGCCATTTCAATAGATATTTATTAGAATTGAAAAATATTTCTCTTAAAGAGCGCCTTGCATAAAAAACGTAAAAATTATGCAAACATACTACTTTTCGGTAAATAATAAAAAATCTAAAGAGCTAATTAACATTTATATTATTTTTCGCAATGATAAATCTTTAAAGTGTTCACATAAAAAAACTGAACTTTAATATTAAGTCTTGGTATGTGAAATTTTGAAAAATATTTAAAAAATTGAAAAATTAGTTTTTGGCTAAATTTAAAAAAAATAGGAGTTTTCAAGGCTTGAGATTGTTAAGTTAGCAAAAAATAACACACACTAAAAAAAATCTCATTGAAATATGATTTAGTTTCCAAAACTAGCACTTTTCGGATTTTGACAATTTCGAAAAACTCCATCATATAAATAAAGGAAAACGATCCAAACGTGTGTGTCCGTCACTACAATTGCAGACGCGATGTCCCCCATTTGCGTTTGCATTCATTTCGCCGTCGCCTCGATTTCGTCACCGGGGCGGAGCCCCGAAGGCCCCTTTCGAGAGGGGCGAAGCCCCGAGCGCCCCTTGGAGGACAGAGCCCCGAGGACCTGCTTGGAGAGGGGCGGAGCCCCGTGGGCCCCTTGGAAAGGGGCGGAGCCCCGAGGGGCTTTTTGAGAAGACCCCCTTGGAGAGGGGTGGTGCCCCGTGACCCCCTTGGAAAGGGGCGGATCCCCGAGGGCCCCCTAAAGAGGGACGGAGCCCCATGAGCCCGAGAGGCGAATCCCCGAAGGCCCCTTAAAGAGGGGCGGAGCTCCGAGGGCCCAATTGGAGAGGGACGAAGCCCCGATGGCCCCTTTGAGAGAGGCGGAGCCCCAAAAGCCTTCTTGGAGAGGGGCCGAGCCCCGGGGGCCCCCTTGGAGAGGAGAGAAGCCCTAAGGGCCCCTTGAAGAGGGACGGAGAGCGTGAGCCCCCTTGGAGAGGGGCGGAGCCCCGATGGCCCTTTAGAGAGGGGCGGAGCCCCAAGGGCCCCCTTGGAGAGGGGCGGAGCCCTGTGAGCCCCCTTGGAAATGGGCGGATCTCCGAGGGCCTCATTAGAGAGGGACGGAACCCCGTGAGCACCCTTGGAGAGGGTCGGATCCCCGAGGGCCCCATTTTAAGCAATTATTCTGTCTTCAAATGATAACAGATCTCCTTTAGATGGTTAACATCAATTAAAACTTGCACGGGTGTTTATCTACAAATAACTCCCGTTTTATGAAAAAAACTGTTTTAAAACGGTGATACTGAAACTAACAATAATGGTTTTCAGTTGAATATACTGATATATGACTACAAATACCTGTGTAAACAACAGGAGTCGTCTGTACCCCATTCACTCCATTTGTTACACTGTGACAGGATTTTCATGTGCATTTTTTTAACGGTGTCAGTGACATTTAGTAACAAAATATTACTAAAGTCAAAATTATTGCTTGGTTAAAATTTATTTTGCATTCATACTTACTTTATTTTAGTGTAGAAAATAGCACAAGTGTACATCAATGATGATACAATATTTATTTTGATGCTTAGGCCGTATTCAGTAACTGAGCTACTTTAGATAATTTATAAAATATCAATGTCTTATTTTGACATTAGTAACTTTTTGTAACTAAATATGCGTACACTGCTAAAAGTATTCAATAGGACATTGAAACGACTCTTAATGGCGGATTTTAAAACAGCCAATCAGAAACAGGACCAAAATTGACCACACTGTCATTAATATAGACACTGTACTGGGTACCTGTCAACACGTTAGTTCGTGGTGTGTATTTTTGTGATATTTGTGTGGTCATCCATGTTGTCTCGAGATTCCAACCATTGTTCCTTTTTCGCCTTCTGTTGGCATGAAACCGGTGATACCAATAGCTCGGCAGAAGCGATGAGATTAAGAATCGAAAAATCGATGTAAGGTCGAGAATCGAACTGTCCTAGAAAATTGGCGAAACTGGCGAAATGTTTAGCAGAGGTTTTTCAAATTTGGCATCTCGAGGCACATATGATGACGTGTTGCTGTTGATCGTATGGGACTTTTTTGACGTGTTTTTTTTAGACCATGACAACAATTAGTAGTGCGATGGCTCCTCTTGGAGGCTTTCAACGGTTAAGTGAAAGCAGTGAGCTCTCACCTCAGCACGTGAACGTTCCTCTTGGTTTAGAGGACGGGTATTTTCCTATTTCTTCCTCCACAAAAGAAATGCGAAATGTTGTGTTTTCTGAGATTGTGTAACAGAACGGAATAGCCCTACGTAATAGTCCTTAAAATGGTGGTAAATTGAATAGAATAGACCGCGCAATAGCGCGCGCAGCCCCGTTTATTTTCTAAATACGTAAAAATCACTCAGAATATCGGTTTTTAGACAAGCACGAATTATTAACGCAAAAAGTATTTTTGAAAAATCAAAATAAAAAATGTTCCCATATAACAGTCGGCATATGTTTGGCGGACACTGTCCATTAACAAACAAACAAACAAACTGTATAAAAATTTAGAAATTGCTATATACAAAGTGTTAAAGAATAAGGGTAACAAACTTTAATGCGTGATATTACTCATTAAAATAAGACAAAAAATGCCGATCAACAAGGTCCGAAAATGCGTTTTAAGACAGCTACAGCCCTGAGAGGGCACAACAAAGTAACTTGGCGTATCTAAGTGATATAATTGTCTTAATTGTGACGAAGGATGGGAAGGGCGGCACTTACCTGTTGGCGAAATTGTATTTGGTATTTTTCCAGCTGGTAAATATCGGCCTAAGTTGGCTAACTAGTCGCGAGGGTCGGGGTTTCAGCAAAGCTGCAACAAAACTATGGGAGAGGGCGGCAGGTGATCGATGTAGACAAATCCTTGGGTCGGACCTCCCCAAGGTCAGAGATAAACCCAGAAAATCAAAATAACAGCAGAACCAATAACTA
Organism: Agriotes lineatus; assembly: GCA_940337035.1. Classification (NCBI taxonomy): domain Eukaryota; kingdom Metazoa; phylum Arthropoda; class Insecta; order Coleoptera; family Elateridae; genus Agriotes; species Agriotes lineatus. The sequence goes on from OW679198.1 coordinate 107,027,223, forward strand.
GTAACAACATTTATTTCGAATTTGGTTGTAAAGTGCACACAATAAAAACTCACAAAAGACACCTACCAACAATATAAAACAAATCAAACCAACAAAATAAATCTATCACAGCCAATACAAAATTATCGCAAACAAATGTCACAACCAATACATAGTTAACATCAATAAATATCAGAAGTTCACCTATAAAGTAACGAATAGTGCTATGTAATTCTAAACCAGCCAGAAGGGCTCTAGATACCTAGTAACCATCTAGATAGTGCTCAAATCTTAAACCGTTTGAATAAATGCAGTAGCATGTCTAAACATAAATACAGCGGCGGTCAGCGTGAAGCGGCGATCGACACAACGCGTAGCATGACTAAAGTAACCTAAGATCAAAACCACATAAGTTCTAAATACCCAACTATTCTCAGTTAAACGTAGTGCAAAACAAAGGGTGCGAATAGCGCAAGCATAAAGTAAGGCCAACGTTCAAACCTCGAGAGTCGGCTTAATAAATTGTCTTTACTGCACAATATTTAGACGGGGCCGTACCAGCAGTTCATGAGATCTGATTAGAGATGCTAGGATCTATAAGGACATTCTTTGAAGCTCCAAGTCACTACTTGCAATATTTCTAAACCCTAAACTTGACTATAAAAATCCCGTAAGCGGCATCATAGCCACAGCACACAATACACACATTTTAACAGCTGATAAAAAATCAAATTGATGTCAACGCACTAGGCTGTTACGCGTGACAAATACATGAAGAAAAGTGATTACTAGAGCAGCCGCAACACAAATCAAAAACAATTTAAACGGGACTGCTAAACAACCGGGTAAGTAAACCAATTAATCAAATATCTATCACAAGTAAGCACCAAAAATCGTTATACACAAAATACTAATATAGCAATTCAAAAGGTCATACTAATCAATTCAAATTAACAGTACAAACTAAATCAATACAAAACCTCAGGTACACACGGCACGTGGGGTCGAGCTGCTGGTGGAGACGTGGCAACCAGGGAGTACGCTGGCCATGGAGACGGCCTCGCCACAGGCTGTAGATGACCCTCGTCAGGTACTACTAACCTTAAGATGTAATGCAGCCAAATCGTTCAGTCCAGCGTGCAACGAAGGACCCTCCAATCAAATCCGTCAGTGACGAAACGAATGCCGGTAACATAATCCAAATTTACCGGAACATTCCAAAGGGGTTACGATGCCTCTCAATATTCCGAAAATGAAGTTGGCCTCCAAAGCCGATAAGGCAGGGACCCCCATGAGGAGCGAACCAACTTACACGAAACAAGACTTGCCAGGAAATGGCCGAAAAATGCCCATAAACACTCTAATTCAACTTATCGAAGATCCAAAATTTGAAAGTGGGCCATCAGAAAAACTGAGGAATGCAGAGTGTGGTTTAAACTCATAAATATAGAGCTGTACCTTATTCAAAATTGAGAATTATGTTAATAGGGTTGCCTAACCATTTATGGAAAATGTATATTTAGGGAAATAAATGTAGAAAGTAGAATTTAATTAATTATTTCCACTGTTGCATGCAAAACTACAAAATGAGCGTAACATAACGTTCCTAATAATACTGAAACAATAAAAGTAAGCACTTAATAATGAGAATTACATACATTTGTAAATAAAAAATATGCATGCGGTGGGATTCGAACTCAAGCGCAATATCAGCTCCTGCGACAGCGATTTCGACGCCTGGTAGCAACCCGTGCGGGTTGCGTCCTTGGTCCCGTTCAGCCACGAAGAAATGCATCGCAATTGCGCCATGCAGCTGGATTATATACGACGCGTTTATCATTGCCCATTTTTGTCTATTTTACAACATTTACCCTGTATCTATTGAGACCCATTTCCGCCAACAATAAAGTCTGAGCTATGTGCAATTATTGCTTTTATGTATTCCTCATTTAAAGCAAAAATAGACATTTTATTTTTCAAGGTGCTCACTCTGTATATATTTTCCCGAAAAAATATTTGGTGCCAGGTAGATATGTAATCCGCATGCAAAATACTGACTTCCCCCAACAAATAAAGTTATGATCAAAAATTATTTTCATTTAGTATGATTATGAAATACTTCCTAATTTATGAATGCAACTGTGTTTATAGTTAAATATCAAACTTGACATTTGATTTTTAAGTGGCTTATACTAAACGAAAACAATTTTTGATCATACTATAGTTTTTGAGCTACACCACCAACATACGGATAGACAGACAGCAACACGGAATTGAAAGACATGTTTCTCGTCGTCTAGGGACCCTGAAATGTAAAGATCTGAAAAAATCTCCGAAGGTGATTTTTTTACGCAGTAAAAAATCTCTTTACAATGTTATTGAGAAATAGGTATCCTTAATTTGAATGTCGAGCTGAATACAATTAAGAGAATAATGTATGCTTCTCCCTATTTCGGTAGCACTATTTGATTAGGTCATTTTCGGGGTTGATAAATAAGAAAAATTATTGAATCTGATCCTGTGCTGAACGAATAAGACTACTGCATAGTTCAGCTACACGAGAAGCGTGTTAATGTATTATTTTACCTATTTAAATGCTTGCTTTATTTGCTCCTGCTTTTAGATTAGAACACATTTTTTTCTACATCCAAATAAACTGAATCACCAGTAATATATCTACATTTAATTTTCCTATTTTTTTTCAGTACAAAAGAATTAATAGCATTTTGTACTGAAAGATTGTACGAATTTGTAGCTACCTTTAATTTACAGACTATTCCTCCATTTGTTAAAAGAAAGATAGTATTTGGAATAACAAGACTAGTACGTTTTAAAATATCTCAATATTTAGAACGTGTTTTCTACTGGTTCGTTTAAATTTTTACTTAGAGAAAACTCTGGGGAGACTTCCTGAAATACTAATTGCAAACGAAACTTAATCAGGAGAAAGACTTCAAAGGTGTCCGACTGTTAGTACTTAACAATGTCATACTGCCAACTCGGCTGACCAACTCATTATAAAAAAATTAAATGGCGAGACACAAATGCAAACTATTTTTTTAATCATTTCCTGGACATTGTTCATTTTCTTCCCCTCACATTGTCTACATCGATATCACAATTAATTGTGCGTTGCTCGAACATCTAAAACATTATGTTTATTATTATCTATAGTGATTTTATACTAAAAGTGCATGTCATGAATGACGATTGGGAGCGTTTAATCCTCCACAGCTTCGAAAAGCAACAAAATATGTATTCGGTAAATAATACTATAAAAGTGAGACATTTTCAATGAATTGTTCGAAGTATAACTTCTTGTACTTATTTAATGTTTGAAGATTGGTATAGGCGGTTACGTTTCAATACCGATTGCATATGGCATTTTCGAGTGTACCATTAACCTCACTTTCTGTGGTTGACACATGCGACAAGCGACTTTGATTATTTATAGTGTTGATGTTATTACTTGTGTTCTTGCAATTGTGTTATTTTCTTGCAGATTTATGCTATTAATTGTGTTGCCTCTATTACACAATTTGAGTCGTTGTTATATAAGCGTTGACGTCACTTTAATGGTTCTGACGTCTCTGATCTTATACTTCTAGTACATATACTACAGCGACATAAAAATATCTGCTAGACAGAATCGCTAGAACTCAATCAAAAACTTTAACTCTGAAATAATTCCATAAGAGGAAATGTGCAAGCAAGCGACTCTTAATTTGCGTATACGCATCGATCTGTTAATTACTAATTACATCTAAATTAAGAGATATTTCTGTTGCAAATTGTAACTGGTAGTAATCATAGCAATTTCCCGACAAACTAGGTTTAAAAGATGCTTATCACATCAAATGGCCATTTGCACTGGCTCGTCGGCGATTAGAATAATTAAAGCTGCTCTTCGATGGGGCAATTTCCAAATGTCGGTGTGATAAAGGGCAATAAATACAAATGACTGGCGGCACCACAAGCCGCCCGAGCCTATACCAAATGACAAATCTATGAATAAATCTGTCCTACCCGTGCCTCTTTGTGTTAGTTACACAACTATTCCAACTATTATTAACCACCGCAGCCTGTCGCGTGTTCGGAATATGTCGTCAAAATTTTGGCAATTAGTAGAATGTTTTCTAATGACCCGAAATTACTATAGTTCAGCGTTTATGTAGATACGAGACGAAAATAACGTTCCAATGATAAATGGGCCCTGAAGGCAATTAAAAATTCTAGGTTCACGAAGTAATTACCTATGTTTGTCTGTTAATTAATTTCAATAATTGTCCATAAATAGTAGCTGCATTACGTTCTTTCTTACTTTTACTGGGGAAATTTTTCCTTGAAATATCGTTATGCTATTAACGTGAAGAAAAGACTGAACTATGTTATCAAACATTTTCACGAAGACACTGATCGAGATTCGTTTAACAATTCAACGAATGCGATATGGTAATTTAAACCGTTTGAGAGCCATCAGTTGTATTTATCATTAAAAACAGATGTTTGTACCCATTGTTCCCAATAAAAATGTGAGACAAGAGATGTAGACAGTTTTTCATTCCAGCCAATAAAATAGTTTGCATAAATCATAATTAGGAGGGCTGATTTAATTAACTTTCAATTAAGAAAATCACTTATTCAGCAAGTTCTTTTTAAGCAGAAAATTAGTGATAAGTATAATAATTATAAAATTCTAAATAGCTCTACTTTTTATATTACAAACGACCTAGCGCCATGATATTCTGAAAAATTAAGGAAACTACGCATGCCCACTAAATTAATAAACGTACTTTATAAATGTAAAAATACATTTTTGTACTAGCAAACTGTAAGACATGGAACGAACACCCTGGCACTTAAGTAGTAAATCATAAACCTCAGTTTTTGTGCTATTATTAAACATAAAAATTGGTTGGAGTCGTGTGCGTGCAAAACATATATTTCTTATAAAATATATTTACGACAAAACAAAACATTATAATTAAGTGAAATATACTATCTTAGAAGTTTACAAGAAAAACTAGTACCATAGATAATTCTAGTACGTATATTCATTCGATTAAAAACATAGGATATTATTTTCACATTGTATTAGTAAGGATAGCATTGTTAACGACCGGTAATTATTCCAGAAAATAAACAAAACAAAGCAAATGTAAAGTAATCAAGTCTTACATAGAAGTTAGAAGAACCACCGAGATATGAAAATGTATACGAAATATTAAAGCTCCACATATAGAGACTACACATAATTACTAACAGAATACAGATCTTAGTTCCAAGACGGAAGACAATATTAAAGACAGCAATCAAATAAACAGATACACAGAATTTGTAAGTCGCAATGAACCAGGTTTAAAAAGTGAAAGAGATATGAAAAATTGAAAAGCTCCAGGGCCCGAACGATTTCACTCTGGAACCTGGAGAACTTATTAAGGGATGTAAAGAGAATCCTTAATTTGGGATGTAACATTTGAAAATAGAGAATTTTGTGGACCAAAAATAAAAACAAAAACAAAAATCTATTTGGCTATTGTCGGAGAAACATAAAAAACAACTTTCGGAATGGACTACTGGAGAAGAGCGGCACAAATATCTGAAAGAGAAAGCGTACGAAACACGTGAACTAGAGAAGTAATGGAAGTAGAATATAATCTAGTCCAGTGGTTCTCAACGGGGGATTACAGCCACAGAGAATTAATGAAAGGCCACTGGAACATTTTGAAAAACTGGGAGTCCGTAGCAGATTCTTCATATAGAGACCCGATTCATGTGAACACAGTTCGTCCTAGAGTAAGAGCTATTTCTTAGATAAAATGTACACGACTAGGAGTGTATGCTACGAGAGGGGAAGATCTTTTTAAACTCTTTAAAGAAGAACATATTGTTTTGGTTTAAAATTAAACCATATATTTACTTGCTTCTCATAACATAGGTTTCTATACTTAAGCACTAAATATAGGTTATTAAACCTAAGGTTTTCCTAATTTCATTAAATTTTAGCACGCAAACCATCTTGACTTATGCATCACTAAAAATAGTGTACTTCATAAATTTGGGCGAAAACACAATAATGAGCAAGACCACACTAATGTGATAGACGTTCATGGGGTTCATGAGCAAAATAAGGTTGAGACGATAGAGTCGACGAAACAGATCGAGAGTAAGTTGGATGGTACGGTCACGTTCAGCGGATGAGAGACAACAGACTTCCAAGAATATTGAAAAAACGACCAAGATATAGTAATCTGAATTAAACGAAGAAGATAAGAAGAATAATAGCAGCATTGAATATATCAAACCATTGTACGGGAAACATTTCAAATTTACACACTAATTTGTTGATTATCAGGTATAATAACCCATTAGTGTAAACTTTTCAAAATAACTTGTAACGCTAGCGTCTGCACTCTGCAGCAAATTACAATTATAATCAAAAATGTATTTAATTTGTACATCGCTTATAAGGCACAATCAGTGGCGATAACGCAGCAAGCACCTGCTATGCGCGGACGAAGCGCAAACCCGTGCGCCGCGCATTTCGTATCCAACCCCTCTAGAAAAGCACAAATAACGAGGACACCCAAGCAGGTTTCACAACCATTTAACTTCACTTGAGTCTCTGGACTTACCTTCCTCCAACCCTCCCCTGCCTTAGCATGTGACAGCGTTCTCTGTCTCCTAAAGCATTTTCTGAAACCGACCTGTGCCTTAATATGTGACAGCGTTCTCTGTCTCCTAGAGCACTTGCTGTCAATTTAAAACACCACGTCCCCGACACTACCGTAGGCGGCAAGATTATAACCTATTAATAAACAACCTGCAGGAATCACATTGTACGTCCAGCAACGCCTTCCTGGCAGCTGACCGAAGGCCGCGGACAAATCCATCGGGCGCCAGCAGGCGAATTTCACCAGGTAAAATTGCACGTTACCGGTGCTCCTGGAGTCCCGAATTTTCAAAATAAGGAACGACCACGACCCGCACCAGCTAATACACTGTCCCAGAACAACCTTGCAATTACTGTATATTACGAATATCGCTTCTCACCGAAATGAAGTTCCGGACATCAGACATACAGAACACTTCTTGGGGCAAACTCTATCGTGTGTTAATAGATGGACAGCCATTAGACCTGATATATTCGACCTTAAGAGACGATTAAAAAAATGTCTGAAGGCTCAGGGTGGGGGATCTTTTCTGAAGATCGGAATTTCAATCTAAGTATGTCTCTTGGCCTCTTACACCACCATTTTTTCGCGGCGAAACATATAAGTGGTGAAATCATGAAAATATATAACGAAAGCGAGAGCGAAACTGCTGGCACTGAATGTCTGCAAAGTCATGTCGAGGCTGGTAAATCAGTGCTGCCAAAAACGAGTAGAAATTTCTAAAAACATCGTTGAACTTGTTTGGGTAAAAGATCACGAAGGAATCGAGGTAATGAAATTGTTCTACCCAGGTCGCTTGTGATGCCGAACCTATTCTTCCGCTAACAAGATACTCCATAATCACTGAAATTGCCCTAAATCAACATATGTGCAGATTGACAGAACTCGAAAATTGCAAACAAGTTAAAGCAGATGGTCCTGAGCCTTCCCTTAAAGCGGCTACACACTGCATGCGACTGTTCTGACAAAATATAAACACTTTAGAAGGAATTTTACGTGTCTGGACACAGGTATGCTATTGGGCTTCTTGACATTTCTATATGTCGTGGATGTAACTATGCAGAGAAACTGCTGAACAAGTACGTTATCACTATTCAGCACTCGCTTGTATCAAAGGATTCGTGTAGGTTGTAAAGGACTTCCGGCCTCTTAAAACCAGTGCTAGCACCACATCACCCGCTGACATCCTCAAGTTCATCTGCAGGGTTGGATGGAGTGTACGAGCGGTGTTTAGGAGACAGAACAATGGGTCCGGTAAGGTCCTAAGTGCAATTGAAGCAATTCACGGTCAACTAAACCCAGAATCCAGATTCTAGGAGACACGAACCGAGTATAATAATATAATTTTAGACACTTAATTCTAATTGGGAATGACATGTTAAGATGAAATATAGTCATAAGTTAGTGATTGGCTTTGTAGTTTGATAATAATAATATTTTTTTAAACTTATATCGGTCATGTAAAAAATTATGGAAAGTGATCGTGATAAGATGATTTTCCAGAAGAAACCACTGTTCTTCCATACCACCACAGAATTACAGAGAGTTGAGTGCAAATGAATGCAATGTGCCCTTAAAATTAATGATTATAAATTTAACCAAATGTTATGCGTTAAGTTCGTTCACTATCCTTATAACTAATTACTACAATTAATAAGATTTGTTGAGGGGATGAAGATAACAGTTTTGAAAAATTAAATATGATTGAAAATACCACTTTTATAAAGTTTGATGAATCACTTGATTGCAAGATGCACATAAACTTCAGTGTTTAAAAATTCAATTTTAACGCAGAAAAAAAATGGAAATCACACATATGAACCGAATTAATTGGTTAACTATAACGTAACTCCATTATTGCTTCAACAATTTAGGAAGTACAGATTAGAACTTATACACCTTAGAAAATAATAATAATTCGGTGCGGTGCAGTGTAGGGATATGCTTAGTAAACCTGTATGTTAAGGATTTAAGTTATGTATATTAGTTCTAAACTCCGACGCTACGACATAGATCAATTTGCTTGAGGATCACTTGCAACCCTTTAGATTAAATGCCTGAACCACATATTTCTCGAAGTCTTCGTCTGTCATCTTTGGTACTCACACTATACACGCTTACCCACTCCACAATATTACCAAATCAGCTTCTTTATATTGTCAATTTTTGTTCCTGTCTTTTAACAATTATGCTTTCAAAATTCTGATTCAAGGCACACGTAGTTTGAAGCTCCTTTAAGCTTTTCTGTTTTTCGTTCTTTTATAAAACATATGATGAATTATGAATTCTTATAGTTTTTCCACGAAAAACTTGGAATCTGCTCACACTGAAACGTATATTTCATACCTCAATCCTATTATACACTGTTAGCAATAGAGCTTAACCGTATGTTTCATTATGCCTTAACCAAGTAAGTACGTAGTATAAGCAGTAACAATGCATAAGCGGCCCCGTATTATAAGTATCTGTACACGAGATCACGAGTGCAAACGTGAGTGAATTTGCGTATACAGCAGCATAATTTCGAGTAGCCGGGTGATAAGTACAATTGCAATAATGCCGCGAGGGCCCGCGAGAGATTCATTCGCACCCAATCCAGTAAACGGTGCGTGTCGTAAGCAGACAAACGACTCGTGCGTACCAATTAACAGAGGTGCTAAGTGTGCTAATAACAGCACTAAATGTGCTCTGGGCAGTGTGTTGTGGCCTGCATGATTCGCCACCGTCACACAGGGAACCCTGACTGTAAACCCAGCTTCCGAAGCAGTGATATACTGGAGCACCATCGCCAAAGGTTGCCACCGCTACTAGAAGGAAGCTATTTCGACGCCATAGAAGTAGCGCCTTTCTAGTGCTATTACGCAAACATTTGGAAGCAACCAAAAGCCAGGTTAGTTGCTAGCTATAACTACCTCACAACGTGAGATATTATTGCGAGAGCACGGAAGATCCCATGCAACCAGAACCTCGCAGTTATGTCATTTGAACGCGCCCGCGCTACCTCGTATTTAAGCGCTTCTAGTACGAGCGCACTTTAAGAATAGACAGCTTCGCGCAAGTTTATTTGTGCGCGGAGTTCCATTACATTTCGGCCTTTGACTTTCGCTGATAGCTGAACTTTAGCGACCTATTTAAGGCGTTTTCATAGATGTGGCACACAACCTTTTATTGCGTATTTGTTTATATGTATTTTGTGTCTTTCTTAGAGATTATATGTTGTTTATGTAAACTTTTAGACTTTTATTGCTGGGAGTGTTTGCATGTGTAAGTTCAGCATTCCAGGTGACAACAAGCCAACCCAAAACAATATTAGCGTAGCCTTAGCCACACTAACGATGTTAATAGAGTCTTATACCTCTCCGACTAAATAAACTTGCGACCCAGGGCAATATAAAATAATAGTGCAGTAGAGTATAAGGCTAAGTAAAAAGCCGCGTTACAACACTTGTTAGTATTCAAGTATTTGCAAAATTTTCAAAAAGTAGCCACTCCAGTTTGATTGCCATTAATGGGATGTGAATTGCCAAATTGGCATCTATTAAAATCAAAAATGTTGTAATGGAATATGATAGTAAACATTTATCGGTTTCAGGATATTAAGCCTTTGTTTACATATACAAAAGTAGGCTGGTAACTAGGTCATAACTTATCTGTAGGGTAATGGAATATTACCCTACATGGCAACCATAACCATATAGCAACCGATCAACTATTGAACAAATCACGGATGTTATGAATCATAACATCATAACATCTGCGGCAGTTATGATACTCATAACATTCCTAGATATGTTAATAGCTATTACCCATGTATGTTCACTACTAAATGTTATATTATCAATTCATTTTTATATGAGATACTCCATGGCAAAATTTGCGGACCAAGACAGTGAATATAACTAATACCTGCGCTTTTCAATTTCTAATTATCTGTTTGTCATTACCGCTATAATAGCGCAACATTTAGTACGAGAATAACCAAACAGCACAAAAATAACCAATGTATGTATTTATCCCAAATAACACGGAAATTAATATAGGAGCCCAACGAGTCAAGTGACTCCAGCAACAAAAACGTGCCAGACATCGTTAATAGAAAGCCCGTCTTCGCTAAAGCCCCAAACAGTAAAGATGTGTCCTTTTAATCAGAGCTAGTTAAGTGTTCACTCGCCTTTTCATATCTGTGGATGAGGCCACTTATATTCGGTGGATACTCCTCGTACTTTTTTATTTGCCCGCTGTCACATCTGTTTCAGCAACCAAGTCATTTCTGATTTTTTAATTTAAAACACACGTATGCACACGGAAGTGGTCCATTTGGAATTGCCAATACCGAGAAATGCGGGAATCTATGTCGAAATCTATGGTATTTTTCCAAAAGTTGAAGTTTTTGCATCAGATATGTGCCAAGACAAAAATTATTTTCCTTCAAACAAATGCTTTGACAAAGAGATTTTTTAGAACAGGTTTAACCAGCAGCAAATTTTGACGTGTCTGCTTATTGTTAAGTGAAGTTATGTTAACATCTTAACGTGTTATTTAGCAGCAGAATCTTCAAGTTTCGTTTGTACACATGACATTCACGACATACATACGACACTAACCACAGTAACTACCAGTTGAAATTATTACCGCAAAGGTTCTAACCTCAACAACACCCTAAAACGCCCAACCCAGTTAAGAAACAAGGCGCAACGCTAGCTAATCTACATTCTACGCTGTGTAACATACATTAGAAATTCAATTCAAGTTCTGTATATTTACAACTAACTTAAAACTTGATAACTGCGACAGTTTGACATGAATAGAATCGGTAGTTAAAATCCAGGAATCTGTGAGGTGATGTTATATTTTGCATACGATCTTCTTCGAAACTTTCTAAAACTTTTTAGAATTAGATAGACGCTATAGTGAAACCATCAAAGAAATGCACCACTGTCATGTTCTTCGTAAAAAACCTGCAATTGTAGTTTTTTGACAATTATTACGAACGTTATAAGATTGTAACATTCATATATTATTTAGAAAAATATAACTAGGGCGAATTCACTGTAATTGGTTTTAAAATCAAGTAACTATAGCAATGACTATAATGACTACACAATATGCAATATGACAAGAGTTTTACATGTATTGGATAGTCAATTTAAATGCATGAAAAAAAAACGCTACGGGCATCTTCTCGTTACTGTGAATATTAACAAGTATTATAAAGTATAATAATATTAACAAATGCCTACAAAACCAGATATCTTATAATTGCAATTAAATTTATTGAGCTGTTTTCATAATAATATTTACTGCGAACAGGGATGTCCTTCAAAAGTGGTTTCATTCCAACACAACAACGTTCTTCTCTACATACTTAGTATAAAATGAGCATATTTATCAATAAACAGTCTTCTGTATTCTACATACATCATCAAAATGTAAACAATATGAATTTTTTCTAATTAATAAATTCAATTAAAAACTAACCTGTAATCATAATTTAGCTTTCTGTTTCTTAATAGAACTGCTTATGTTACCAGCGTCATGCTTTTTCGGCAGCTATATATGACATATTTTGTTGAAATTTAAAAGTCTTAACACCTTTATTTTTTAAAATTCAATGATGAGACAATATTTCCATAAACATCAACGCATCAACGATTGTCACAGAAATTACAGAATTACACATTCTGGTGTTCATAACTGTTGTATTACTTTAGTGTTCTTTGAGTTGTTTGAAAATATTTTATTAGTATTCGTATAATTATGAGCTTTAGACTAAACCAACCACTGACATATGATACGTTGTAAATTTAGCACAGAATCGAAACGAGTCCAAAGCTGATTTAGAGGCTGAGGGTAGTTTTAAATCTCGATGGGCCTAGCGGGGAGTTAGCCGACAACGTCCTTATGGAAATGTTGTTAAATGTTGTGCGAGCTCTCCTGTGGTTTTTTGAAGTGTGACTTGTGGTAATTAAAATTATGTGGATTTAAAGGAGTCAATGAAGCAATAAGGTACTACTGCTTGCGTAGCTTTCCAATAGAGGATGTATGCTGTTATTGTACAGCCGAGTTGAACAATGTTTTATCGTTGGTATTGCTTCTGATTGTAGACAGCTTTGTTGGTGGGACGTTGTCTATTTGTTTATTGCTGGGTTGGATCCCAGTTGTAACCGCTTTAGTGCACTATGTACTTGAGGTTAGAGATTATCCGGCGCGATTATCAATAACCCTCGACCTGATAAGCAATTATCAGTGATTCAGGCTGCGCACCTGGATAGTCCGAGATGCTCATTTCCCACAAATGCCTTCTGATCTGGGCCTTTTGCGGTTGGAAGCGGCCACCGCAAATGCAGATCACATTGACATGAGTTGGACCCATTGATCTAGTTAGCGTTCAGCTAATAGGTACTAACTGCGATAAGCATCCGTGTTGTAAGATTATTACAGGTATATCATCGCAGGCGCACTAAAGAATATTTTTGAACGAGGCACTCTCCTAGATGCTACATAGGAACCCAGCGAACGTCTACAAAACCGCCTGTAAGTATTCTAATAAAAAAAAACATGTACTGCGAAATGTAATGTGTATTTATTGCTTCTTTGCGTTCGTGAACGATTACGTCTGACCACATGCCACATGAGAAGGCCCACCGATTGCCTAGCTCTCCTCCGGTGTCATATACCTGACCTGTAAACCTTAGACCGAAGGTGTGTTATGGAATTTTTGGTAAGTCGCCAGTCCTTGTAAATTTATGCATGAGAACCGATCTAAATCCAGAAAAAAAATAATTAGCTCTGGGCACCGAAAATATATGCCCTACATAACGGTCAAAATTAGTGTGACATATGCCAATTAAAAATTTAAATGTTGGCTTTTTGCGGAAGTTTTAAGCCGAATACAACTCGTGACATAAAATTCCAGGAAATGTTTGCCATTGTGTTACTCCTGTTTAAAACATCAGAAAATCAGAACTCGTCCTGTACGTGTAATAATGAGCAATTTCTAAAATTTTGCTTTAAGAATTCATTACAGTGACTCTCGATTTCTATGATGACATTTTGACTATTTTCCAAATCAACCTAACGTTGCAAAAGCTTTAGTGTGATTTCCATGGTAACTTAACACAAATGCGAGGGGTAATAGTATATTACATAGCGAGGCGAAAAGCGTTTTATTACTGTCAAGCGTCGAGGTTAACTTTATGTCGAAACAGGAGTGACACTTTTCAGCGTGGTATGTATACTTTTTAATGACAAAAATTGGAATTGGAAAACTGATTTGACAGTTCTTCAAAACTGACGTTGAGCTAAGAATAATACAATGCGGCAAAAATGTATTACCATGACAGCGGTCGGGAAATGACTGCTTCTCACCCGCTGTCATGGTATCCTACTTTCCGCCCAGTGGGAAGTAAAAATTGGTAATGGCTCAGTTTCCAACGTTTTAAAAGTCAGTAATGCCCTTATTACACATATGGTTGAGAAGAAAAAATATTACCTCCCGCCGAGAAGCGATACTAGCTACTTAGTTCTAATCAAAATGTTTGTTTTAACAAATTGAATTGTAAGTAAATAAAGTTACAGATGAAAACGTTTTTAACGTCTTTAATAAAGAAGTGCACCACAAGAAAAACAACTGTTGCTACCTCTCATAACAGTTGAAGTGTTCAAAATGTACAAAATTGGAAAAAAATATTTCTAGTAAGACTAAAATGTCAAACAAAACACTTAACAATCTGAATTACATATTAATTCGAAAAAAGAAACAAATATCGCAGTCTGTCAGAGGGAATCTGACTTTCAGGCAGGGGCCTTACGCGATGGAGCAGGACTGCTACGTAAACGCACATGCTTTTCGTTGCGTTACAAAAGACACGGTGACGACATAAAGAAATATTTCCGATTGGTGACGATATAAACGTTACAAACGCAGGCAGGCACAGCACACATTTATATAATGACTAGCTTTTGAGCCCGCCACAAAGGTCGCCTTGCTCTAATTAAAATACTTTTTAAATGTTTAAAATTGAACTGTAATAAAAAAAAGTTACAGAAGAAAGCGTTTTCACGTCTTTAATAAAGAAAGCGCACCGCAAAAAACAACTCTTGCTTAATTGAATAACCGTTGAAGAGTGTTCAAAATTGTGTAAAGAACAGGTACAAATATCTTACTCTTGATAGATAATAATTCTGGAACAGTATATAAAACATTTAGGGCCGGTTGCAGAAAGCAATGTTAAGTCTGGTGTTAGCTAACATCGCGTCAAAGTGAACAAAATCGCATCAAATTTTGTTTACTAATGTATTAGTTACCATAAGCATTTGAGATTTGATTCGTTTTTGTTCACTTTGACGCGATGTTAGCTAACACCAGACTTAACATTGCTTTCTGCAACCGGCCCTTAATAATGTGAGAAATTCGAACTTACACCCCTAGGCGGAATCAGATTGCTAGTCAAATGCTTTAATCGCGTTGTCAATGGCATGCTTCGCAATGTACAGGCTTATTGTTGCATTTGAAAGACACGGTGATGACGTAAGAAAATATTGTCGACCGCGGACGAAGTGCCCCCTATCTGTGACGATAAAAACGTTACAGACGCAGGCACAACACACGTTAGGTTTTCCGTCAGTTTTGACACAGACTGACGCAAAACCTAACATGCTTCACATAGACTTATAGTGCCACCAACATATTATTCATAAAACAAATATTTCAAAGCCAAGCTTGATTTCATTTTCGTTTGCTCACATGTTATTATAACAATACTTAGATAATTCGAAAAAGAACTTGTAAGGCACAAAAAGTAATTAGAGATTATCTTCCTGTCATGAAGTTAGGGGTAGGCGCACGTTTTGTTTGCTAATATTAAACAAACAAAGCATATACGAAAAAAATAAAACTGTAATAGAACTAATAACATAACAATGTTTGTGTACACCCACAATATTTTTAATAACGAGAGAAAATGCAAAAGCTACATATTAATACGTTTCGGCATTGCCAATAATACAAAAATGCCACCCTCAGTCTGGTAAAAGGTGCAATATGAAAATCTATAATAAAATACATCGAAATAGAATGCATGTAATATAAAAGTCAGGTTAGGTAATACTTTTACAAGTTAAAAAAGTATTCCAAGGTTATAAACATTCATTACCATTTTAAGCTGTCGACATTGTGATACGAATAATAATCGTTATTTATATATTATAGGCATAATCAATAGATTATAGCGCGAGGAAATGTTTAAAGCGCGACCCGAAGCGGCGAGTTTTAAATTTCCCAAAATCCTGATTATGCATATAGGACATACAACGAATTATTTTATTTTGGTTCTTGCAGTTTAGCATGTCGGCCACAGGATATTACGTCATCGTTGTATTGGTGCTATGAATTTTTAGTGTGTTGTGGTTTCTGTGCAGATTGTTGGTGTTGCTATATTAGACTGTTGATGTTTGTTATACTTGCTTAGCAACTTATAGCCCTCGATCCATAAAGGCCATATTACGCCCGCTGTCATGGGCCAATAAAAAATTATGGCTAGAAAATAAAATTAAGTGGATTTAATGCAATATAACGCAGCTGTAAAATCTCATGGTGATATGATTAGTGATACAACCTAAAAAAAAAACGAAGTAAAAAAACCAAGCGGTCTGGTTTTTTATTTAAATGCGTTTTTTTTCAGAATTAAAGTGTAGTGAATAACAACAAATAATTTGTTTGGAAAAACAAAAAACAGATATTTTTAAATAAAAATAATACATTTCGTAGGTAAAGTGAATTATAGAATTTATAATAACCAAAAAAGGCAAATATTTCTAAAGAAAAATAGAAACATAGCCAAAGTGGATATACAGGGTGTTAGGGAAGTCGACTGAAAAATTTCTAGGGGTGAATCCAAAGTTGCTTAGTTTAGCCGCTAGAGGGCTTTAAAGATGATTAGCTTTTTTTAATTTTTTCAAATAAGTCGAAAAATCGTTGATGGATTTTATTCATTTTTTGGCCATGCGTTTTTACCAGTAAACTTAAGCATTTTGTGGCAAAAACCCTAATTTCAAAAATTACAGGGTGTTTAAAAACTTTGTCACAATTAATTATCCATCTAATGTTTTTTTATGGATAGCTACTTTGATTTATAAGCTATTTCCTCTCTTAAAAAAATTTAGTTGGATAAACGGTTTAGCCACAAAAAATATTTTCTAAATCCCTACAAGGCTGAATCAGTAATTTTAACTTAGCACTAGGCTTTTGTAGAGATCTAGAAAATATTTTTTTGTGGCTAAACCGTTTACCCAACTAACATTTTTTAAGAGAGTGAATAGCTTCTAAATTAAAGTAATGTCCAGAAAAAAAATTGGTAGTGATTATACAGGGGGTTAAAACATTTAAAAAAGCTAGTCGCTTTAAATAATTGGGGACCTGCGTTTGAAGGAATAATGGGTAATAATGCGGTTGTCTAATGCGTGATGCTCACCACATCACCACGTGTCATGAATTTGACACGAGACAGCCGGGTGTGAGAGCGAGAATATGGAAGCTCTGACCTTCCGCCTTGCAGGCCAAGCTCCTTCATGAGGTGTTAGTGCCTCACCATTATTATTATTAATAATTTTTAAAGCCCTCTAGCGGCTAAACTAAGCAACTTTGTATATAGGTAAGTTGAGTTAAATCATCATATTTTGGGACAAGGATTCACCCCTAGAAATTTTTCCGTCGACTTCCCTAACGCCCTGTACAAATTATAATAATGCAGAAATTACTCTCTAACAGACATGGCTGACTCCTCAACTGACTCGGAGTCAGTATCCATGCAGTTTACGTCGCCCATGTCACGGACTGATGAATCGCTAACGTAACTTAATTCGTCGATCAGGTCGACAGTTTCAGAGCTGGGTCCAACTTAAAGCAACTTCCAATAGGGGTGGGTACCTACCAAAACATGCCGCCAATTACAAAAATGAATAAAAAACAAAAAAAACCGTTTTTTTCTGTTTTTTTTCTAGGTTTTTTATTCGATTTAAAAAAACGCGTTTTTTACATCACTAGATATGATTAATATGAAAATAATAATAATAATCACAAAACTGCTGATACAAAGAGAGAAGAATACATTAAATCTATTTAAAAATATATGAACATTTGGATTAGTGTCCATGTGCTTGTTTTGTCACGAAATATTACCAAAAATTAAGCCATAGACAATGAGCAGCACTGTATAAAAAGGTTTGCGAAGTTTGGCTCTTTCTCAATCCATCTCATTTCATCGACAGTCGAGATAGCGTTACTATAGTTGTTTCTCCATACTTGAAGGTACTTGTAAACGTTTGAGTATTAGACTGGTGTTTGTTGTTTTACTTCGTGCTTTATTAATTTACGAGTTAGTGAAGCAATAACTCAAACTAGAATAAAATAATTCTGAAACTAAAAAAAAGTAGTTCCTAAACAACATAGTTTGAATAAATCATGATGCGATTCCAACAAAGGTTGTGATGTTGAACTGTTCAGCATATGCGCAATAACTTACATAACTTTCCATCAACATAATAATAACAACTGTAAGATCTGTTTAAAATTGTCGCTAAACACATGTGCATTTTGAAATATTTGTAATTTTGGATAGAACGACATTTAGCAGTTTTCTTTCTGAAATTTTATACAAAACGAACTGACACGTCGAGTTTATTTACTTATCAGTTAACATCCTGTAGCAGAAAAAAAAATTTAAGTCACATTTGACTAAACCCGCGTGCTTTAGCAATTTTGGTGGAGGCGCCAAAAAAGAACCCCTGGTGAGCTATGCTTTACTTTTAAACCGCCAATGTAATGAATGCTCCCTGTTCGACAGAAAAATCTTTCTTCCAGAACAGACGTTACAAACAATAAACAACTCGTGACGAAATGGCAGCGTGCCATGGCGACGAAGCCAAACTATCAAACGAAAAGAAAAAGCCGCCGTTATTGCATTTCGATCATACATCACCATCACGCACAGCCTGCAGGAAATTCGCTGCAGCCATGTAGCGCGGTGTTAAACAAGCCTCAAAAAACCAATAAAAGCCGCGAGACAAATTTCAGCTGAAACTTTCCTTTCATCAGAAATAGATTAAAGTAAAGGCGACGTGTTTAACTCCGGACAGACGGTTTCGAGCAATGACAAAGAGATTATTTTTTTATTTGGAGCTAAAGAGGGCCTGAAAGATTTCTGATGTGAAAATACGCAAATGTCGATTCGATGGTGCGGTAAATAACAATCGGACGATCAAAGAATATTTTTGACGCTGGCGGATTATTTTTAGCGGCTTTTATCACACTACAGAAACGTACTGTTTGAATTCAAAGTCAGGTAAATAAATACGACCCGAATCAATCGTCCGTGCAGAAACAGTTTAAAACGTACTAACCTGATTGATAAAGAGGCTTTGCCTTTGTAGACATAATGTTATTCGGGCTACAGATGTCAACGCATACATACAATTCTGGTTAACACGTTGGCCGTTTTATGAGTCGACTAAAAATACGTGGGAAGTCAATGTTTTGCATTAAATTTTTCAATTATTCATGTATAAAATAAATATGTTCATTATCAACACGTAATTAACACAAATAGCAGTCATTTAACAATTCGTAAATATAGATAATGTTCATGCATTTTCTGCTTATCGAGAAATTTATTCAACTAACTAATCTAGTTTCTAGGTTACTAAAAAAATTAAGACACTGGCTAGGGAGAAGCTCATTACAGGACTGATTAACCGAAAACTGCAGCTAGTGAGGCAAAATCTTTAGATCCATTGATTGAAGAGAATTCTACTATATCTTTATTTCATAGTGTACCGCAATGTACCATTTACCGGACGACGATAAACTAATTCCAGTCCTGTAAACGGAACATTACAGTGCAGTGCAACATTACAGTATTGTGTCCTATAATGTGTGCTGTAACCAAGGAAATACACACCAGATTATTTTCATTCATCCATATTTAATTTGCTTTAACCTTCATCTAAAAATCAACAATAGCTACACAGTATGAAATAAAATCGGACTGACTACGTAAATAACTACTGTTAAGGTATTAACAACTTTTCTATATCCAAACGGTCAGTTCAAAATAATTTTTTATAAGAAAAAGTGTATTCCATATAAGATCAACAGTGTCAAAAAACCATTTCGAGATAAGTTTCACCTACGTGACGAATTTATAAAAAGATGAAAAACCGGAGCTTTACGTATGCTCACAAGTCACAAAGCAACATTTTGTTTGAATAACAATATTAGTAGACGTAAGCACTGGTACTGGATTGCGGAAACTGATAGTAAACGTTATGAGGAAATTGATAGTAAACGTTATGAGCAAATAAATTAGTAGACTGGTATTATTGGGAGTCATATGATCTGTCCAACAATACAGTTACTGTGCCTAAAATAAACTATTTCCGGCTTACAATAATTATTTTCAACACAACATTCGAGAAAAGACATCATCTTTCCCCGATAAATCGATTAGAACACGGAGTCTATTTGAGTGGACATCACGATTAAGGATTTGTTTGATCTGAATTTAGTCCGTTGCTATCTAAAAAACTGTGTTCATGTAAACAGAGCAAGAAATGTAAAAGATTCTAAAACTCATATTCGTAGTGAAGAGGAATCCTATCACCAGTAGTTTATTAAAAATATCATTAAAGTGTTAGTGACAATTTCATTATACTTATTTCATTTTATACAACAGTTCTGCAAAATTTATTGATTATAATTATTATTACTACTACATATGCTTGAGAATTGAATAAATGAGCAAATATTCACTTGATGCGTATCTTGACAGTTACTAAGGTTAAATTGCTTTTGTTTGTTGCTGGTATTTTTATATTCAAAAGTAACCAGACAGAGGATGGATTAAATGATACAGAACCATGCTTTTCAATTTTCTAGTAGTTTTTTTTATATAACCATATCTGATGTTGATGTCTTTACTGATTTCCTGCAATTTAAATATTTCTCGACATCTAAGTTATTCCATTCAAGGAGAAGATTGTATTTATTTAGGGGTTTGATATTCGGTGAAATAAATGTAGGACCATCTCGTTTTGTGTTTGTATCAGCACCTTTGGCCTTTGTATCTGCCATGTGATTCCCAATTATGCCTGATAAATTTTACATTTTTTTTGTTTTGTATCTTGAACAGTACATTATGTATTTTAACATTGAAAATGTTTAACGAATTGGAGATGTGGCGCTAGTACGGGGCTCTTTTAGCGATTTGGGTGACGCTTTTACAAGTTGTACGTATTGTAGGTGAATGTTTTTGGTGTCATTTCGAAGATCTCATCAAGGGCGAACTTTCTGGAGAGGTTGTGAAAATATAAGATTCGAGGAGGCGAAAATACGGGGTTACAACAATTTTTTGGACACGAAAGCGTTCGGTGCTGTTACATCGCATACTTTTTGAAAGATCCAAAGCTGATTTGGGGCTAGTTGGAAAGAGGATGAACCAACGCTCATCGTACAGGCAGGTTTTTGGGGTCTGCGATGCACGGGCGAAGTTACAGGGGTAGAAAATCTGAGGTGCATTTGTAGCAAATTGGATGTTCGCATAAACAGGCGAAATAAAAAAATGTCGAATTTTGTTTTTGACAGTATGTGGATGAATCTGTGGATTTTTAAGAATTTTGCGACTCAGGTTGATTTAGGGGTTGCAAAATGGGGAAACCGTTATAATTATCAGAAAAATTGTAAATTTAATATTTGTGTGAAATGCACTGTCGGTTAACTTTCTACTGGTCGATTTTATTTTTTAAGAGAATGTGGGAGGTGGGAATTTGGCGGCCCAGGTGGATTTGGGAATTGCAAAATAGAGAAAACGTTATAATTGTCAGAAAAACCTTAAAATTAATATTCGTGTGAAATACACTGGATACTTTCTACTGGTCGATTTTATTTTCTAAGAGAATTTGGGAGGTGGGAATTTGGCGACCCAGGTGCATTTGGGGGTTGCAAAATGGGGAAAACGTTATAATTATCAGAACAACCTTAAAATTAATATTTATGTGAAATTCGCTGCTTGGAGACTTTCTACTAGTGTTTTTATTTTTTAAGAGAATTCGGGATGTGGGAATTTTGGGGTTCAGGTGGATATAGAGGTTGCAAAATAAAGAAAACGTTATAATTATCAGAAAAGCCTTAAAATAAATATTTGTGTGACATTCGCTGTTTGGAGATTTTCTACTGGTCGCTTGTATTTTTTAAGAGAATTCGGGATGTGGGATTTTTGCGGTCCAGTTGAATTTGGGGATTGGAAAATGGTAAAAACATTAGAATTATCGGAAAAACCTTAAAATTAATATTTGTATAAAATTCCCTGTTTGGAGATTTTCTGCTAGTCGATTGTATTCTTTTAGAGAATCCGGCTGTGGGAATTTTACGACTCATGTGGATTTGGGGGATGCAAAATGGGGAAAACGTTAAAATTCTCAGAAAAACCTTAAAATAAATATTTATGATTTATGTGAAATTCGCTGTTTGGAGGCTTTCTACTGGTCGATTGTATTTTTTAAGAAAATTCGGGATGTGGGAATTTTGCGGTACAGTTGAATTTAGGGGTTGGAAAATGGTAAAAACGTTATAATTACTGGAAAATCCTTAAAATCAATGTTTGTGTGAATTTCGCTGTTTGGGGGTTTTATGTTGGTCAATTGTATTTTTTAAGAGAATTTAAAATGTGGGAATTTTGCAGCCCATGTGGGTTTGGGGGTTGCCAAATAGGAAAAACGTTATAATTATCAGTCAAACCTTTAAATCAATATTTGTGTCAAATTCGTTGTTTGGAGATTTTCTACTGGTCGATTGTATTTTTTAAGAGAGTTCGGGATGCCGTTGTGAGTGGGGAGATTACCTTATATTCTCATGTTTTAAATAAGGAAAATGTGCATTTTTTTATTCTGGCCCTTTGTGAAATTGTAAATTTGCAAGTAAATAGTAAATAGCGTGTCGGATTGTATTTTACTCTAACATGAATAATATTACGTGGGTTAAGGTCATTGCCGTGCAGAACTTGTTTGCAGAATGGTAGTTGCCACTGGCAGGGTTGGGATGTTAGTGTCAGCTGTTTGTACTAAAACTTAATGCGCGATTGTAATAGAAAAAATTGATGAGGACTTTAAAAATATAAATACATATACATATGTATATGTACGGAAAATGCAAAGTTACTTGGTTTATACAATGTAAAAGCTTTCCACGGAACAAATCCTTTTCAAATATATTTATTGAACAATTAACACAAAATTAAAGATACATATCGACTAAACAACTCAAAGGTCTATTTACATATCATCCCTTTTTCACACTACCCTGTCCCCCCTAATAAAGGTATCTTCGCTTCAATTCTTATATTTTCCATTAAAGCACGTTTCATGAGTAAACAAAATAAACTATGAACAATAATATGAACCGCTTTAAAACAGCTAATAAATGTAATAATAAGAATGACTCATATAAATAATACATCTTCTAAAGTTATATAAAGAAATTTGAATGTAATATCGAATTCAACATGTTTATCTAATTGCAAATTAATATGAAAGTGAACCTTTTCAGCATCTTCGTTACACCTTTGCATATCATCTTGAACTTTTCACTTAACTCTTCTAAATTTCGTGATGTATGGACAACTGCCCGTATTTGTCCTGTTCATAAAAGTGGTGGTCCAACTAATATTGTCAATTACAGACCCATTAGCATCTTATCAAATTTTTCCAAGATTTTTGAAGTGATACTGTATGATTGAATATACTCTTCGGTAAAGCAGTACTTGTCACCGTATCAACACGGTTTTATGCAGCATCGTTCAACGTCTACCAATTTAATCTACTTCACACAATATACGGTCCAGATACTTGATAATCAGGGGCAGGTCGATGTAATATACACCGACTTTTCCAAAGCGTTTGACCGCATCTTGCATTCCATTATAATACAAAAGCTACTTCGTTTTGGGTTTAGCGAATCTCTAATAAGATTCTTTACCTCATACTTGCCAAATCGTGTACAGTATGTAACATACAACAGTTATAATTCGAAGCTCATTGCTGCTACATCTGGTGTCCCACAAGGTTCCAACTTAGGACCGTTGCTATTTTTATTATTTATCAATGACCTGCCTGAAGTACTTTGTTGTGAGAGGCTTCTATTTGCGGATGATCTGAAAATTTTCTTTTCTGCCTTTGGTTGCAATACAAATTAAGAACTTGAACAACTGGTGTGACATCAATAAACTTCAACTTAACATATCGAAGTGCAGAGTAGTCTCATACACCCGTAAATTACAACCATTAGTGTATATGTATGCTCTAAATTCGAACTTATTACAACGTAGTGACACCGTTAAGGATCTAGGGGTTCTTTTTGACGATAAATTTAGTTTCGCTGATCATATAGAGATCATATATAAAGGGTTTTCGAATAGGGACGGGTCGATGTTGGCAGGCTGTGGCGGCCATGTTGTTTTGGCTGCTTCTGTCAAATCTGTTGTTTATTATTCAGTCACTGATGCCAAATCACCATGGTAAGTTACACGATTGAGCAGCACGTCCAAATGAAAAAACTTTATTATCAAAATGAGGGTTCGTTAGTGCAAACTTTGAGCGCGTTGTGCCCATTTTACGGCATACGCGGTGGCCCTTCAAAGTCGACTCTCCAACGTTTGATGGAAAAATTTGAGACGACCGGTTCGGTAAACAATCAGCCAACACCCGTGCGTCAAAGGAATGTCAGATCGGCAGAGAACATCGCCGCTGTCCATGAAAGTGTGCAGGAGAACCCGAGGCAGTCAATTCCTCCCCGTGCACAAGAACTCGGCCTTTCGAAGACTTCAACTTGGCGAATTTTGCGTCGGGACTTGGGCCTGCACCCGTACAAGATTTAAGTGACCCAGGAGCTCAAAGTTAATGACCATAGACAATGCCGATTGTTCGCTGACTGGGCTTCGGAGCGTTTGGAAAAGGGTCCCAATATTGGCCGAAAAATCATCTTTTGCGACGAGGCGCATTTTTGGATGAATGGTTATGTTAACAAGCAAAATTGCCGTATATGGGACGACGCCAACCCACACGAGGTTCACCAGGTGGCAATGCATCCACAAAAAGTTACTGTTTGGTGCCGATTTTGGGCCGACGGCGTCATTGGTTCGTACTTTTTCGAAAACGACGTTGGTGAGGCCATTCACCATCAATGGAGAGCGCTACAGATCGATGATAACCAATTTCCTTTGGCCCGAATTGAACGGTATGAACGTGGACGACATGCGATTCCAGCAGGACTTCATTACGTGCCACACAGCGATCGACACGATAGACATTCTGCATGAACGATTTGAGGGTATGGTTATCTCTCGCACAGGTGACGTGAATTGGCCACCAAGATCGTGCGATTTGACCCCGCTAGACTTTTTCTTGTGGGGTTTTCTGAAGTCGCAGGTCTATGCCAATAAGCTCCAATCGACTGATGCCCTCAAAGTCAACATAACCCAGGCCATCGCTCAAATTCAGCCGGATCTATGCGACAGAGTCATTGAAAATTGGACCTCTCGGATCCGTGCCACCGTAAGAAGCCGTGGCGGATATTTGAACGATGTCATATTGCATACATAATGGCATACATGGGCCTTTCAAATAAAAAAAGAAATTCGGTAATACCTCACACACAGCTTGTTTTATTCCATTTCAGCATCGACCCGCCCTTATTGGAAAACCCTTTACATCCGCTCTGAAAATGCTGGGGTTTGTCGTAAGAAACTGTAAATCCTTTACTAGTATAGTTGCTTTGAAAACCTTATTCTTTTCTTTAATCAGCTCAACACTTGAGTATTGCGTTTTAATTTGGTACCCTTTCTATGAATATCAAATAATTAATCTAGAAGCAATACAAAGGAAATTTTTTAAATTCTTAAGCTACAAAGTAGACGCAGTTTACCCAGAAAGAGGTTATTCACAACCATTATTACTGGAAAGATTTGATATGATTAGTTTAGAAAGAAGAAGGAAAATAATGAGTCTTATTTATTTATATAATATTCTTCATGCCAAA
The DNA here is from genome assembly GCA_940337035.1 of Agriotes lineatus. NCBI lineage: Eukaryota > Metazoa > Arthropoda > Insecta > Coleoptera > Elateridae > Agriotes > Agriotes lineatus. The sequence continues at coordinate 107,052,960 of OW679198.1, forward strand.
ATCGATTGTCCATTTCTTCTGGAAATGCTTAATTTCCAAGTACCGTCACGTCAAAATAGATATTTCGTAACATTTTATAATCCAACCCTACGTACTAATGTATTACAAAAATCACCACTTTATAAAATGAGTCAGAATTACAATGACATTTCAAATATGTGTGATATTAATTATTGTAATTTAACCTCGACACCCAATGGGTATGAAGAGGAAGGATTAAGTAAAGTAAAGTAAATAACATATTAGAATTAGTATAGACAGCTTTTGTTAGTTTAGTAGGTATAGGTATAGTATTATATTGTATTCCCTTTCAGTTTGTTTCACTATAAGCGAGTGTTTAGTGTTAAAGTTAGATTATTAATATGTAATACTTTAGTTTATTGTGTAATTTATCCTATAATTGGATTTTTCTTTCTGTTGGACAATAAACCATTATTTTTCCACGGCCGGGAGTAGAAGTCCGTTTCTATAGCATCAAAATTGTGACAGAAGTAGGACATTTGCTCCCTAGAGACTAAACAAGACAAAAATTTCCCTAGGGAGTTTTCATTATGAC